>VXAL01018396.1:2311-35610 GCA_013399475.1 Chauna torquata
TTTCTTTCTTTCTTTCTTTCTTTCTTTCTTTCTTTTTTCTTTCTTTCTCTCTTTCTTTCTCTCTCTCTTTTTTTAAATTTTATTCAACAGTTGTTCAATATAAAATATGTTAAGAGTCTCAGTAGCTTTAATTTCAGGCAGAAATACATGTCTATAAGCATGCAAATGCATACGCACATAGTAGACAAAAAAGATGAATTTGCGGCATTCAAGTACATTTCTGAATTTTCCTAAAATTGATGATATGAACAGTTACTACATTACTTAAATATCTCAGTTCTGTGTCAGTCAGTTTTTCTGTAATCACGAATCCTCTTTGTTCTGTTCCTTATTTTGGACTGATGGACTTGGGACTGCAACATTTGCTGTAACAAATGGAAGGAGATGAACATCTATAAAGCGTGGTCACATTTACCCTTCACTTTACTCACGGTGCTTCTAGAGGAGATAATACATTTTACAATTGGTTCTGGTGATGAATGGTGATGCTCTGGATACTTTCTGATGAGAACAAAAATAATTCAGAAGTTTTATCTGTGTTTTCTCATAGTGTATTCTGACAGAACTCAGTTTTAAAAGACAAGAAATCCCACTACTAGTGAAAGCTGTTCTTTGTTTGCTTGATTTTATTTTACTCACATGGCTAGAAAGCTTATGTGCTAACATTGCAAGACAGTGATATTTGATCTTTCTGAGGTTCACCTGATTTCCTGTTCCAACTGTAAATTGTTTGCTTTTCATGGTAAAATTAGCACTGGGTTATTTTCTAGACAAAAAAACACATTTATTCTTTCCTGATAACTTGTAGTTGTCTGGTGTTTATTTCAAGCTCAGCAACAGCAGAATATAAATGGCAAAGCACCAAGTTTATTGCCAGCATGCAGCTAACAATATGTAATTATTAGTTCAGATGTATACAATGGACATACACACTTCTAAGAGAAGTTAGCATTACTTCCTTGGAAACTGCTTGTTTTAATTACTTCCCTATAGGCCATATGAAGAAAATTGGAATATTAAAGTGAAATTTTTACTGTGTATCTCCATGGAGGCAAAGCAAAATATGTTCCTTGAAATTACATCCTTGAAATAATTGTGTATGTGTTTGCAGCACTGACTACTGTTAGGCAGCAATTTCAATGCAAGAAAACTATCAAATAGAAATATCTCAAAGTAATTTACTAGCCATCATGGGTCTGGTTTTATTGCTTATCATAAAACTACACTGCAGCTGTTCAAGACAAGAATGTATTCAGTTTGTGTCTCTAAAGGTATCTGCACAACTTGATCTCATGTAGCTGTTCCATGTTGTAAAAAACTGATTGTTCCAGGTTCCTTGTATCCAAAATCAGACACAAGTGTTTTGCTGCTGTTAAGAGTTTCTTATTGCTCTGTGGATAAAAGTGCTTATGTCTAGATTGCTATCATAAGAATGGAAGAGGCTTTTGAGGCAGTTGAGTTCACTTCCCTGCTATCACAGGCTACGCATACCCTAAGGAGTGCCTCTGAGTGTTGGCTTTTGGTACGTGCTCTGGCTGAATGCCAGCATCATGCTGGGACAAGATGCAAATGTACACCTCCTGTCAGCTTCTTGCTTTCTTCAAGAAGGAAGCTGACTGAAAAGGATTTTAATGTGTTGTGCCTAACATTTTCAAAATGAAACACTCAAAAAGTAAGAGGCTGCCTGCGCAGATTTTATCTTATATATCTTAACAGTCTTTAAGAAGAGAGTTAGTGAATAAATAGTACAGCTATCTGAATTTCTTAGTGAGTGGGCCATGACCCACTCATATTCCTCATCCAGAATTAAAACTTCCCTTCTTCTTGTTTCTCTGCTATTCTCGTCATAGCACCTGTTATTTTTCAAAACACCAGAAAATACCATTCAAAAAAACAAGACAAAACAAAACAAACCATTTTTCAAATGGATAACTTATCTTCATAGCCTAAAACAAAGGGAGTAACACTGGCTGTGCTTCATTGGCAAGGAACTGAGACACAAAGGAGTGAAGAACAACATTCACTTAAGAGTCTAGACTTTATTATAGCTCAATTGTTCAGATTATGGTTCCAGCCAATGTCAAGTTCCCCCGTGAGCATGCAGCAATTCTGCATATCCTTGAGGATTTTGAAAAAGAACTCACAATTACAGTTTGAACACATCCAGGTTAAGAAATGTATTTAAAGTACCATAGCTGTTCCTGGGTAATTCCTACTACTGAAAAAAGTCATTACTAGCTGGTGAATACTGAAGTGATTTGCTTTGTGTTAGAGACAACATATGACTGGTCATTACAGACCTTTGTCTTCAAGGTGGCATTCAACTCATTTAACCCTGAAAACAGGTATGTTCTTACTGAAAGTACGAGAACTGCCAGGAATGAGAGCTCTGGAATTGCTGAGAGTGAGAGAAAGAAAAGATGTCTCTATCCAGCATTTGTGGCCTACTGCAGGATTTTCAGGGAAAGTTCTGTTCTGCACAACATGGCCACACACATCCACTATCATCAGGAGGTGGGATATTTTCAGGATATGCTAAACTTCGCAGTTTTAACAGGTTCTGTGTGGTATGTATGAACTGAGGCTCATAATTTGTTTACTCAAGAGCTGTTTTTCATATGAATAGTGAAAGTCTGATCTCCATCACTTGATTTTATAGCTGTTAGTTTCTCAAAGAGAATAAATGAGCTCAAAGACCAGAAAGTTAATGTGCAAAAACGTAATTTTTCCTTACCTCACTCTCAGAATAGGCTGAATAATTTCTGTTGAAACTTCGCAGCTTATTTCAGTCTGAGCAAGGTACTCATCATAAAAAATGTACTTCTACAGTACGTACAGAGAAGCAAGATAGAGCTACTGGGAAAACAGCAAAATTCAGAAAAATTTGTGAAGTGCAACAATATTTTTATAGCTTTCTCCTTCTGGAGAATAGTACTTAAACACATTTACTTTGATAAAATCTCCTGGGTTTATTGCCTTATTTACATGAATATTTTCTATGAACGGTGATGCAGAAACACTGCCTTCATTAATGATACATGCAGTTAATTTCTTGGCGCAACATTTCTCAGGGAATCCATTTCTAGCAGTTAACTTTACTTTAAGAAAATCTGACTTCTTATGCCAAGGTGAAAAATGTATCACAGCCAGAAACAGTGGCTCTTTTGCTAATCTCTGGTTGTGTTAACTGTGGCTAGTTGGTCTCTCCAGTATTAAAGAAAACATATCTCCTAACTGAGCATTTAACCAATCCAGTTCAAAAGCAGGAACCAAATTCAATGAAAATATTTAGACTGTGTGCCAATAAAATAGCAGCACAAAAATTAGCTTGGCTTCAGTTGTTGAAGCTTGGATTTATGTTCATAATCTAAACTATCTTTGCTAAATTTGACATCTGTGTATGAATGTAAGAAAGCATCAGAATGAACCTGCTATCTGTTAAGGTATCTAATGGAAAGATAACTTGCACGTTTACTTTCTTAGTCTAGCTAGGTTATATATGTAACCCAAGCCAGAATTCGAGTGGTGCTTTCTGGAATAATGGGAGCATAATCACTTTTCTCTGTTTAAGGATTTCTAACCCCAGAGTATTTACTATATAAACCTCAACCTTATTTTCTGGTTTCGCATTAGATGAGGTATTTTTGTGCCTATTTTTCTGACTCAGGCAAAATATGTCTATGAAATCTTAATATTTCTTGGCAAGAATGATTGTATAACTGACCCCTCCATGAAAAGCTGTCCTCAAATGCCTTTCGTATAGGGCCGTGAAAGGCCATCCCAGAAGTGTAGATGTCTTTTTTTCTTTTTTTTCTTTTTTTTCTTTTGTTTCTTTTCTTTTTCTTTCTTCTTTCTTTTTGTTTTTGTTTTTCTTTTTTTCTTTTTTTCTTTCTTTTTCTTTTTCTTTTTCTTTTTCTTTTTCTTTTTCTTTTTCTTTTTCTTTTTCTTTTTCTTCTTTTTCTTTTTCTTTTTCTTTTTTTTCTTTTTCAGAAATGGAACCTTAAAATGGTGTTACCACCCAACAAGTAAAGGTTCTTTCAAATGCTTCCATACATTATTTTGCTCATGGCTGTTAAAGCTACTGGAGAATGGAAATCATCACTGCAATAAAAGTGGCCAAGAATGTATTTTTTCTCATATTGGTGTCTGAAAGTCACTGAAAGCCATTTCCTAAAACACAATACCCTATGAAGAACTGGATTTACAATAAGACAAAGAAAAGGATTAAATAATATGTGAATTTCTGTGCCTGTCACCATGGAATGTGAATTTCTAGGATTAGTCAAATAAATTAAAGATAGTAATAAAGGGACATTCCAACTTATATCACAGACTGTAGCTTATAATGTCTTTTTCCTAATTACTTATCCAGTTCAAATTTCAAGAGTTCTATTGCTTTCCTTGAAAAGATGTTCCTGGTTCAAATTTTTATCTTTATTGACTTTGAAGCTTATGTGTCTCCAGTATCTGCGGTTGTTCTGGAATTGTTCTTATACAGTTTCAGTTTATGGGAGATCTTTCCTGTTTGGTATTCTGATTCTTCTGCCACTGAAGCTCTGTAGAAGTCCTGCAACTAATACCAGGACAAGCAGGATCTAACAATAAATAAGGATGTCGGAGGAGTCACTAAAAAATATCTTACTATAGCATGGACACTTTGCCTGTATCAGGGAAGTAGATCTACCTTGGTTTGTGGATTCCAGTCATTTTGAGCTCATCAGAGGGTCTCACACGAACAGCAGAAAAATGTTCTCTACATTATCCTTAAAAGACTCATAAATTATGAGTAAAGCTGGAGAAGATAGGATTACTAAGCTAAATATGAAGAAGTTAAATCAATAGGTAAAGAGGAGATTGTGGTAGACTGTAGTCAAACTGCAGTTTTCCATTCTCGAGAAATTCCTTAAGGACTAGACCTAGGCCAAATTGTATTTAATGCTTTTGTTAATGTCCATACAAAGCCAGAATGATGTGCTAATGACAGCTGCGTATGATACCAAGTTCAGAAAAATAATTCAATATAGTAGGTGTAAAAACGTCATATAGAAAGAACTTGATAAACTTGAGATCTGAGGATGCAGACATGAAAGAAAATAACATTATTTAGTAGAGGTAAATCTGTGAAATTTCCTCTGCTTTCAACAGCTGATTAGCTAGAATCAGCAGGGCAAAAGAAAGAACTGGGTGTATTAGATGACTGCAAGATATTTTGGAAAATAACATTGTGAAAAGGCCCAGTGTTCAATGCTAATATTTCTTGTAATGTTAGATTTTCTCAACTAGAAGAAAACCGAAGCCAGAACACACCATCTTCCTTCTCCAGCTGTGCTGCTTGCAGAGGTAATGACTCCTATCCTGTTTCCAGCTGCTGATCACTTTCTCCTTCACATCATGATATGAATGCCTTCTAACTCATTTAGTCAAAGTGAGACAGGTTGTCTTAGAGAGTTTCAGCTGAAGATGAAAATGAGCTGTCCTAGCTTACTTTGCCAGAAACAAAAAAAAGAGTAATCACTTAAAATGTTCGTCTGGCGTAATCTAAGCAGGTGAGAGTCTATCAGAGTACCCCTGACAAAAAGCAGAGCACCAAATGGAATTGATAACCTCTGCACTGGGTGTGATTAAGGTGGAAGAGAAGGTATAGCAGTAGCTAACAGGTATATTGTTGTGGGTTAACCCTGGTAGGCAGCTAAGCAACACACAGCTATTTGCTCTCTCCCTCCCCCACAGCAGGATGGGGTAAGACAATTGGAAAAAGTTAGAAAAATCGTTGGTTGAGATAGAGACAGTTTAATGAGACAGAGACAGAGAAAGAGAGAGAGAGACAGAGAGAATTAAAAAACAAATTATGTAGAATAATGCAGTTGCTCACCACCAGTCAACCGATGCCCAGCCAGGCCCTCAGCAACAGCAGTCCAGGCAAACACCCTCCCACAATTTTTGTTGCTGACCATGACATCATATGGTATGGAATATCCTTGTGGTCAGTTTGGGTCAGATGTCCTCACTGTGTCCCCTCCCAGCTTCTTGAGCACCTCCAGCCTACTCACTGACAGGGCAGCACAAGAAGCTGAAAAGAGCTTGACTTTGTGCAGGCGCTGCTCGGGAACAACTAAAACATCAGAGTGTTGTCAAAACCGTGTTTCACCACAAATCTAAAACATAACACCATTACAGCTACTAGGAAGAAAACTAACTCTACCCCAGCCAAAACCAGTACATATATCTACACAACATACCGAAACACAGCTGTTTCTGCATTCAAGCATTACTTCTGACAGCCTGCAGAGCATACATTAAATGTTGGAGAACCTGACAAAGATCAAATTTTTTGACAACCTATAAAAAACAAAACAAAACAAAAACAACAGCAGCAGCAAAAACAAAAAACCCACTGAGCTATAGAACTTCAAGATTAATTTCACTTCCTGGCAAAATTTTTGACCAAATAATCAAACATATTTGTCAAGAGTAAATCGTGTCAAAGCTGCTTAATTTCCTTCCATGACAGAACTGCAGGAACTGTGAACAGGGGAAAAGCAGATGTCATATATTGACTTTTGTAGGGCATTTGAAATTGTCTCTTGTGACATTCTTGTAAGAAAACTGGAATCACAGCCCAAATGCAGCCTACCAGGTGGGTGTTAAACAGCTTTGCTATCAGTATCCATGGAGTCCTTGGTAATATTTCACTGTCAAAAAAGAAGGAAGGGTCAGGTGGGAATATGCAGGGTTCTGTCATGGGTCTAGTTCTGTTCAATGTTTTTATTAACAAATTGAACTGGAATTGAAATGGAAAATATGCTTATTAAATTTGCAGTTGTCATGAAACTGAGGGATATCACAAGGATAGAGGTAGGCATAAAGTTCAAAATGATCTTGACAAATTGCAGAAATGGCCTAAAAATTGGATAAAATACAAGGTACAGCACTTAGGCAGAAATAATCTGCAGTATGAAACCAGTAAAGGAACAGCAGACTTACAAACAGGTTTCAAAAAAGAGGTCTGGGAGATGCAGGGAAAAATGGGGCAAAGATTTCATTAATATTTGTATGTTGCACTAGATGAAAAAAGTAGACCAGTTGGAGAGATTATAGAGGGAAACAAAGAGGATGATCAAGGGTCTAGAAAAAATGACAGAAGAGAGAAGATTGAAAGAAATGGGATTGTTTAGCCAACAGCAAAGATACAGAAGGAAAATAACTATCTTCAGGTATGTTAAGTAATGTTGAAAAAAGAAAATATCTATAATCCTTGTGAACAGAACAGGACAGATGGTGTCTTCAGATGCAGCAAGAAAGGCTGATTTAAACATAGGGGGAAAAATCTTCTAATTGTTAGGAAGGTAAAGCATACGAATGCTTTGTCCAGGAAGGCTGTGGAGTTCCACTTACATTTTAAGCATAGATCATCTGCCAGGACTGGCACATATATACACGACCTTGTCTTGAGAGAAGCCTTGACATTCCTACTAGGTCTAATTTTTTTGATATTATGACTATATAGCACAAAAAATAAATATCCTCATAATTTTTATTTCATAAGGACGTTTTTTAAGAAAAGTTGAAGTCTTTCAGTAAAACTCATTATGTACTTTAATACATGAAAATATCTCATTACAACGATAAGTGTAGGCAGAAGTAATTCTCAGGATTAATTTATTAACACCACTGTAATCTGAAACAACATAAGGTTTGTATGGAAGCCTAAGTTACTGAAGTGAAGATAAAGGAGCTCTTTGTCACTAAATGTAGACAATAATTCCTTCTGCAACACTAGGGATTCTTATATGGGTCAAGCTTAATGCCATTGTCTAAAATTTTGGAAACAGTAATAGGAAAATATACTATTAATATGCACAGCAAAGACTATTGAAAAGATCATGAGAAAAAAATCATTCAGCTTCACCAGAAGGTTAAATGTGTCATGAAAGTGATTTTGCTTAGAGAAACTTTATTAAATTTCAAACCTTTATTAGCGTCAGACTTGATCTACTGTAAAAGCATCTTGTTAAGTGGTAATGATCTGATTAAATCTCTCAAAGATTTTTTTTTCCATTTATGATATAAATTTCATTAACTGCCTGAAATTCCATGGACTTACAGGAAGTTATGACCAAGAGGTACAAGAGACATGACTTCTGATATAGTAGAAATGCCATGAAAAAGACAGCATATTACAAAATGGTGAGAATGGGTGGTAATTTACTATGTGACAACGCTTCTCCTTAGCAACTATTGATAATATGTATTTGATTCTAAGGAAGGATAAATGAAGAGACAATTAATTAGCAATTAAGCTTTGTTAACAGTATCAATAGTTTGAGATTTGCATATATGTTGTCTCTAGCCTGTTACAACTAAACCTAAGTAACAAGAAAGATTTAAAGATTGTATACATCAAATCCATTTGCTTGAAATTATTTGATTTACTTTTACTCAGCCTTTGAAATTAGAAAACGGGACTCTACTAGTAAAATGTTATATTTTTCTTTTACTTTTTACAGGAATTTGTAATTTGCTTGCTGCAAATACTGCTTTTGAAGATCTCCAAGGAGGAGACTCCACAACCACTCTGGGCAACCTGTGCCAGTGGTCAGTCACCTGCACAGTAAAGAAGTTTTTCCTGATGTTTAGACAGAACCTCCCGTGTTCCAGTTTGCGCCCAGTGACTCTTGCCCTGGCACTGGGCACCTGTGAAAACAGCCTAGCTTTGTCTTCTTTGCACCCTCCCTTCAGGTATTTATAGACATCGATAAGAACCCTGTGAGCCTCCTCCTCTCTAAGCTGAGCAGTCCCAGCTCTCTCAGCCTCTCTTCATAGGAGAGATACTCCAGTCCCTTCAACATCTTGGTGGCCCTTCATTGGACTCTTTCCAGTACGTCTGTCTCATACTGGGGAGCCCAGAACTGGACACAGTACTCCAGGTGTGACCTCACCAGTGCTGTGTAGAGGGGAAGGATCACCTCCAACGACCTGCCTAATGCAGCCCAGGATACCACTAGCCTTCTTTGCTGCAAGGACACATTGCTGGGTCATGTTCAGCTTGGTGTCCACCAGACCCCCCAAGTCATTTTGTACAAAGCTGCTTTCCAGCTGTCTGGCATCCAGCATGTACTGGTGCCTGGGGTTGTTCCTTCCCAGATGCAGGGCTTTGCGTTTTTCATTGAACTTCATGAGGTTAATGTACGATCATTTCTCCAGCCTGTCCAGGTCGCTCTGGATGGCAACACAGCTCTTTGGTGTGTTCACCACTCCTCCCAGTTTTGTGTCATCTGCAAACTTGCTGAGTGTACAATCTGCCCCATCATCCAGTTCATTAAAGTAGATGTTAAATAGGACTGGACCCAGTACTGACCCCCTGGGGTACTCCGCTCATTACTGGTCTCTAACTAGACTTGGTACCACTGATCACCACCCTCTGGGATGAATCATTCAGCCAGTTTTCAGTCCACCTCACTGTCTTTCTATCTAGCCGATCCTTATCAGCTTCTCTATGAGAATCTAATGAGAGAAACTATGAAATAAGCTATGAAAGATTGTCAGAAACCTTACTGCATCAAGACAGACAATATCGCTGTTCTCCTCTTATCTACCCAGCAACTCTGTGCTGGGTGTAAATGATTTTGTAACATCTTTGAATGTATCTCACATAACTTTAGACATCTATAGACACCTACCTCTGAGCCAATTGATTAGATTCACTGATAGAGTGAAATAAATTGTTTATATATGACTGACTCCTCTGACCCATTTTACATACCTACGCTAGGGTGAGATACTAACAGTACCTACTCATCTCCAATAAATGTAAAGAAATACAGTATGTGAAGAATCCAGTGTCTGTGGAAGAGACTTTCCCAAGAGAACTGACCCCGTCTTTCAAGTTGGATCTCTAAGACAGCAAGGAAAAATCTGTATCCTGGTGCCCAGACACCAAGGACCATCTCCTTCATGTGCTCTGTATTGCTCTGTGAATTACTGTGGCAATTAGTGAAAATGAAGGATAATATTCCAGTACTTTTGAGATTACACAGATTCTGTCCTTTATCTATCTATCTATCTATCTATACCTAACTTTATTTATATGTAACCTTTACTATATATTTATTTATTTTGCTTGAAGGCAGTCATGGCTAATGGCAAATATCCAGCAAAGGTATTCTCAAAGAAGCAGTTAATTACTGAATTTTGGTGGGGAATTCCAAACAGCTATGAAAACATCTTATTGTATTTAGGTATTTAGGTATGTGTGTATGTATATACGTATTTATTTATTTTTAGGCTAAAATCTGGGGAAAAAAATTGAACTACTGAGAGATGCTCTATTAGCAAATGACTGAACTATTTTTTGGCTTTTTTTTTTTTTTTTTGTAATATGCAAACTCATAACTTGATATCCCACAATAAAAAATATTTGGCTTTTGTTTCTAAAATAACTTTGCAAGGATTTGCATTGGTAAAATAGTAATCTATGTGTTTGGAATTGGACAATTATTTTCTTTTTGAAAGAAGAGAAATAGTCTGACTTATGAGCCATGCTGCTTATAATGTCCGAAATCCGCTGTGTGTCCTGTTCTACATGCTTTATGGAATGAGAGGAAAATAGAAGAGAACTCTGTTTATTCTTGACCAATATCAACCACTGTTTTGATTTCAAAATTTAAGTTTTAATATTCAAATTATTAAACATTCTTTACATTTATGAAAATTAACCATTTTTGTGGACTAAGAAATTCTGAGTCATACATAACTTCCCTCTGACTTTTACCATTTATTTAGTCAGATGCTGAGATATGGACCCTTTAAATTGGAATTATTACTCTGGAAATGTACACTTGTGGTCATCAAAGTTCAAGGCTTCATTATAAAGTGTTGCTCCTTCTACTGGGAACAAAGTTGAAACCTTTTATTTTATAGAAAGATGGTTGCTACAGGCTTTCTGGGGAGTGTGTCTGAGCTATCTAAATGAACATCATGATGCTTCTGAATAACGAGGAACTAACATAGTAGTTCTTTAGTACAGTGCTAGCAAAAACATTAGCAAAGAAATGAAAAATATGCTAGAAAAGACAAATGGACATTGACTTGCATCAGAACACCTATTCCATCATGGCCTCATGCATTTATATATTTTCTTATTTAACAAGAAGACTGTGACAACATTTTTTTTTTGTACAACTGAACAGCGCATTAAAAAACATACAGCTGTTTCTGCCATTAAATAAGGAAAAAAAGAATAATTTTCATTGACTTTTCTTTCTAAACAAGCCATAGACAATGTTTTGTTTTTCACCAACACACGAGATATCATACCAATATACTGTGCAATGGATATGATTCAATAAGGGATATAATGTTATGCATCTTTAATTTTATTTTTTATTGGAAAGGGAAAAAGCTTTCAGTTCAGTGCTGTATATTTAACAGAAAATGTCTTCATCCCACTTGAAGAAGCATTCTGGGGAGCTGCTTTAAGTTTTTATTTGAATAAAAATATATATATTTCCCTTTTTTTCTTTTACTTTTTGGATGTGTTCATGGACAATGTTTCTAATCATTCATATGCACAGACATGTTCCTGTCCACTCACTTCTTTCATCTTTTAGTAACTTGCTTTTATTACTTTGTATGGCTGACTCTGATATCTATATGCAGGTAAGCTTAAATGAATTTGCAGTGCTTTTGTTGTAACATATGATTCTTGTTTTATCTTAATGTTGATTCAATGCTTTTTGCACAGTTACTAAATTAAATTTTGTTGCTTTTAATATAGAAAACTAGTACACATGCAAATAAACATGGACTCCATTAACTATAAAGACATTGTTTTAAATTAATTTTATCATAACTGTTATCACCTGTATTTGATCATACAACACCATCTCTTTAACATTCATTGGATAAGATTACTGATCCCTCTGTGTAACATTTGAGTAAATGTGTTCATAAAAGGATAACCAAAAAGAAACCTTCAAGCCATGAAACGTTAGTTCATTCTCAGCCACCTTGTAGGAAATAGGTTTAAAGTTTTGGGGAGGTTAATAAATCCAGACTTATTTGATCACAGTTGAGGAAATTCAGAAAACAAAGACCCAGTCAACCAGGAGATTTCCCCAGCAGCCATTTTGTCTGTGCCTTTTGTGCATGTTGTGTAAGATATGTGTTTTCCAAATCACTACACACTTGTTATAAATGTAGGCTTTGCAAATAAAGTACAAATTGTGTTGTCATTTAAGCTGCATACAGATGAAAGTTGCAAGGCGATAGTTCATATAATAACCACTTCGGTTAGAAGAAATTTGATTCAGTTCCCTGAAAAGATAGGCAACTTCTTCTAATGTTGTTTTTATTTCTAATTCTGCATTTATTAGGGAAGAAAATGATATTTTAAACACAGGAGAAATGGTAGTTACAGCTTATAACAAGGCATAATTTTTAGATTGCAAGCATTCTATGTCATAGCATAAATGGAACTATTTAGAATACATTTGCTGATAAATAATTACCCTTCTTTGGCTTGTGTATGCAAAACATTGTTAAACATATTTTCAGTACTAGGAAAAAATGATAATAAATATTGCAAATAGTTCAGGGAGTCTGCAGACAGAAGAATCCTGTCAAGCTCATTGGGAATAAATCCCTCTTTCTAATGCAAAGTACAACTAGAATATTGCATAATTGGAGAAATATAAAGCTCCTATTTCTGCAGACACAACTCAGTTTTTAAAAACTTCTCTCAACTGAAATGAGTAGATTATTCCCCTGGAATCCGCAGAGAATGCAACTAGCTCGATATACTAAAATATCTCAGATATTGCCCAACAGCTTGACAGGATAGGCATGCACAAACTGAGCTGATAATCTCCACAGTTGCCAGTGAGAAACCTGCTTAACCTTTACTAGCAAAACTACTTCTTTAGTGTTTTTCTGTTCAGTACAAGTATTTTTATGTTAACTTTACTACATAAAGGCATTTCCACAGTAACAAAAGCGATCACAATTTATTTGAAAAATAGCTTCAATACTATCTTAAACTGTCACTGAGGTCTCCTGGAAAAAAAGGTGGTATGGCATTATGTGCTCTAATTACAGGGCATGGTGTTTCACACTCAGTACTGTTATGCTCAAATACACAAACAGGCTGTTTAATCACTTTGCCTTAGCATTTATAGAATCATAGAATCATAGAATCACAAGGTTGGAAAGGATGTACAAGATCGTCTAGTCCAACTGTCATCCTATCACCAACACTACCCACTAAGCTACTAAACCATATCTTGTAGCACCTTGTCCAGGCGCTTCTTGAACATTGCGAGGGTCAGTGACTCCACCACGTCCCTGGTCAGGCTGTTCCAGTGCCTGACCACTCTCTGAGAGAAAAAGTTTTTCCTGATATCTAATCTAAATCTCCCCAGGCGCAACTTGTGGCCGTTACCTCGAGTCCTATCATTAGTTATCTCGAAGAAGAGGTCGACCCCCTCCTCATCACAACCTCCCTTCAGGAAGTTGTAGAGTGCAATGAGGTCTCCCCTGAGCCTCCTCTTCTCCAGACTAAACAATCCCAGATCCCTCAGCCGCTCCTCATAAGGCTTGTGTTCCATACCCCTCACCAGTTTTGCTGCCCTTCTCTGGACACGTTCCAGAGCGTCGATGTCTTTCTTGTAGTGAGGGGCCCAAAACCGAACACAGGACTCGAGGTGCGGCCTCACCAAAGCTGAGTACAGGGGGATGATCACCTCCCTGCTCCTGCTGGCCACACTGTTTCTAATACAGGCCAGGATGCCATTGGCCTTCTTGGCCACCTGAGCACACTGCCGGCTCATGTTCAGCCTTGCATCGATCAACACTCCCAGGTCCCTTTCCTCATCACAGTCTTCTAGCCATTCTGCCCCAAGCCTATAGCGTTGCATGGGGTTATTGTGGCCAAAGTGCAGGACCTGGCACTTGGCCTTGTTAAACCTCATCCCATTCGCCGCAGCCCAGCAGTCCAGCCTATCCAGATCCCTCTGAAGGGCCATCCGATCCTCAGGCAGATCGACACTACCTCCCAACTTGGTGTCGTCTGCAAACTTACTGAGGGTACACTCAATCCCCTCATCTAGGTCATCAATAAAGATATTAAACAAGATAGGCCCCAGTACCGACCCCTGGGGGACACCACTTGTAACGGGATGCCAGCTGGACTTAACTCCATTAACCACAACCTGCTGGGCATGGCCCTTTAGTATTTCTCTTCTCAAAAGACTGGTGACTGTCATTAAAATCCTCCAAATACCATTTGCAATTAAATGATGCTGCTATACGTCTATGGCCTGAGTAGACCTATAATATTAGTTCTGTTGCAGCCAATGGAAAAAACCTCTGAAGACATCTGGAAGCAACTGCAGCACCCAAGCTATACATCAGCTGTCTCTGTTATCTGTATAGGGAATCAAGAGGAAAAACGAAGGGACACTTCACATGGGATCCAGGCTGCCTAGCCTTTGCAGCGGATAGATGCCTAATGGAGAGAGATCATCTCTTTTTCTAGCACACAATGACAAAAATACCCCAAAAGACTATATTTATATCCTCATTAGCCTGAGGAGGCTTGACCCCCTAACCACAACAAAATTGCTGAGTGTTTTCAGGGGCAGCAGAGAGAAGAGTCCATGTCCCTCTTGTTGGAACAAGCATACAGCTAGATGCATAGATGTCACCTTTGCAGAATGTAAAATACAGCATAGGTTCAACAACTATCCTATGGTACATGCATGTTTGAAGCAGAGTATCACTGGAAAAGAGAGAAAAGAGGAGTGGAAATCAAAATCTCAAGGTCTCATCTCCTGCCAGTGAACTGCCTTCTTTCTTTTTCCCTGGGATATTGCACTAAGTAAGATGCAGGTTGTGCTTTCCTTCCAGTATGTGCAACATTGCGAAAGCCCTCTCAATCAGCAGTGGGACTCTGGTGTGAAAGTCAGTTCCAGAACTCATCAGGCTAGTGAGTCAATGTATATACTATCAAAAAATCAATGCATAAGTCTGGATTAGCGTAAATTAGTTACCTAGTCTGTGACTCTGATAAAGGGGTGGGCTTCAATATGAGGTCTTTATTGGTTTAAAGAACATTAAACATTTATTTGTATTTGGTTATTGGTCACGGCAGTGGGTTATTGTTGGGTGTTTTTTTTTATTGTCCTGTGTTTGCTACTCTGCTTTGCTTCCAGTGATTTTGGTGTATGAACCATCTACTTCCTTTTTGATTTAAACTTGGATGTCCAGATTCACCCTGATAATAATAAGATATTTTGAGTATTTGTGAATTCTCAGTGAGACTGCTGTGGTTCAGAAGGTCAATGCAAAGTCTGTTGCTCACACTATTCCTGTCACCTCTTTAAATATCTATTATGCCTTGTACAAACACTATATTAATGAATAACTCTTCACAGTTCTATTGATTAAGGAGTTCCATTTGTTTCTGTACTTACATATAGTTTTTATTTCAAAGAAGAGACTCACATTGCCATGCAGCTCAAGAAATTGCATTTACAATATGTATTCTTCTGGCTGATTTGGATTCTTCCTTTCATCCTACAGCATTTTCAAAGTATGCTTGTATTTCTTTGTACAATTTTTCTCTCTCATGCTGTTGTGGCCATGGGACTATACTAACCAGCCAATGGTGTTATCTTTGCAGTCTCTCAGGCTTAGTCTGTCATAGCAGGGATTTGCCTCTTTCACCCTTTCTAAGATAGAAAAGAACTCCAAACATAAATACAGTTATATATATATATGCGTGTGTGTATTTATGGACAAAAGTACTTTGGTGCAGTTTTTTTCAAAATAGTTTTGATGACAAAAAATAAGATCCAAGTTATCTTAGGGATTGAATTGTATATAGTGTTGTAGCCATAGTGATCAAATTAGTGTCTCCATCATCTGTTTTTTTTCATCCTGACTTTGAACAAGTGTTTGCATTGTGTTTGTTTTTTTTTTTTTAATTTTCTTTTTGCATGATATCAATATTATTATTAATAACATTATATTATTTAAAAGGTTTAAGAGCCCACTTGTGGTTTAGCCCCAGCAGGCAGCTCAGCACCACCTAGCCACTTGCTCACTCTCCCCACATGGGATGGGGGAGAGAATCAGAAAAGTGCGAGAACCCATGGGCTGAGATAAAGGCAGTTTACTAGGTAAAGCAAAAGCCGCACGCGCAAGTAAAGCAAAACAAGGGGTTCGTTCACTACTTCCCATGGGCAGGTAGGTGTTCAGCCACTTCCAGGAAAGCAGGGCTCACCATACGTAACAGTTTCTTCGGAAGACAAATGTCATCACTCTGAACATCCCCTCATCCTCCTTCTTTTCCCCAGTTTTTACTGCTGAGCATGACACTATACGGTATGGGATATCCCTTTGGTCAGTCTGGGTCAGCTGTCCTGGCTGTGTCCCCTCCAAGCTCCTTGTGCATCCCCAGCCTCCTCGCTGGCAGGACAGTATGAGAAGCAAAAAAGTCCTTGGCTCTATGTAAGCACTGCTCTGCAACAACTAAATCATCAGTGTGTTATCACCACTATTTTCATCCAAAAATCTGAAACACAGCATTGTGTGAACCTCTATGAAGAAAATTAACTCCGTCCCAGCCAAAACCATGACACCACTCTACAGCTTGCTAATACCTTTGGTTTTTCTGTTGTTGTCATTCTAGGGTGATTCTGTTGGCTTCATTTGCTCTGAAAAACAGTTGGACCAGGCTTTTCTTTCATGTACATTGAACTAAGTATGAATAATTTTAGGCACGTGCGTGAAATGTTGAGTATGTGCAAAAGAATTAACAGCAAATTCTAGTATTGTTGCACAAGTTCTTTCATTACAAAGATTGCATTATTACAGTAAATGGACTTTTTGCCTCTTTTCTGGATGTATGTTGCCAGAGAGAGATGCTAATATGAGCCAAATTAATTTTAAAAGAAAAACATCTGAAAATATTTTCAAGGGCAAAAAAGTGGCACTGATGGAATGAGAATCATCATCAAATATGCTTAACACAGAGAATGTTAGTGGCAAGAAGATTAAGAAGTGACTGGATCTGGGTAGGTGGATGCTTGTGAAAATATAAAAAAATAAACCACCTCAGTTTTCCTGAAGTCTGTTAAGTAGATAATATAACATAACATAATGTAATAAAATGGCTGAAAACTGAAGATAAGCTGCAACTAGAAATAAAAGGTGAAGGGGGGTAATAATGAGGGGATTTTACTGAGAAGAATGGTGGAATCTCTATCACTTGAAATCAAGACTGAATTATTTTCCAGAAGATATTATCTAGCTCAAATAGAAGTCATGAGCTTGATTTGAGAATCACTTGGTAAAAATAATAGCCTGTGTTATGCAGGGAGTCAGACAAAATGATTAAAATGGTCCTTTCTGGCCTTAAAATCTCTGAAACTGAAACTTCCATTGACAATTTCACTGTATTTGAAGGCACTCAGCACACAGACATATGTTAAAATAATGAAAAAAATGTCAACGTGCCTCCATAGAAGGTAAAGCAGATGATCAAAATGCTCTCTTTTGCCTTTAAGTGATAAGCTAGTGAAACTCAGAGCATGGTTAATTTCTAAGGCAACCATAAGTAGGAATGAATCTTGACTTTCCACTGCAGAAACTGCAGAGTCCTGTTGCTACAGTTAAAAACATTACTATTAGTAGTCCTCTGGTGACATTGATTTTTAAAAATTGCTTAGTTTTTCCTGTCTATTTTTATTATCATCATGTAATAACAAGAAAAACTTAAGTCTGGTTATCTTCAATATTAGTTTCTGTACATTTCTGCTCAATTTATCTTTTGTAAATGAGAATAGTTTAGATTTCATTTAACTAGATTCTTAAGATTCTAATTGGAGACTTTGGAGATGCCCACTTTGGAGATGATGCAACGTTTCTTCAATGTTTTCACTCCATAGATTCTGCTATATCCTATCGATTTTAACTTGATTTTAAAGTAGCTTTTATAAGCTCAACTCCTTATTTTTGAAGGATTACTAAAATACAGTACACAAAAAATAAACTTGCAGGGGATGCATCCATACAGTGTTTCAAATAAGAAGAACATAAATAACATGGACCCTAAAACATTTCATTTATAGTAAAAATATGTTTCACTGCTACTCTGGACCAATGTAAAGCTTCTGCAGCATTGAAGCTTCACAATGACCATCGTCTGACACCAGCCAAAGTTTACTCTTGAGACTGTCCACTTGCAGTAAAGGGTTGTGGTAGTGGGACAAAGGTGTAAAAGACCAGTCCTGAAATCACAGAGTCTCTATGGTTTATGGTCTCACATTTTGATCCTCCCTTCTATGCATCTTAGCCTCCAACCATCTGTCAAGCTGTGGACATGACTGGCTAAATATTTTCTGATCACACATTTGAATTATTTGAGGTTCCTTTGAGCCACTGTCCTTGACCTTCTTCTAGAGGTCTATACAGTTATAACAATTTAAAATAAACACTAGCAATATTAACTAATACTTAATACACAAGATTTCATATTTAATTCTAAGTGAGATTGGCAGAATCCCTTCTATTTTATTCTCCTAATCATCTGTGGGGGAAAAAGTGACTTACTTAGTTAAGAAATTTCGTCAATGACCCAGTTAACAGCTAGTTCTAGAAAACATTTCTAGGCACACAAAGGTGAAGAAAATCATCAAGAGTAGTCAGCATGGATTCACCAAGGGTAAGTCATATCCACCTGCTCCACCATGGGCTCCTACATGGGCTGCAGCGTGGAGATCTGCTCCAACATGGTACCCCATGGGCTGCAGGGGGACAACCTGCTCCACTGTGGTCCTCTCCATGGGCTGCAGGGGAACTTCTGCACCAGTGCCTGGAGCACCTCCTCCGCTCCTTCTTCACTGACCTTGGTGTCTGCTCTCTCCCAGCTGCTGTGCAGCAGTTTTTTCCCTTTCTTAAATCTGCTCTCCCAGAGGCACAACCAGCATCGCTCACTGGCTCAGCTCTGGCGAGCGGCGGGTCCATTTTGGAGCCGGTTGGAGCTGGCCCTTGTCTGACATGGGGCAGCTTCTAGACTCTTCTCACAGAAGCCACTCCTGTGGCCCCCCACCTGCCACCAAAAACTTGCCACATAAGTAATATACAAAGTGGAAAATTTGACAAGTGGGTGCATTATTTTTTCCAACTTCTTGAATCTATATTTTAAGTGAACATTTAATTTTAACTGTATACTTGAATGTCACCTCTATCATAAAATATCTTCTGTCTCCAAATATGGCATTGCCTTCTGCATTGTCCTTTAAACTATAATATATTTAAGTCACTTTCTTTTAACTTTTTATATGTTATATATTGTCAGAAGCCCTGCTTGTATTCAGGTAGTGTTAATAATTTCACAACATTTTCTAACACTAAGCATTTACTTCTGTTTCTGTCTAGAGACGAATGTAGTGTTAAAAATAAAGTGTTAAAATAGAAGACTGTGTTGATTTGAATGTGAAGGCAACAAAGCTTAACAGTTTTGCATGGTGCATGTGTATTGCATTTCCTAAAGGTGATTAAATATTTACATCACAGGCTTTGAATGTTGCCTAGATTTTGAAAGTTTAAGAAGTGTTAAGGCTCACCTACAGTTCACCTTCTTTTGCTGATTCCTATTACAGTAAATGGCATTTTCACACATCTCAGTAATTTTCAAAGGTCATTTTATTGGCTCAAAATACATGCACTACAGAAATACATTAAGTAATCCATTTGCGTTTCTTCTGTAGTTAATAACAGTCCCAGTTACTTACACTTTACTTAAAATGCATATGTATGGCATAGCAAATGATTAGGCCAAGATCTTCAATTAAGCATGGATTAACTATGTCTCACTGCCAAAGCCTATTAGGATTTTTTGAGGCAGCATGTTGAATGATGACAAAAAGATGAAAAATATGGCAGCTGCAACATTGAGAACAAAGAAAAATAAAGAAGTTCTGACACATTTTCTTTTCTTATGCAGGTGCATCATCATGAAATGCTCTACAATTAGCAGAATTAGTCATTTTGCTAAAGCATTGCACTTTAAGGTTTTTGACTTGATAAATACAAAAAGAAACTTAAAATAACAGTAAAAAAAAGAATAGTATATATATTATAGGAATTAAATGATATTTTTTCAGAAAAATAACACATTTAAACTACTAATAACACGGCAGGAGCAACGAGAATGAAAAAACGATAGCTAAAATTTTTCTTCCCCTTTGTTTTGTAACCTTTCTCATGTTAGAGGGTTTGGCTTTTCATTTTCCAAATGGTTTTTACATTCATTGTCTATTACTACAAAAACTCACTAGAAAAACACTAGGTAGGTGATACCGGTTGTCATTTATTAATGTAGTAAAATAACTGTGGGGAAAATCCCCATGGCTTATGGTAAATTAAAGCAGATATAGTAGGAACATTAAACTATTGTTTTTTCTGTAGGACAGTGAAGATTGTCCTTTGTGAAAATTAAGAGTGAATTTTTTCTTGAACTGTTTATCTTTTTCATATTCATGAAAGCTCTTAAGCAGAGACTTAATTTTATTTTGTCTGCTGCTGTCTAGAAGTAGATTTAAGCATATGCTCTAGTACTGTAATGTACTGGAATCACATTTGCTATTTTTCATGCTGCTAAGTGGAAGAAATCACAAGAGATTCCTGGATGTAGCTGACTAATGCTCAAATTGCAATAGACATTTTTTAATAGGAACTTGAGCTGAAACATTGTTTTCTTTGCATCAAGATGCTTTTCAGACTCTCAGAGGATTGCTTGTTGCTGACATTTCTTTGTGTTGTATTTGTATTTGTATTGTACTTCTAGTGGCTACCAAAGGCAATTAGACTCCTTTTTTGCCTTTTTCTTTAACTGTTTTTTTTTTTTTTTTTTCCTCTGGAATAGAAAATGCAAAATAAGCCAGAGATTCCAGTAAGTTCTGGCTGGGCTCTGTGCTTTGTTTGTTTTATACTATCTTAAAAAAGAAAGAAAGAAAGAAAGAAAGAAAGAAAGAAAGAAAGAAAGAAAGAAAGAAAGAAAGAAAGAAAGAAAGAAAGAAAGAAAGAAAGAAAGCAAGAAAGAAAGAAAGAAAGAAAGAAAGAAAGAAAGAAAGAAAGAAAGAAATAGAGAAAGAAAGAAAGAAAGAAAGAAAGAAAGAAAGAAAGAAAGAAAGAAAGAAAGAAAGAAAGAAAGAAAGAAAGAAAGAAAGAAAGAAAGAAAGAAAAAGAAACGGTCCTGGACAAAGAAAAAGACACCTCTTAATGTATAATAGTTGCATTTTTTTTAAGTGCCCACTGGGAAAGTTCAGAAACTAGCAAAAAACAAGTCCAGCTTGGACTTATTCATGTTTAATGGGACTAACTTCAGAAGGGTTGATGAAGCGTTTATGTAAGCCCCTCAGGCAGCTCATGATTGGCTATGTTAAATGAATCTGAATATATTTTGAAGAGACAATAGATACTCAATGCCTTGAAAAAATCTGGCTGAACATGCGAAAAATCACAAGGGTATTTTTAGAAGTTTGTGTTGCTACAGTATGATTTCTATAAAATCTTAACATCATTATAGTGGAAATCACTGCTATGAAGACAGAAACTCGTTTAGCTGAGCTACAAGCTGTGTGGAAGTGAGCTTACTCCGTTCTGAGACCTATACAAATTATAGGTGTTGCCTATATGTTGCTTCCTGAACTGTTTAAATATTTTTATTTAGAAAATAATATTAAAATATCAATAATTGAGGTAGGAGGGAACAGAATCTAAGATTTCTCCCTGATGAGTACCTAATCAGTAGCCTAAATTCAGGTTTCTTGATTTTTTCTGATGAGCACTCAGTCAGTATGCTAAATCAGGCTTCCCTTTATCTCTACAGTTCTTGCACTCCTGACTACCTAATTGGGCATCTTGAACAGAAGGATAAGAAAAGGCATATATGCCAAAGCCTATGGGCTGGTGGCTACAGCTCCCACCCAAGATATAGTAGCCAAGGGAAAGCGTGCTAATCCACAAAGCATTGGTGCTTATCTCTTAAAAAATAAAAAGCCTTGCCCACTTGGGTATCAATCCACAGAATGGGTCTCTGTTCTGCAGCTTGAGGAGAACGAAGCACAGAGGGTGTGCTTCATCTTGCCTAACTTCACATGAACCTAACTTTAGATGATTGTATTTAAATGCATTTTTTCCCAAGTTACTTTGCAGTCACGGCTAAAAAAGAAAAAAAAAGGCAACTTTAGAGCACAATTCAATTGAACTGCTTTAGGCACCAACTTCAGAATTAGGTGAGTTGCACCCAGTGGTGTCAATTTCACTTCTTTAATTGAAAAAGCAACCAGTTGATTCAGATATGCATGCCTACACCACAGATTTGACCTATGTTTGATAACGGAAATCTCATCACCGTTATTGGGTACCTTAAATGTCTCAGCTCCAGAAAGGTATTGAGGTCTTAAACAGGCAAACTTTCTGCCTCTCTTTCCAGAAGTGGCTTGATTTTTACTGGAGGTAGGGAACATAGATGCCTAGTATGTGTGCAGCAGAGCACATATTGAAGCTGGGCTCTTGAACCTGGTGTTTAATTCTAGTCCCAGAAATAGGTACTGTAAGAAGATAAACGGTCTCATTCCACATGTTGTTGTGGTATTACTGACTGACTGGAAAAGTGAGCAGAGACAAACAACAAGTATAGTTAGTCTGCAGTGTCTTAACAAATGATTTGGATGAGTTCAGTCAATATGTAACTGCAGTGAGAATTGTACGATGGTTCTGCTAAATATTTGATGGAGGCACCATTTTAAACTGATTTTTTTTCCCTGTCAGCTGTCTCAAGTCTGCACAATTCTACCTGTTGCTGTGAAGAATATTCCCTGAAATCTTGGAAGAGTCGGGAAACAACATTTCCAAACTATTCTGGCAGTGCACACAAGACTAGTGAGATTAGACTAGCACTTTGCAAGCTTGTCTACTTAGTATGAGTTTAAGGTATATTTGAAAAATTCTACAAAGTATTGTAGCTTTTGCTGTGTTAGGCATCTAAAACATAGTAGTACCATGATATAACTGCCATTTAAGGGAAAGGTTTACCCACTAAGCGCTCTTGTTTTAATGATGTAGGATAACACTGAACCCTAGCTAACCATTTCCGTATTAAAAACTGCTAAACCTGTACATTTTAATGAATATTTGATGAAAGCTGACCATGCTTGCCTTTGAATTATGAATGGCATCACCTCTTTGTTGCAAGAAGTCCATATTTTGAGTTCTGCCTCCCCAGGTTCACTTCTTGCTTTTCTGGCCGTGAGGATATCATCAGTGTGCCAGGTACAATGCAATGGGGAGCCATAGGGATAAGTTAAATATTTAAAATGTCTGTGCAATTGGGATATTTAAACTTCACACTATTGAGGCATTCAGAGTAAAGAAAGTGTGTTTTGGTAGTCTGAGAACATGTAATTAACAATGTGTTTATTATAATCTAATGCAACAATGGTGGTTGGTAAAGTGTGTTGCATTTGCCTTCATTTTCCGTATCTTTAAAATTTGTGCCCTTGATTGTGATCATTCTCTCCATTCAAGAGTTAGCTTGTGATTTAACAAATTGACACAATCATTCTACATATATACTAGAGCTTTCCACACAGCAGGCAAAATTATGAAAAAAATGATTAGAAGTGATTCTCAAAGTGGTTAAGGTTGTGTTACCTGCTGTATAGCTCTGTTCATGTACTAAACAGTAATTGTTATCCAGCATTTAGGAGAGAAAAGAAAAAGTAAACTCCTGCTTATGCAATATACTAAGACATTTGAGCTGCTGCGCAACAGTTATTCTCTGATTAATGTAACTGCTGAAGCAAGGTAGATACTGATGATTATGAAATTCATGTATTAAATAATTATCCCACTTTGCATCACGAATCAAATCTTAAAATGATTTGTGAATAAAAATATTTCAAGAGAAATAACACAAGCTTAGATCAAGCCCTGACTCTGCTGCTGCTTACTTCTATTATAGTTTTGTCACTGATTTCAAGATGTGTTAATGGATGGTGCAAACTCACCATCCATTTCTGGAAGGCTCCTCTTGACCACAATGAGCTGCCAAACGTGGGCTCAATGGCAGGATGCTCACGGGAAGTAGCTACCTGCCCTTTCCATTCAATGAGAGAAATCAATGAGAGTTCAGTGACAGACCCCTTAAGATCATTTATATTTTTGCTTTTTATGTTACCCTCCTTCAGGCTGGGCCCGGTGAAGGGTTTTAGGTGCTAAAGGAGCTCTTAAACAGAAATAAGCTAAACCCAATATTGTACTCCCATTTTCTTTTTTTCTCTCAGCTACCTTCCAAATACAGCATTGCCTAACATGTTATGTGTTATATATTTTTTTTCATTAGTTTCATAGGCTGCTAAAAGTCTGCCTTCAGTTTTTGCACAGAACTGTGCCTGTCTTGATGGTGCTGAACAGCTCAGTATCAGTCACTGCAGGGATTCAGGATTTGTGAGTTCATCCACCTTTATTACTTGAAAGGTTCAGTTCAGTCAGTTTTCTCAGATCAGATTGCTACTGCTACCTTCCCACTGTAGACCGAAGAGCTGCCAGTTCACTTTTAGAAGTGGCTTAGCAATTAAATAATGAGCCAGAAAAAAAGGCCCTGAATTTAAGTTCTGCCTCTGCCTGGAGTGATTAAAACTCATAATATGGTCCTCTAAGTTAATATCATTCTCTCGCTACTCTACACCATGATTAGACTGTTTTGTTACTCACTTCTTCTTTGAAGTCTGTCCACATTCAAAGAAGAATCAAAAGCACTAATAGGGCCTGAAAGAGACTGTGAGAGTGAGTCTTTGGCCTAATGATTAGGAAAAAGACCAGATAGCAGAAAATCAAAGACATATCAGGAAAAGGTTCTTCACCAAGAGGGTGGTCTCACACTGGAACAGGCTCCACAGGGATGTAGTCACGGCACTGAGCCTGTCGGAGTTTAAGAAGCTTTAGCACTATGCTCTCAGACATATGGTCTGAATTTTTGGGTAGACTTGTGTGGAGCCAGGAGTTGGACTCGACGATCCTTGTGGGTCCCTTCCAACTCGGAATATTCTATGATTCTGTGATTCTATGATTCTATAATTATATATTTTGGACAGCCTTTGGATAGAGGCATTGTAGTCCACTCTGTTTAATTCCTCCATTTCCCTCAGTAGCCCAATGCATCTTGAGGTGCTCTGTATGCCTTGGACAAGTTATAGGAGAAGGAATGGAATCTACAGACTACAGGAGCATCAGAGGAATAGCGTGGCGAAAGGGCATTAAATACATTGCCTACGTAGATTGACTAGGCTGATAGGGGAAGTACTAAGATGTGATACAGTCTGAGTTGTAGCAAAGTTTGCAACACACTGGGTGACATTTTTATAAACTAATTGTTTATAAAAAAAACCATCAGATGAAAGTGCACCTTGTTGGAAAACTCTGGTCCTGGGGGAAGTGTCAGTTTTTTTACTGTCCACTCAGAAGCAATTTCAGGTGAGGCCTTACAGGAGTCTGTTCTGAGCCTGAATCTCTTTGATGTTTTCACTGATTATTTCAGTAAAGGCTTGCTCAATAATGTGATATTCTTCCAAAAAAATGAAAAGGAACTTTCTAGGATATCTTAGCAAGGGTTGGATATTCAAGATATATCTGGTTCTGGATGGATAAAGATTTGTACAACTCTGTATATTTTCTGAGAATTGCTATTGGAGACAGATGCAGATAAATTGGGAAGAATACAGAAGATTCTGTGATTCTGTGATTCTGAAGAAGAGGAGGCTCAGGGGAGACCTCATTGCACTCTACAACTTCCTGAAGGGAGGTTGTGATGAGGAGGGGGTCTTCTTTGAGATAACTAATGATAGGACTCGAGGTAACGGCCGCAAGTTGCGCCTGGGGAGATTTAGATTAGATATCAGGAAAAACTTTTTCTCTCAGAGAGTGGTCAGGCACTGGAACAGCCTGACCAGGGACGTGGTGGAGTCACTGACCCTCGCGATGTTCAAGAAGTGCCTGGACAAGGTGCTACAAGATATGGTTTACTAGCTTAGTGGGTAGTGTTGGTGATAGGATGACAGTTGGACTAGATGATCTTGTACATCCTTTCCAACCTTGTGATTCTGTGATTCTGATTCTGTGTGAAGATACCAACAATAAGAGATTTCAAGATGAGTTGAAAGCATTTGTTCATTCTTCCTTAAAAAGGGAGACTGAGCAGAGATGTTAATGCTTCCATGTGAAAGAGGATATAGTGGATACCGGAAGAGAACAACATGTACTTCTGCAAAGAACATTTAGGATAAATATTGAGAAAAGTTTTAAAGTATGGAATCGAATATGAAAAAATATAGAATGTCCTTCACTGGAAGTGATTAAAAGCAAACTAGGTAAGATGTTTTTAGTGGTCAGTGGGTGTGCACTCACCTGCTCCAGAGCAGAGGTCTAGACTGCACCTGCATGTACATTGTTATACCGTTGGATGATAAATATATTCTTGCAATATTACCCTTATCACTAGAATGAAAAAGTAGGGAAAAGTGCGAATTTTATCAAACCTAATGAATATTAAGGTTTGCAGAAATGTAGGCAGGAAAAATCTAGGCTGCAGTAGTTTGCTTAGCATAAGCACACTGCAGACATACAGTTTGTGGGACTGATTTTTAAGTAGAAGAGGCTCTGGTTAATTGGGGAATAAGCATAAGATACAATAACGGTTATTGCTGGAACTTTTGGACTGGATACTAGCACTATTTTGGCATCAGATACTTTAGTTAATAGCTGTAAGATTAAATTGCAATAAGAACGTAACTATGATGAAAATGCTGTAGAACTGATATATATTTAAATGAATGTTTTGTGTAGCTAGCGAGGAAAGAAATTCATTAAAGCATTAACCAATATTATTTGAAAATGACTGCAAAATGAAATCATAAAGTAGAAAAAATGTGGTATAACAAGCATATTGGAAGGGTAATACCTCATAGCATGGTATTTATTGAGGCCAGGCTGTCTTCTTAACTGGGCCAAGTAAGCAAAGTCTGAGCACAGAAATAGACAGCAAGCTGCTGACAGATTATGCTCTGTGAAAGTGCTTAATTTTAATATTCGCTATTAGAAGAATATAGTGTCAGATTTGTCAGATTCTGCCGAAGTAAACCTCCAGCTTCCTGCAATAATTTCCAAGTGACTGGACAGAGTCAAACTTAGCAAACATCAGGAGTGTTGAATAGGCCTTATCTAATCTAACAATCAACACAGGCCCAGAGTTTCAGGGAAATATCACAGGCTTCTGTTTATGGTCCTTGCTGCAGGGAAAAGCTACTCTGTTAATGTTGTTTAAAACAGATCAAGATCAAAGTGGTTTATTGATTTATTAATGACACACAATTAACCAGCAATCAGTGAAATACATATTCAGGATCATTATCAGTATTACAACAGATACAGCCCACAATAGGAGTCACAAAACGTTAATAAACATGTACAAATTTTTTGAACATAACAAACCCAAACGGTTCTAGTATATGTCCGTGTACACACACACACACACTCGCAAGCATCCTCCTGCTCTCCCTGGGTGTGTGGGTGTCCCTCGCACCCCTCCTGCGGGCAGCGCGGGCGCTCCGGCTCCAGGGCTGCCCCCGCTGCCCCCGCACCCACCGCCCATGGTGAGAAACCCCCTGCGGTGCTGGTGCACAGTTCTGCATGGCCCTGGTGCTGCGAGCCGCACCGCCGGCACTGTTTGCTCCCCAAGGTCTCTCCCCCTTATGAATCTTCATGTTCTTCCTATACTGCTTTTCAAGATGACTCCTCATTCATTTCAAATTCTCTTGTTAATCCGCTGGTACCTGATTCATCCATGTGATAATTGCCGTCATCTTAATCTTTAGGATTATAAATTTTGGGCAAACACCCTCCAGACTGTTTTGGGTGTCCCGTTCCAACATACCTGTAGCTGTTAATATGTACTGTTAATACATTAACGACTCTTGCTATGCAGGCCATATTGCCAAGGGTGGGCTCCTACATCCCTCCTCTGTGCTCATTGCAGGTAGAAAGCTTCACCAAGAATTGGCTCGGTAGCAGTACGGTATAAGCACTGCCAGGACTAGCCCTCAATAGTTCCATAGCCATGCAATAGGTTTTTAAAGAGCAATGAATCATAGATGCTAGAGCTGGATAAAATCTAACACATTTTCTAGGCTGTTCCTCTGCTAGCACAGAAACATTCCCCAGGGTACACTATGCTGTATTTTCTAACACTTTGTCCAGTCTACCTTTACATGCATCATGCAGTATGCCTTCTTGTCCATATTCTGTTTATTTTTTGTATCTATTTGGTATTCAGGTACAAATATGAAAAGAAGACAATAGCTGTTTTCTGAAAATTCCTGGTAAAGCGTACTATTCTCAGGTGTCTCTTTGACATGAATACAAAACACAATCCGATAGTAAAACAAATGCCATGAATAAAGTTTCATCTAATGTGCAACCCTGGAATAAGATGAAGGAAAATGCCTGTTGGCAACAAACTGTTAGTACAAGGACAGTATCTGAACGAACCTAAACAGAAGAACACCCATAGCAGTTATGTATTTCCCCCGCATGATACATGCAAAAACAATTCTAGTACTAACATTTAGAATTACTTACCTGAAAGAAGCTGAGGGACAAATACAAGAAATAAAATAAGCTAATAGTTGACAAGTACAAATAAAAGCACTGAAGAAATTATGATTGCAACTCTTTTAACTGCACCTGGAATATAGATAGCAGCCTGGTCAGAGCCGTTCTGTGTACTCTGAGCATCCTCCAGCCACTGCTTTACATTTGGACAAGTAGACTATGTTTTTTAGCTCCTCATTGGCACATGGTGCACAATGAAATATTCTAAACTTAATATAGGATAGCTTCAAATCAGAAGAGCCTGCTCCAACTGAAACTAGTAGAAGATCAGCTTTGTGTTTCAAAGAAACCAGGGTAAAGTTCAGAAAAAGTTCAAAGACTTGAATGTATAATATCTGCCTGTTTATTATGAGATTTGGTGTCACCTGAGCTTTAGAATATATTACAGAGGACAAACCCTTAAAAACAGAAAGTCCTGCAAACAACTTACTTGGTTTTTCTTTTTGTTGTTGTTGTTTTCTGGAAAGTAAATGCTTAACCTATCATGTTTTTTTATTCATAAGGAGTGATTTTGTTCCCTTCTCTATCAACAAAATCATCAGGGAGTCACTACAACTTCTGAGCTGATTCAGACATAAATGCTGTTCTTCTGTGAGGAAAGGAATGTTCTCTGAGTATTTGCCTCAGGATTATGTTACTAAGAAGTGAAATAAAATGAAAAACCAGTGTAATTCTTTGCCTCTCCATTGACTTCCCACCCCCCATTTCTGTAAGGAAAAAGGCTTGAAGAAAGCAAACAATTTGATTTTAAAACCTGCTGCTTTTCTATCCTCTTAGGCACAGTCCATTTCTTAAACCAAACCAAACCAACCCAAACCAAACCAAACCAACCCAAACCAAACCAAACCACCACCACCACCAACAACAACAAAAAAACAACAAACCAAAATAATACCAACCAACCCCCAATCCAAACGAAGAACACTCTAATGCCCCTGTCTTCCTGTGACCCCAGAGCTCCTCACCAAACCCCAGACCAAGGCACAGAGGGCTGCAGTAACTTATCTGGGTCTTAATCAATTGACAAAACCAAAATACGGTAGAACTGAAAGTGAATTTGCCCCCTTGGACACATACCCTGATCTCCTGAATACTTTTTACTTGTTCATCATGTGGAATTTCAAGTGACATGGGTAGAATAAATCAAGCCTCTACATCAGTGATTCAAAGTGAAAAGTGAGGAGGAGAATTTTCCACCTCATGTAAATTGACCAGCTGCTTAGAAATTCAGAAACAAAGTTTTGCTTTTCAACACCAAACTTCCTATACTGACCGGTATATTTTGGGAAATAATAAGATGGGAGTAAAGTTCAGTCCAATAGATCTGAACTACAGATTACATAAATTATTCTCTGATAGGAATGATAGTGAAACTAAATTTAAATATCCAAAGTTGAAAACCAAAATTACAGCATAAATAATGACAATGCTGTAGTGTAAATACAAAGAAAATTAGTTAACATGAATAATTTAATCCCTACTTATTTTTTATAAAGATTTTATATTAGATATATTAGATATTAGATAGTATATTAGATACTTCCTTCTGTCTTTCTCTGTTTGAAAAACCAGTGCTGTTCTGCAGTCTCAGAGCACAAGAACAGCTGTGCAAAGTCAGATCACAGGCTTGTCTGGCCCAATAGCTAGTCTGTAGCAGTAGTAACCAGAAAAATCTTAGAGAAAGATTAAGGGCAAATGGAAAATATTGTAAAGCAATTTTTCTTTTATATCCTATCAGTTTCATACAATCATAAGGATTAAGAACTTCTGGTTAGGCACAAGACTCATTTTTGTAGTAGCTGCTGATGGACTTTTCCCCATATACCAAACTAATCCCTTTTTCAATTCAACAAAACATTTTGTGACATTCTTTTGTCTGAGTTGAGCTTGTTGTCAAAAAATTTCACTGGTTATGGTCAGGTTCTTGTGCCATGGGAAACAGTGAATAATTGTTTCCCATTCTTCTTTACCCACATATGAGACAGTGATGTCCTGTCTCAGTTGTCTCTTTTCCAATAAGGAGACCTAATCTGTTTTTTCTTTTATACATGGAAATATATATTTTTTTTGTATCTCTGCTCTTGGTCATTTTCTAGTTTTTCTGTATCCCTTTTAGTATAGGGAGGATAAAACCATGTGCATTTTTCAAGGGGTAGAATTAATCTTTCCTGGGAAGATGGTATATTTATTTACAAGTTATCTGTTTAGTCACAGCTCAATGTCTGGGCTCTTTAGTCTATTCAGACACATTGGCAACTATGAAATTTTATCACTTGGACAATTTTGGGTAGGGTGACATTTTCTTTAAGCTACCTTTTTTTTTTGGTGGCAAAACTGACCAAACTAAATTACATTCTAGAGCACATGTACAATATATTTATACAACAGACTGGATGAATAATTTGTTTGGCATCCAGTGGTTATATTAATATTATTTATATTTCCCTTGTCTTTTGATAGCTACTGAGTGTTGAGCAATTTCCAACAGAATGGGTGACAAAGGTATGTTAATTTCTACAATTTATTCTTGTTGAGATTTTGTTTGTGTCATCTGAAAAAAAAAGAGTAAAGTGTCAGATATAATTACATGTCTGTTTGTAACTATAAACTGAAAGAAAGATTTCACCATAGGATCCACTGCAAAAACAAAACAAAACAAACAAACAAATAAATTATGTACCAAAAAAAAAAAAAAAAACAAAAAACCAGCCCAAACCTGTGTACTATATACACCAAATGTATTCTGTAATATTTTATGACAATAAATAATCTTTAAAATATTACAGTGTGCATCTTTGTGTCTATTCATTAGACTATTTTATTTCTGTACTGAATTTCATGTCGATAATTATTCATTTATGTTCAGTATTTTGATAGCAGTTCTAAAGGAATCCATTTTAGACCTGTGCATACTATAATTACATAATTCAAAGCAACAGCAGCAACAATCAAGGAAAGAAACTATGTTCTTTCTTATATTGCCTCATCAAAATTCATATCAAATCATTATAAGGAAAATATAATCTCTGTCCAATTGAAGATATTTTAAAGGATTTTTCATGGGCTGATGGCCAGCAGCTCTTGAGCCTTAAGTAATTGGTTTACAGAGTAAGAGAGCAGTGTTTTAGTTCTGAGGGACTGTTTATAGAAGCATGAGAGGACTTGATATATACCTTTGAAACTTAAGGCTCTGTGCTTATATGGATACATTTCTCTTTCCACTCTGCTGATTTAAGGAAAAGCAACTGAAGAGTAATGCTTTTCAGTTTTACTCTATCTAAGTGATAGCTGGAAAATATAGGACTCTGTAACCTACTTCCATTCCATGATGATCTAGTCCTCTGAAGTGAAGACTGTGTGAGTTTACCACTGATTTATAGGTGGAAAAAGATCTCAGGAGAAGAGAAGCATTATTGATTCTTACATATAATTTGCTTTTGGGGATTAGAATCTTAGATAAAAATAGTATGTGGAATTTATGAAAAATTTTGGATGAATTTGAGTTATTGTCAAACTTTCAATGGATTAGCTTGTAGGTCTTCTCAGAAACGATCCTCATAAATTAATTCAATTTTATAGGCAAAAAGAATTACAGATGAAGGAGACTGGAATTCAAAAGACAAAAAGTACAGAAATGATGTTATTTTGTTGTTTACTTTGTTTTAAAGGGAAAGCACAAGAATTATATTGAATGTCTGTGGAACAAATGAATTATGGTGTATTAATGGAAAGATTTTTTTTATTTTATTTTTTTTTATTTTCAGGTTTCTGTATATAGAATTTTTAAGATGACCATATTTTAGGATCAGTGCATCCTCAGTGGTCTAACAGGAGATTTTGATATTCATAACATTATTTCTGACAAGCTATTTCTGATGATGCTTCCATGTTGCAGTTGTAAAATAATGAAGGGGGGGGGGGGGGGGTCTTTTTTTCCNNAGCTATTTTTTCCCTCTTTTATATCAAGGTTCATCAAATTCAAACCTGGAATTTTTTTTTCACATTATATACAAAATTTCTATCAAACATATACCTGTAAGCATAGATCGGCTTCCCATGCCCTCCTTGATCATTCTTTTGGAGTCACTGCTTCAGAATGCTTAGCTAATTTTGGAAGTGAAGGGTGACACATGTAGCATTTTAAACTGTAAGCAGTAACTGGGCAGAAAAACCCACCCGTTTTCAACATGATCTTTTTCAGTGTTTCTGAAGATATTTCAGCAATTCTTGTTATGATTTTGGTCATATACTCAATTAGATCATGAAGTCAATTAGAGTGGGTGGCCTAGGCAGAACTCCAGACTGCTTGAAACCTATCACTAGCCATGAAGAGTTCTCGCTTATCTGAATACAGATGTGCTTATACCGCTCTTATCTCATGCTAAATATGGCAGCAAAATTTGTCCTAAGCATTTCCTAGTACTAGGTTCCCTACAAATGTGCACAGAGATTCAGTTATTGAAAAAGTGTCTTTGCATTGCTGAATTTTAAAAATAAAATTTAAAGCAATTTTTTGTTGTATTAATAGCAAATTCAGCTGTCTTTAGAAAATGAATAGAACATGC
>VXAL01018396.1:61166-74448 GCA_013399475.1 Chauna torquata
CTCCATAAAAGTACTCTGAAATTGCGTTTTTGAAATTCCACCCCTGCCTACAGCTATAAACTCAGAAGAACTGAAATTTCAATAAAATAACTCTGGAGCATTTATTTTTCCTCTCCTCTGGATCTGCTACCTTATTATATTTTTTCTGTCATCTATTAAAAGTTCCATCCTGTAAAGCCTGCACATGATCTTCAGAATGTGCAAGACGCCAAGGTATAAATGACTAAAGAAAGCATGAAAGAGCAGAGGTACAGAATGATACTGACTTTGTTGTGGTAGATACGACTTCAGAAGAGAATGCGCAGTCCACTCTCTTTCTGTGTCTACAAGGAGAGATGAAGGAATAGAGTTGATTTAATTGTGCAGCTATAAACAAATTTTCAGGCCAGGACAAAGAAGCCATTGCATAAACACTAGACCATTTTCTGGTACAACCAGCTGTGTGCAGAGGGGGCTCATCATTGCATTACGACGTAAAATCAATATCTTGCAAAAGTCAGAAATGAGAGCATGAAAGAGCAAGGTGTTGTATCTACAAAGGTTACATATATCGAGTTTGATATTTAGGATGTTAGACATAGCAAAGGAAAAAAAAGGCAAAAATCTTTCTCTTTCAAAAGTGTGTAACAAAGTGTGACAAAATAAGCTATTTAGTAAGCTTCTGTTTATGTGCTTATCAAGATGGATGTGGATGGGTTTGAAGATCTGCACTCTCTGCAATAACCACTCCAATAAAGTGCATAGAAAATCATGTTTTAGCAATATTTCTGTTATGACAGTAATCGGCAAAATGAAGCAGAACCGAAGAATGCTTGTATATATTTACAAAAGTATTTATTGCATTTTAAAAATATTTTTTAGGATATTACCTATACAACCCTGACCCTGTGAAAGGAGACATGGTGATCAGCTCCTCTGGACTATACTGGAAAACAAAACAAAACAAAACAAAACAAAAAATAACCTTAGTTATTATTTATTTATAGCATCTTTTGGGGGATTTATATCATGATAACTTAAACTGTAAAAATTCTGTTGGTGCTATGGGAACTTTACTGTATTATGTTATGGGAATTGTATCATAAAAAAACTCATTAAAACAAGTGTTTGCACAGTGTAGTGGATTTTTTTTTTGCATATAGATTTTTACTCCATATGATAGACTTTTACTTAACAATAGTAATGCAACCTATCTGCATTTCAGCTGCAGTTGAAGGTGAAATTTGGCCATGCGGGACTAGTTGACTTGGGATTACTTAATTTTATTAGACTGATTATTGGAATCGGAATTGATCCAATGATGTTCTTCCAAATGGAATCTATTTCTACGGTCTTTCTACCTATCTTACCTCCTTCGTTTCTAACTAACCATCCTTCATAACATAACAATGCAGGAAAAAATTAGGTTTTCCTTCCTTCTTTTCTCAGAACATTCACATTTAATGTCAGGATGAAATGAGGAGTTTTAAAACAAGAGATCTTCACCTGAATAACAGTGATGAGGATTTTCATCTAGGACAAGGAAGATCCAGGTTTAGAACCCTAGTCTGAGCTGATGGAGCAAGGATTTGAACATGTCCCAGAATAATGCTGTAATCACTGAAATATTGGCTATTCAGTGAGTGAATACAGAGCTCTTGTTTGCACTCTGGTTTCAATCAATTCTTTCCTGGACCTGAGAAACCTTTACTGTCAAAATTCCACCTGTAAGGGAGTTGGCATTTTTGTATGAAAATTTCCCGATTAGTGCAAGTATATAGCCAATAGCATGTGATCTCAGTTCCAAATCTAGGAATCATTATATTGTTTTCCTACTACAGTATTATTATTATTATGTCCACTTAAGGATTATTTTAATCAGTTTGTGTTGGTTTGGAACATTAACTCTTAATTTAGCTTTACAATGAAAATGGGAGAAAATATAATGGCTTCTTTAACATATTGATTTACAGTGGAAAAAATACGTGGCACACATGTTTAATGGAATAAGGGCATGCTTTAGGCACTTTGCAGGTGTACATGAAAAGTGGCTAAAAAATCCTATTCATAGAGAGAACATTGTGCTATGATTATGACAAAACGGAGATAAGTTTGTGTGGAAGACAAAATAGAATGAATTAAAATGGTTTAATTGAAACTACTACCAAAATATATCTAAAATGTAAAATGAAAGGAAACATAAAGCAAACAACCAAACAAACCAGAACGAAACAAAACAAAAAGCTGCTAGAGGGATGTATTTGCATGCATCCACTTTGTATCACAATCTGTTGTTAAAGTATTGTAATTCAGCAGCAAATCATTAACTGAGAATTCCACTGGGAGAGAATTGCTCCTTTTGCTACTCTCAATCCCAGCAGAAAGCAGGTGTGTGTGTATATTGTAGAGCACTGCCACAATATACAAATTTTCATCTGGTCTGGGATCTATTCACAGATGTTGCTGAAACAGGTCTAAAATAAATATATACGCACGTGAGATTAAAGCTGCAGTACGAATTCATCCATGTCATGTGGCTAAAATCCCTAAATCTCCACAAGGTGTATGGACTTCTACATAAAATATTCCAACATATTTTTATTCAAATCTATTTTGCTGCCTGTCCTCCAAACAACAAAAGATTTATTGATTTTTCTTATCATACTGACTTGTTTCTGTTAACTTCCTTTTCACTACTGATATCATTAAGAATTTCACAATTAATGCCTGCAAATAGAATAGATTTACAGAAAAAAAAAATCCTGATCCAAATCATAAGTCAGAGAACAAAGAAAAAGATTAACAAAACAAGGAGCTGTGAAATTAGAAAGTCTTGCTAAGTAGTGAAAACTCACTATTACCAGATTTAAAGTAGTGATGGGCAATGCACTATCACTAATTCAATTGGAAAGCAGCACCAGCATCATTAGGGTTAGGTCCTGCTGTAGTACCACAGCACCCATAACACAGCTCTGCTCTGCTACCTGCCCTGCTGTGCTCCTGCCTGCCTCAGGGCTCTTTACTCATTGTAGTTTTAGAGCAAAGTTGCCCTAGGACAGATTTGGATTAGAGGCAACATAGCTTCAACAGAAAGCTATAAATAATTTATTACTCTTTTTTTTTTTTCTCCTTTGTTCATACCTTTTCTAGTAGATTTCTTATTTAAGATGACTTTCTGTGTTTTATAATTACCTCTGAATTTCTATATTAGAATGAAAGGCTTGCGGAAGAAGCTTCTAACATCAGTAATATGAAAACTACAAAATGTTCACCCAAGCTGAAACTGTCTTTTGCTGAAAAAGACCAGCAAAAGCCTTGCTGCTTTCATGCTTCCTGCACTTGCATGGTGTCATTGAAAGGTGAGTGATTCCAGTGAATGACAGCTATTCCCCAGGTGCACAGCACAAAGAATGCTCTTCATCTCAAAACTGCTATGTGTATGGTAGGGGGAAAGTGGAAAATACAATCAGTATGGTTTTCCTGAAGCTATAAATCTACTACTTGCAATGTTTGGCAAAGGGCTGGTAGTGTAATAACTTTCTTCCTGTTGCATAATAAGAGCTTTAAAAACTGAGAATATGGTATGCCTTGTTTTCCCTTGAACATTTGTGCTTGTAGGCACTGAACATGAATGACAGTTTGAAAATGGTTATTTTTTCTTTTCATTTAAAAAAATATAGAAATGTATCACATGGAAACTAGAGCCACACATTGAGGAGTAAAAAACATTCACAAGACACCCAAAATTTTATGAGAAAGACATACTGATAGTGAGAATATATAACTTCATGTCTACTTAATATGGAGTCTTTTGCTTCACATGCCAGTAAAAGTATGGATTAGATAGACAACAACTCTGGTCCAGAGTAATAACACCTATATTCCTCCTCCTTAGCTTAATACTAACATTTTTCATGAAGTTGATGACTGATGCTGCCCACTGACATCTCTGATTTCAGGTTGTCCTGTTATTGACAGTGCAGGAGCATGACAACAGGTAAGGATTAAGGACATCAGCCTGGATGACTGAAGTCGTGTTAGACCTCCCAAGTTAGCTGGTTCTCTTATGGCAAACCCGACATCCATATTGTGTCCTTTTAGTTTTTTATAAGTTCCCTCATTTTCTTGCCCATTTTTTTACACTAATTACGCATCATGTGAGAGACCTTAACATGCTGTGTTGAAAACAATGATTGCTTTTGAAAACACTTGGGAAATCTGCCACTAAAGCTTTATGAAAGGGTAAAGGTCTGGGCATGAAAAAGTTCTGGTGAGAAAAACTAAACAAATAGTGAAATTGCATCATGCGAAGTAGGTATGGTTCTGTTCAGGAACAGATATGCTATCCAAAAGGTAGGATCTTTTTAAAAAATTATGAAGTTTATTGTAAAAGACTGATGTCAGTTAGTCGATCCCTTGTCAGTCTCTTCACTTCTGCACTTCCTTATTCTATCCACCTTATGTGACAACTTCTGAGTTTGACGTTTAGGAACATGCAGAAGATATTCTGTAATAAGTTGCAGGGAAAAAATCAGCAATAATGATGCTGGATTGCTGCTTTTGGCTGTCTTTAAAGATCATGAAGTGGTCATCTGTTACTCCCTCATCTGGCAGGGAGATAGAGGGCAGTAAGGGGACCAACATCTTTGTTTGCCTTTTAGCTTCATTTCATTATCATAACACACAACATCATAATATTTAAATATTGTCCGCTGTCCTAGATAAGACTTTCCATTAGCTAACCTCAATATTTGCAGTGTTCAGGTTATTTTTACTATGTGCCCATGGAAATACAAGGCAAGGTCTATGTAGATAAAGCAAAATAAACCTTTCAATCCATAATCTTCATTAAAATCGGCAGATTTAACCTCATTAAAATTATTGCAATATAACTTTTGTTCTGAAGTCTAAACAGCCTGTGATCCAGAAGTCCAACACCAAACTTGAACAAAAATATTCAGATTTGAAAGTTGCCAGAAAGCATTTATGTGTAAATCTTTCTTTCTCAAAGATAATGAATTAATAGTACATTTGGAAATGATCAATTGCATGATGAACACATATCTAAAATATACTTTTCCACACATGGCATTCCATGTTCTGTTTTGTACGTGTAGTATTTTTAAAAATTAAACTCATGTGCAGCAGTGGTCGTTTTGGGAAAGCTTATGGTATAGCTGATGAATCCAGAATGAATATTATACATTCATTTGAATTTAGACTACAAGCTTTAGATTTTGTTCAACCAATGACCACAAGTGCAGAGTGACCTATTTTGTAATTCTGTCATTTTTAGCTCTAAGCTCCAGTTCTAAATAATGAGATCACCTGAATCTATTTCAAATTATTTGATCAAGCTAGATGTTCTTCATTAGATTTAATTACAATTTGAAATGATAAAGCCTGTCTCAGATCATGATGATAATACACATTTTACCATTCCTTTATGGATTTTGATTTAAATTTTGAAATTAACTGTTTGCTTAAATGTGTTGTCTGTAGTATAGATGAATTGTCTGAGCTGGAGTCAGCAGCTCCCTTAGTAACTTCTTGTGTGATTAACAAACAGCAAGAGTAAATGAAAGGATATGAACGCAAAAAACTTTGTAGTTTCCCAAAGAAATGAAAGTGACTGTGCAAGCTGGTTTTCTGTCCACATTTCTCCGGATTTAAACATCTGCTTTTGTTCTGTATCATAACAAAAAACCAAACTTTTCTGGCCACTCTCATAAAACAGCATTGTGTCAAATAGGCCAAGTTTTTAATATATCTCTTTCCATCTCTCTTCCTCAATGGAAATAATAAAAGAGTCTTCCTTGAACCTACAAACCTTTTGTTAAAATCAACAAAAGTCCATCACGTGGTTCAGCTTTAACAGTAAGTCATATTAAAAACACGAGCTATAAATATTTCAATGAGTTCAATGCTTATGTTGTACTTCCAGATCTGTGTTTCCGTTAGGCTCCCAAGTGTATGCATGATTCCCTGAAATAAAATTTGTACGGCTTTAAACAAATACATGCAGTGGGGAAGATTTGACCTTTATGAAAAAAAAAGCATATATGCCTATGCACGGCACTGCAGCAATGTCTTCAAACATCTCACAGTTAGGAGATAACCTTTATCCCTGTTGGGAGATTAGTTTGTGTTTGTGATATTGCAAAAGTGAAATGTTCACATAAAATAAGCAGTACCATATTTTTTAAATTGTTCCATGTCATTTTTCAAAAACATTATAAGTCAAGAGACACGGGGAGAAACTTATATGAAACTCATATGTATATAAATATATATACATACATACATACATTTGCAAATTGCACTGTCACACACATAGCATTTTTGAAGTCTGGAAGAAATGTTTTGAAATCAAGCAGACAATTCCAGTGTATGTAAGAATTATTTAAATGAACAATAGTGGAACCATAAGGCACCTGATTACAGATACTTGCAAACAAAATGAATTCAACTGCTGTAATTTTGCGCAAGTGCCATGGGGGTTTTGGAGGTTGCTTTTTCTTGTTATTATGTTTTAATTAATTCAGCGCTTTAACGGAGATGATTTGAATGCAGATACTCCTGCAAGTAGCATATAAGGAAATTACATACAACACAAATAAATGTAAAACCACCTTCTTATACCTAACACACCCCTCTGTCATTCTCAACACAAAAAACTGTGGTTAACCATGTGAAAATATTGGTGCTTTCTCCTAGCAAGTGTGACGGGAACCTTAATTGCATAGAAATTGGATGGGAAAAAATGTTATTTCTTCAGTATCAGCCTTCTACAAGAAAGTAGACTACTACTGTATTGGGTTTACATTTTTCTGCAAGAAATACTGGATGCAGAGTAAGGTTTTGTGTTTTCTGTAGGGATGTTTTTTGACATAGTTTACTTCCTTTTTTTCTTTCTTTTTTTTTCTTTTTTTTTTTTTCAATTTAGAAAAAATTTAACTATGTAAACATTAAACCTATTAAATATACTGTCTTTGTCTCTCTGGGTTCCTGTGCTGCACTCCATCCTAGTAGCTAAGCACGGATATGCAGGAAGATTTTTAGAAAACACAAGTGACAGAAAATATAAGACTGGCAATTGTTTTAGACAATATCTACTATGATTTTAAGTATCCCTGTTCTGAAGGTTTCCTTGAGATCTATGGTGCTGGCCAAGCTTACTTCAGAACACTATAGTTTTTAGCGGTTATAACTGAAAATTTACCATAGTTCTGTAGTCCTGCATACTCTAAAAATTTTGGGCCTGCAAATGGCTCCTCTGAGATGTGTTCACAATCTTTTGCAAATACTTGCCATTGGTTTCAAGAACTGGGAGAAGACACAGCACATTGAGGCTTTTAGGGCTACTTTTTGAGTCAGAAGACCAAAGGAATGTTAGGAATGTTTGATTAGAAAACTAGTTTTTTTTTTGTTGTAGGAATTTCTTATATCCCAAGGCTCTCTTAGTGCCTTGTCTGTTTTAAGAACTGGCGAATAGGAAATGCAAAATGAATGGAAATGCAACTGAGGGGGGAGTCTGGGTTGGAATCAGATGTCTGGAGACAGATAGCAGCCAGCTAAAGTGGTTAGTGTTGTACCCTGGGAAGACCAGGACTGGCTAGAATATGGGAAAAGGAACTCATGAAATGGGGCAGGAAGTTAAAGATGCAGGGTACATAAATTTAATGAAAAGTTAAAGCATGTGGAAAAGCGGAATACCTAGGGAAATGGACTAAGCCAAGGAATTTCAGAAGAAGGGTGAGAAAAACTATTGATAGGAACCAGGTGAGATGGCAAATTTCAGTAGAACGAAAATGAGAGAAATGTGGAGTGTGAGAGAGGATATAGGGACAAACTTGAAATGATTGACCAAAGAGACTGAAAAAAAAAAAAAACCAAAACCTGATATAAAATCTGCAAGAAAGCAGGGGAGTGAAGGCTGAAACTGGAATGTGAGCCTAAAACAATGAAACCAGAATTTTCTGGGCAAAGGAACTTGGATTGAGATTAGAAGCCTGAAAGGGTATGTTTATGCAACAGTGAGGAGAGCTGGCAGGCCTTTGAGGTTAAATAAGGACCAGAACTAAAAAATGTGCCAGGACGGTCAAACCTGGCATCAAAGAAAAGCATGTTCCATAGCTTGGAATGATGTCTGTTCTTTGGTTAGCAGTTAATATTTGTGAAATTTGGTTGTCAGGTGTCCCATAACCGATCAATATAGGGCCATAGAGAAGACAAAAATTGACTCCTTTAGTTATTTTGTTAGAGCAGGTGTCAAAAATGTGCATGGGTGAGCTGAAGTTTTCAAAATTGCTGGTAGACTATGCAGAGGAGGATGAAATACACTTTAATTTTGTGAATAACTAACATATTACACAGTTGTTTCTTTTTATTCTTGTTATATACAAGTTAATTTAGATTTGAGTGAAAATATGACTCATATGAACTAAAGCATGTGAAAGGAAAGGAATGTTGTGATGCATGCCATTTCTGTGCAACCTCAACCAAGTTCCTTTCTGACATGTTTTTCATTCCATGAGTGAATGATATATTTGATTCAGATTCTTTCTACTTTATATGTAAAGTAGGCTAGCTCTGGGGATGACCTCAGTACAAACATATTGTTACTTGGCTAGTAAACAGAATTTCATTCTCATCAGAAAATTCACATATACAAAACCAAATGTAATAGTTGGCAAGGAATGAAAACCACTGAAAATATTTTCATGGGACTTTTCTTCCTGTTCATGGGACAATCATCTGTCTCCCTATTAGCTGGGTCCACCAATTAAATGATTGTCCAACTTCCTCCCATACCTTCCAGTTTACAGTCTGGCTTGTGACGAGGACAGCTGGGATGCTGGGTCTCCAAACAGGTGGTCTCTGTGGAAGCTCAGTAACCCAGAAATGAAAGTGTCCAGGAAGTCAAGGCAGCTGGAAAATCCAAAAAGCCAACCAGCCTGAGGAAATGGGCAATATGGCCAGTTACCAGATGGGCAGCCTGTGAAGAATAGGAGATGAGGTACTAGGAAACTGTCCAAGCAGGAAACATAGGCGTGCTGCCAATGCAGTGAGCCTATGAATCTGAGAGCCTTAAGGAATCAGATGGCATTGTACGTGGTGCCATGGCAGAAAGCTTGATAATTTGGCTGTCCCTCCTGGATTACTCATTTCTATTGAAAACCATGACCAACCATTGAAATTTGTTTTTAATCAATTATTTTGTAATCATCTCTCAAATACGTTGCAGGATCAGACCGTTTGAGACAGTGTAGTTCTTGATAACATTGCAAAAAGTAGAGTTTCCTTGGCAAGCTGAACCAGAACCTCAATAGCCAGAATACAGAATTAGGACTATATAAGAAAGGAGAATTAAGGCAAAAAAAGCAAGCAACACGGGAAGGAAGGAGTAAGAATAGGAACCCAGTTCTAACAGGTGGTGTTATGCAGGAATTAGCTAAATTTCATCAAATAGTTTATTTTTCCAGCCTAGTCCACTGAGGATGGCTGACAGGATATGGAGAACAAAGCTCAAATACAGATGTGCCCAACCCTAAAGTCATAGCAAGTGGTGTTCTGGAAAAACGGGAAATTACATTGCCATATCAATGCCCCTTTGGAGACTTACAAATAACAATACATAAGAAGTGACATTCTGCTCTCATGAACTTCAATAAATGAAACACTTTTAGAAATACTACTGCAAACCTCTCTTCCAGAAGTATTTCAGCTCCTTCCTATGCTGTATGGTATATATGGTATAGACAAATTATTGCAATTCTTTCAGTGCAATATCTTTTGCATGTATGTATTTTTTCATCTCAGTCTTTTGCTCATAGACAATTTTAAGTAACAGGATGAACCATCATTGATATTGTGAGGTGGCATTTGTTACTTTGGACAACTTAGCACACAGCCTTTTGCACAATCCATTTCTACAAGGAAAATGAACTTTTTAAGTGCATCAGCTGTAACAACTGATATGTGGGCAAGAGATCGAGTAGATGACTCCAGGGCAGCCACAGTTCACCGAGCATTGTTCATTTCTTCTGCAGGCTCATCTAAGTCAGCTCCTTTCTTATCACTCCCCCATATGTCCCAGTCCCTAAGATATTTTTATAGACACGCTGCCCTTTCCAGCACTGATTTGAGGAAAACAAAATATGGCAAAACAAACAAAACCCTATTGGAATGATTGGGGGAAATAAATAGTTCACCTCAAATGGCTTTTTTTTTATGATAGAATAATTTCCATACTGTGGAACTGCTGATCTGGAAGTTCAAAATGGAGGACATACTATTTTGAATATCCAGGCCAAAGCTAACTCATTAAGTCCTGAATAAAGATGGTCTAGCAAGAAACAGGATAAGATACATTTTCTTTCCCCATCTCCCCTTGCTTTCTCTGCTTTCTGTCTCTTAGGTGAGGTGGTGTGCTACTGAAGCCCAGGGCTACCTGATCCTGCCCTGTCCGTAGCTCACTCATGAGCTGTTTCAAGACATTGTTTTCTGCTTTAATGACGAGATTCTCCATTTCAATGATGTGTGTCTGCTTCTGTGTTAGTCCCTTCTGTGCATGCTGCACCTTGTCAGCATAACTAAACATTACAAATGTCCATTACAATATATGCTGAATGACAGTACTCGCAGCAACAGTGCCAAATGTGATCCTCCAGCTCATATCTCTATACTTAATGCACAGACCTTTCAACGACTGGCACAACTGAATGTATCATTGCTCTCATTCACCATGTTGTATCCAAATGTTTTATTTCCTTTGGCCAGCTTTGATGCTTCTTCTTCTCACATGGATCTGGTTGTTCTGTAGCAAATCCTACCTGTGTCCCTTTCTGTCTGATGTCAGATCAGATGTCCAGAAACAGTCCTCTCAATAAAAGGCAGTTAGCAACTTCTAGAAATGAATGAGGTGCAACCTCAGAAGGACACAGACATCAGGGAGACTGAGTTGTCAAGAAGGTGGGAAACAGAAATTGTCACTTTCATTAGACAGGAATTTCTTTTTAGTGATTTAGAACTGCTTGGATGGTGATTAGATTTTCATAGTGTGAGGCAGTTTTGTCTTTCCCTTTTAGAAGACTGAAGTAGCTTCAGTAGCTTTTGAGGAACTTTTATGTATGTCAGCCCCTAGGGTGTCAGTAACATTACAGATTCTCTCTCCCCTGTGGCAGAAATACTGGTCTGCAGTTATAGAGAAAACCCATAAGAAAAAGCATCACTTACTGCTGCTAGTTGTAGTATTTTTGATTGTTGAAGTGAGACTGTAGTTTGTATAGCTGAGAGATGAACTTACATCTAAACTTAATGAACAGTTTCTGTTCTTTACCTCTCTTTCCTTAAGTGCTGCTTATCTGAAACTATCTTGCTTAAGTGATGAGACAGGAAATAATTGAACAAATACACTGCTCAGTACAGATATATGATTTTTGGACTTCAAAACAATTGTAAAAACAAAGCAGCGTTTCTCACTAATGCTCTTCTGTAGCTAAAGAAAGAATAATTCTGAAATGGAAAGTAAAGAGGAACAGGAAATAATTATGTTCTCGTGTAAGAGTTCTTGGATATAACCTTGAGAAAAGACATGGTTGGTTAATTTAATCTTCTTATTTCATAATCTGTCATCTAACTGTATCCAATAGTCACAGAGATTGTGCCCTTCTGCTATAGTAGATGTCGTAGGGCTACTTTGTAGCGTTGCCTCTGGTCAGAGGGTTTTTCTTTTGAAGACAATACAACAGCTTCTGACTAGCTTACACTGGTTGGGAGTTCTCTCCTGATATCAGCAACTTTTTTTTGAAGACAATTATTTTGACGAAAAGGGGTTGTAATTTACATAAAAACAGGTTGCAGTTGCACTGCAGGTGTCATTTGCTTGTGAGAGAGAAACCCACACCTGCAAACACTTAGAAGGTGATATGCCTAGATTGGAGAGCAAAGAAAACTTTGGAGCTCAAAAGCTTTAACTGTATAAAGCCTTGTACAGTTAACTATTAAAATAACATAAAATAAGTAAGAAGGGTAAGTAATGGGTGTCCTAAGTAAGGGATCTTGACATGAAAGGGCAAGCTCTGCCGCTTCCAGAATGTGTTTGTCACTCAGTCACTCACTCTTTAAAAGGAATGATTTACAAGTGAGAAGAAGTTAGATAAATGCTACCCTAGCCCTTTTGTACTGTCAAATCCAGTTACATTCCTCTACCAGTACAGCATGGAGATGTTGAGATGCAATTAACACTTTTGAGACAATGTTTATTTGTCTAGGGATTAAGAGTTCATGTGGGCTTCCTTCTCATGTCTATCTCGTCATAGATTCTCCTCTTCATTGTTTCTCATAAGCTGCGACTCTACAAAATAAATTCAGGCTTGGGGTACATAGTTTCAGGTAAGGGATAGTCCCCACTTTCAGTACGGCTCCATGTTCCCAAGAGTAGACCTGTGTTTGCTATGGCTTACAGTGTCTGGGGAGCATGAGAGTGAAACACCTTATCCACACTTTTAGCATAACATGGTTAACCATAAGTGGGGGACTAAGTGAGAAGTGCCCCACTTGGGATATGTCAAGGCTGGGAGTGCCCTCTGCATAGGACAATGCTCAGGGACAAGGTGTGGCTATGTTCTGTTGCATCTCTGAACCCGGAACAGCCTGAAGGTAAAGCACCTACGAGTGAATCTGCCATAGAGACTGCAATTTTACAATGTGTGGTTGTTTTACCCAGCTAAACAGCCGAACTCCACCACAGTCCTTTTAGGCGCCCAGCGTGGGGCTCGAGGAATTTGAGATAAGGATGATAATTTGAAGAAGTAACAGGCAAAACATGGAGTGGATATTGACTATGAATGTAATAGATGTGAAGAATTTGTGATGCAATGATTTTGAAGAATGTGTTGTAGTAATGTGTTGTAGTAATGTGGTGAAGGGACAAGGGGTGGAGTGTGTGTAAATTGTCCACTTTGTTGGTGTTGTGATGGTGTTATGTTGATTTTGGTGTGGGGAATTGTTTTGTTTTGTTTTGTTTTGTTTTTTTTTATGTAAGTGAAGATTGTGATGATTGTGATGATGTGAAAATATAGCCGCAGGAGCTTCCCCCCCTCGCCTCTGTGAAAAGTATATTTAAGAATTATCATCAAGATATACTTTCACATCATTTTGGGTGCCAAAAAGGACTGTGGTGGTTTTACCCAGCTAAACAGCCAAACTCCACCACAACCGCTCGCTCACTCCCCCTCCTCAAATGAACAGGGGGAGAAAATACGATGGACAAGGGCTCAAGGGTTGAGATAAGGACAAG
>VXAL01018396.1:74757-107530 GCA_013399475.1 Chauna torquata
TGGGCTGCAGCCTCCTTCAGGCCAGATCCACCTGCTCCATCGTGGTCTCCTCCACGGGCTGCAGTGTGGAAATCTGCTCTGCCATGGTACACCATGGGCTGCAGGGGGACAGCCTGCTCCACCATGGTCCTCACCATGCAGGGGAACTTCTCTCCAGTGCCTGGAGCACCTCCTCCCCCTCCTTCTTCACTGACCTTGGTGTCTGCAGGGCTGTTCCTCACTCTTCTCACTCCCAGCTGCTCTTGTGCAGCAGTTTTTTCCCCTTCTTAAATCTGCTCTCCCAGAGGCACAACCAACATCGCTCATTGGTTCAGGTCTGGCCAGCGGTGCGTCCCTTTTGGAGCTGGCTGGAGCTGGCTCTTCTGTGACATGGGGCAGCTTCTGGAATCTTCTCACAGAAGCCACCCCTGTGGCCCCCCTGCTACCAAACGTTTACCACGTAAACTCAGTACACAATGGAGCTGAGCTTTAACTTTATTTCTTAAATTTCAATCTGCTTTTGAATTAGTGAGTTCTGATAGGCTATTTTTAGACATGATTTTTTCCCTATGTTGTTGCATGAAAAACTCCTTCATTTTATGCAGGTGAGTTGCAAAGATCACCAACTAATGAAATATAAGTAAACAATTTATTCAATTAAAGAATCTATTTCACTTTTGTTTCTGGAAATGTCCTGCTAGGATAAGAACTGGGAAGGGAGTAGGGCAGGGAAAAGAGAGATTTCCTGGTGAGATTTTTATTTACCTACTAGGGCAAGTAGTAGTTTTAAATAATATAAAGAAGCAAATTAAGACAGTTCTTCTAAGCAAACTAGCAAGCCTTTTTCATCAGCAACATTTGCTTCATGAATCACAGTCTCTGTCACAAGCCAGAAGACACCAACACCCCACTGTATATTTTTTGCTGTATATTGTATATCTTGCCCAATATTGGTTCTGCAATGCTATTTGCCTTTGTTTTGCTAAAACAGAATTCTGGGGACAATAAAATATGTCTCAATAAAATCCTTTTGTAAAGATATGTGAATAGCAGACTTTATTTCTAGGAAAATCTAAGCCATGTTACTGAATAGAAGGAAAGAAAAACATAGCTTGACATAGCTTGGAAGATATAGCAACGTAATTTCCAGTAATATGTAGAAGTGCTTTGTACTTTTCATTTTAATAAAGTCCTTCAGTATCTAGGACATTAAAACACTGAATGCTTTTGGTATAGGATGTCATTTAAGATCAGAAGAATTTGTGTGCATGTACTTTAAAATAGTTGTGATGACATTTTCAGCCAGCTCTCTTGATACTCTTGAGGTGTCTATTCTACCCCTCTCTGTTTCTGCTATTTTTTAGGTCATTTCCTTCCTTGGGTCTTCTCTAATTTGATTTTTCTCCCATTCTGTTCTCTACCCACACATCTTTTCCTTCAAGCTTATCACTAGCATCAGTTGGAGACCAGCATGAAAACACATAATTATATTAGAACAAATTTGTCTAATTTTTATTACAATAGCTGATGTGAAGCTTATTTGTCCCTTGGAAGTAATGATTAAATATCTCCTTACTTTTGCATTGAGGAAACCAAGGCTGAAATTGAACAACAATGTTGAATTTCTGGACCTGTCTCTGTTTAACTTGTCAGTTTAAAATGAAGATCACACAAAATACCAGTATATATATACCAGTTATAAATAGGTTCAATAATTTAATTTTTTTTTTACATTTTATTTTATAAAATATGAAATCTAAGATAAAATCATAGTGTTTGTTTTTTTGGTCATGAAGTATGTTGCCGTGCTAAATTTTCTATTAAAAATTTTTTTTCCTTTTGCTATTTTGTAATGGCAAATATATAAAGGCCAAAGAAGTCAATTTTTCAGGTTTGCTAACCACAAATAACGTCTACCTCAGAATCTCTGAACACACTAAAAGCATCACCCATCAGTAGCTAACATGTTGGGTTAAAACCAGAAACAGAAACTATTAGATAACCCAATGCAGTGTGTGTGCTTTCCCCCTGCCCCCGCGCCCCCATCAAGCCACGGTAGGGATCTCAGTGCAGATAAGCTGCTACTCGGTGTTCATAGGTGTTATGAACAAACGTATTTAGTGATCTGAAAATGGAAGCTTCTCCATGGCTCCTCCACCATGCCACATGGCCTGAGGTTCTACGTGTGCCTGCAGCAGTTCCTAAACTGATTGCAGGGAATTTTTCCCTCCTGTGCAGTGCTGAGAGAAGGTGAAAGAGGCAAATTGTTATTTATCCTATTAGTTAAAAAATTAAATCATGTTTATAGATCTTCCCCCTGTAACAGCTCTTAAACTACATCAGTAGAACTTGACAAACACCAGGTACAACTCACACACTTTTCAGACAATATATATTGGAAGTTTTATAAAAACAAGTGCTTTTCTAATTAGTTACCACGTTATCTCATACAGCGGTCACAGTCACAATGGCAATACAACAGAAAAGAACAGTTTTCCATAGCAGACAGAAGACATTCCTAGCAATGACTGAAAAGTTTTTTGTTTGTAATACTAATACTCCTTGGAATTTAGAGACCTGCTATTTTATTGTATTAAATTATTTTCCATCATAACCTTCATGCATTTTGCAGAATGCAGAATGTTGTGAACAATTTCAGTCTTCTATTTGTACTAGAAAGATACTCTATTCTGTCATTGTAATCACTGATATTTATTCAACAGAAAAGGCAGGTTCAATAATATGCAGTCTGAGACACAATATAAATCTTGATGTTTTTCAGAACATGAAAGCAGTGTGTTTTGAATATGTCCACAAGAAATATTTGAAAATATCTGTCTATGGTTCACGAATATTTTGAGAGGAACACAACAAAACTGTAATTCTGGGAGACTGTCTCCTAGGCTTGACGTGTATTGGTGCTGAGAAGCCTTGAGGTACATTACTGTGACAGAGTAGTCAGCCTCTGGCAGTTCAGGTCCTCTGTCTGTATATCACAGACATGCTTATTGCTATAAAAGCTAACACAGACTGGGAGAAGCAATTGGTTAATTGGAAAAATTGGACTGATACAAAGTTACCTAAAAATATTAGAACGTCCCAAAGTAGAAGGGCTGAAACTTGTTGCCTGTGCAAGTTAAAAACATATTTGTTGTGTAGCTGGCCAAAACAGTAGAGCTGGCAATTTTCCTCTTTCTTCACTTAACATGATATTGTGAGAGTATATTTGCATTTAAAATTGGTTCTGATATGAAATTATCTCTTTATTATTTTCTGTTTATTGTTAGCAGAATGACTACATTGAAATCTTTTCCAAGGTGTGCTGCTGGCAGGTGCTGTGATACAGCCAGGTGGTGTGACTGTACACTGGCACCCTGGAGGAGCCATCTCATACAGTTCGTGTACCTAGATTTCTTTCCTGGGGCTTGGGGACAGATTTGGGGTACCTGAAACAGGTGTGACCAGGAGCATGCACTGTCCACATTGTGTGTGAGGTATCCTCACAGATGCCTTTGAAAGCAAGGTTTCCTCAAGACTGCAAGCCTTGCTATACCAACTAGGGTACTGCCATGGGTGCTCAAAGAGCCAGATGGTATATGTGGTTGTGGAATGTGGCCTTGAAGTGTTCCCGGGGTAAGTCGACAATACAAAATAGATGCAGCTACAGGCAGCTGGAGTGCAGGCATGTCTCTGGAGGACACCATTATCTGTATTTATGATCTAGCTACTTATGGCACCGCATTTAACTAATGTGGTAGTCAACATCATACATCACCAGAGTTTGCTGGCTCATCAGGTGATTGTATTTAAAAACCCAAGACACGAATTTATAAGTCAGTATTTAATGTTACATTGCATTTCCTTTCTGCCAATTGCCCCTGTGCCCTGGTCACTGTTGTATGTCTATTTACATACTGTTAGAAAGCCCTAATCTCATAGTGAATAGAGAACAACACACAGGCTACTTGGTGGCACAATAAATTTGGTCAGAAAANAAGGAAGGAAGAAAGGAAGGAAGGAAGGAAGGAAAGAAGGAAGAAAGGAAGGAAGGAAGGAAGGAAGGAAGGAAGGAAACCTTAAAATCTACTTCTGACAGCCCATAGTTCATCAATCACATTCCAAATTCATAGCCAAAGCTAATAGAACTGGAAATTGTATTAGGCATATCTATATATTTCTGTCACTTTCTGTCCATTTTTATTTTATAGCTGTGTTATACTACTTATCAAGATTATGATTGTGATGTTCTTTCTTTATTACTTGGTGGTCTAACCTTTGAAGTCTATGGAGCTTTCATGGATTAAACAATAAATTTTACTATAACAATCTCATTTAATTCCCCTATAAAACTGATGTTTCCTGATGCTTCCTCACTCTCATGTATTATAAACATGGCATCCATAAATTTTAGAATTTAGTCCCATGTGGTCCATACAAAACAATAATAAAAGCCTATATAGCAAGGAGTAATAGGAAAGGATTCACTGTGTCAGTAGTAGCTCAGTCGAACTCTGTACCACAAATAACAAAGTATCATTCAAAAATGTCTTGAAACACATCATTTCCCAAAATTACATTTGCAGTATGACTGATTGCTAAATTACTTCTTTAGCTGTTACTTAAGGACCAGGCTGTTACTGGAAGAATATACACGCAGAGGGAATGTTAATGAGGAATAAGACCTCTGTCAGTACATGTATGAGTTACGGACCTGTATGTGAAGCAGTAAACAATTATTTATCCTCCTAACAAAGCAAGTACGTAAAGACAGTTATGTCTCCCTCAGCTGACAGTGAGCAGTCCTGCCATAGAGATTATAACTAACGGATGGCATAGCCTAGTGTGGAACAAAGAGGAGAAAAACAGAAGCAATTTTTCTGGAACAACCTTTCTATATCATAGACTCTTGCCAGCTTTCCTCAGGTATTGGACCTAAATAACAGCCTAGGGTTGAGTTCTGTTCATTCTGTTGCAGTCTGTTGATCTCCTCTAGCCTCCAGGTGTCTATTTCTAATAACAATAATGACAAAGCACAGTTTCTGATTAACACTAATTATGTGATTGTTAGCAGGCATTGTGGCAATATAAATGTTGTTATTTTGCTTCAGCTTTTTAATTTAGACCTAGTACTGATCTAGTTCCACCTGAGCCATTCAGACAATGACCTCCTCTTACCAGCTTCCTTGTGGGATTTATGTGGGGCTTTTCCCCTCTTTCTTCTGTTGTCTTTCTTGTTCATCTCTGTTGAATAATGCTTTCTGTACAGCTAGATTGCTTGTTTGTACAATCTGTGGCTAAAATAATGATGTCTTAAAAAGAAATATGTGGAAAGGGGAAAAGCCCATATCTGTCTTGCTAACGAGTTGTTGGAAGTTGAAGTATAAAATTAAAAATAAAGAGAAAAGAGGGAACAGAAACTTTGACAGTTGATTCTCTTTCTATCCCCTATATTCATACTTCAGCCACACTAGGTTTGTTATTTGTATGGTTGACATACATACTTTTTTTGGGAAAATAGTTAATAATTAATCATTTCAAGTCTAGCAAGAAGTTCTAGATACAGAAGACTGAGTGGTAAGCCTCTATTTCAATAGTAGAAATTATGTGCATTTTTCCAGAAGCTGTTTTTTATATTACGTATATTTCCTAGATGTTCTGCATTTATACATTTTAAACCTGTAAAATGTTTTATCATTTCAAAAACCAGATTATTCACAGTGAGAAAAATTAAGAGAAAGAAGTACAACAAGAAGGTAAACATATATTTTAAAATATAACCGAATCTTCCTATATATAGATGTAACTGCCTGCATGATGTCATTTTACAAAATTACAGTGAAAGTGAGAATATCAAGGAGCAGTTTGTAGCCCCAATTAAAAAAAAAAAAAAAAAAAAAAAAAGTGAGCTTAAGGATGCAAGGATAGATAGATGAACTGACAGATGTATATGAAAAATCAGTAAATTAGTTTAAATTTCAGAATTTAAATAATTTAAGCATGACAAGCATGGCACAGGAATGCATTATTTATTTAGTTCACTTAGTTTAGTTTTTATTATTAAAAAAATGCCAGTAAGTACTGGAAATCTCATTTAATGCAGAATAAAAGAAAATCAAGTTGGCATCTGATGACACTGTAGAAGCAAACCCCAAGCTACAAGAAAACAAATGCTCTGTTTGCAGGATTAGGGCCTGATTCTGCAAAATGTGGTCGTAGTTTGAGGAAGTTTTACAAAATTGAGCTATTAAAGTGACAGACTCAAATTTAACTGTCAGCATTTCAAGTACAGAAAGTAATATGTTTAGAAGAATGTAAAGATGAAGTAAAGGAGATTACATGGAGAATCAGTTTATACCTTTGTTTTTCAAAAAAAAAAATAATCAATATGAATACATACTCAAGCTTGAAAATATTCAATTAAGTCTCACATTATTGCTCTAATATATATATATTTTCTAATGTAATGACAGTGCTTTATTCAGGCTAGGATAAGAGGTCATTGTATTATCTGCTTCAAGATAAGATGGATTTCAAGATAGGCTCTTCGCTTTAAAACGTTAATGAAATTCAGAAAGAAAGTATTTATGTGTACTATTCACAATGCTATGAAAGTACAGAAAATTGTTATGCTTCAACTGTGATTCACTGCCAATCATTACTGTTCATAGAAATTCATAACATGTAAAGAAAGTTTTGGTTAGGCTCACAACTATTGCAGATGAATTACCTTTGAACAGGATGACTTGCAGAAAAAGGGCAAACATCTATTATACTCATTGCTTGGTTGTATTTGTCCAGATGGAAGATGTTTTCTCTGGCATTGTAAAAAGGGAAAGAATAATTTTGTATTTTTTGCCCTTGGTCTTTTCTTTTGGAATTCTTCATATTTCTGACATGATACGTGTTTCTTTAACTGTTGATTCAATATTACCATTCATCAATGGGTCTAAGTCTCCTGATGGTCCTTTTTGATTTAACAGTTCCAAGTGAACTTTTGTGTTGGATTTTGCAGTTTGAAGCTCAATGCATAGTGAAACACTCTGGGCTTACAAATAGTCCCTAAGATAATTTTAGGAAATGGTATTTTTGCAAAGATGTGAGATCCTTCAAGCTTGTTGAGTCCAAAGGGATCTTACAAATTTCTGCTTGCTCTTCTATTTCCTCTTTTTCCTCCTTCCTTCCCTTCCCACTTCTCACTTTTCTTTTTCCCCTCCCCTCCCCTTCTCTTCTCTCCTGTCCTCTTGTTACTCTGTCCTCTTGTTATTCTGTGAAGTATTTATCTCACACTCATGCCAGTCCCTGAGGCATGCAGAGTTTTTTGTTACTGCATATTAAGACTGTTTTCATTCACTCAAGGAATCCCACAGTGGACTCCATAAAATACTTTATCGCTTTATTTATACTCTTGAATGTAATAGCTGGATTTAAAGCTCCATTCTGTATTTTTTCCCTGTCTTTCAGAGGATGGGGTTGTCATGGTTTTGGCTGGGATAGAGTTAAATTCTCTTTGTGGAGGTTCACACAATGCTGTGTTTTGGATTTGTTTATGAAGATAATGGTGATGTTTTCAGTTGCTGCAGAGCAGTGTTTATAGAGAGCCAAGGACTTTCCAGCTCCTATTATTGCCCTGCCAGCAAGGAGGCTGGGGGTGCACAAGAAGCTGGGAGGGGACAGGACCAGGACAGCTGACCCAAACTGACCAAAGGGATATTCCATACTATATGACGTCATGCTGAACAATAAAACTGGGGGGGCTGGCCGGGGCAAAGGGTGGGGTGCTGCTTGGGAACAGGCTGGGCATCGGTCAGCGGGTGGTGAGCAATTGCATTGTGCATTGCATTGTGTACACTTGCTTTGTATATTCTTTTACTATTATCATTATTATTATTATTATCATCATTATTTTCCCTTACTTTTCTGTCCTATTAAACTGTCTTTATCTCAACCCACGAGCTTTTTTTTTCTTTTTCACGATTCTCTCCCCCATCCCACTGGTTTGGGGGGTGGAGGGAGAGTGAGCAAACGGCTGTGTGGTGCTTAGCTGCCTGCCGGGTTAAATCACAACATGGGTATTTCTTATAGTTTTGTCAGTTGCTTCAAATCTGACTTTTTTCTTATTCTTTCTGGTTCTGTTCTTGGTCATTTTAATCTCTGATTTTTTTTTTTTTCCTTTGTTGATTTAATGTTTGTACTTACAGTCATTTTCTTTCAGCTTTCTCTAGGGCTTTTCTCTGCTACTTTCTGTTCTACTACTAGTATACATACATTGGCTATCCCACCGTCAGATTCTTCCATTTTAACAGCTATATATGGACATTCATTCTGTTATACCTGAAGACAATCTGGTCTTAATTAGAATCCAGGTATTCTAGTCCTGGCTGTAAGTCTGTAACAAGTTGATCTCTCCCATTCAGTGTCTGCTATTGTCCTGAGCATATACCAGTCACAAGGAACTTTTTTTTACTAGAAACTCAGTGACTCTCAAAGATAATTTTGGAAAGCTTTCCCATTTCACTGCAGCCATCTCCACAAATATATATCTAGTGTTTCCATTCCTACCAATCATTCTTGCCCTAATTGTCCAGCTTATTTTCTCCTGTTTGTTTCTTTGGATTGTTTAAAGGAAATTCTGTACTTTTTTGCTAGTAGAACTGAGGGTCACTTTCTGTTGCACAATCTCTGCAGTGACTATTTAATGTTATCTCTCTTACTGATCTCTTAGAGTTTTTAGCTCTGAATTCTTAAGCATCTTTAACAGTACAGGGACCTTCACATGCAAGAGTATAAAGGTATGAAGGTGGATACTATTTTCTTTGGCTTCATAGGTGACCCTCATGCCAAAAAAGTATTTTCCTCTGGGAGTCAGGCAGAAGAACTTTGTCTGATGAAGATGCCTTGGACCATGAAGCTCCAGTTTTGTCCTACAGAATATTAATGCTTTCTGGGAGTGAAGGACTTCACAATGTACTAACACCAGTGGAATGCTACTTATTACATATTTATTACTGCACTAAACTCTGTTCTTGTCCACTGAGCATATCTTTCTGCTAAGTCTGAATGGTTTCATAAGACAACACTTTACTGGGGCTAAAAACTATATGCACACACAAAAAAATCAAATCTCAGACCACCTGTAGCCTATATATCATGCCATGTCCCTCTCCTGTCATGCTTTCTGAAACACAGAAGATAATCGACAAGAGACCTGATATTTTGAAATTTTTACTGATAACATGAACAAACGATTGCTACAAAGTGGAGTCCAAAAGATGCTGTGGAGATAACTGAATAAAGTCAATCATAAAACAGTAATAAATACACCTTCAGCCACTTTGAACATTGGAAGTTCGTATGTTTTGGTTAAATGTTGGATAAATATTTGATCATTTATAAGCTATTCAGACATTACTTTACATAATCCAAAGCATGAACTTCTGGAGATTTTGATTATTAAATTACAGTGGAAATAACATTGGGAATATCAGAGATTAAGAGATGAGCTCCAAATATGATGATTTGTCAAAGTTGTTTTTCTGACTATGAATGAGCCTCAGAACAGTGACAATCAAAATCGGAAAGGAATGCAGAATAGAATAGATGATTCATTTTGATTTTTTCTTTTAATGTGATAAAAAAATTGTATTATTTATTTAAAAAAAAAAAAAAGTAAGTTTCAGTAAGTTAGCAGTTTGTTTTCTGGCAAAGAAATAAGCAATTGTCTCCTACCAAAATGAATACGTATGTATACAAATACATATATATCCTGATCAGAAAATGATATTCGTTTGTTCTTGGACTGCATACTTTGATATACTGTCATCATCTTTGATGACAGTATTTTTATCTCCCATTTTGGCTTCCTTTCCTTTCCTTTCCTTTCCTTTCCTTTCCTTTCCTTTCCTTTCCTTTCCTTTCCTTTCCTTTCCTTTCCTTTCCTTTCCTTTTCTTTCCTTTCCTTTCCTTTCCTTTTCTTTTCTTTTCTTTCACTTCCTTTCCTTTCCTTTCCTTTCCTTTCCTTTCCTTTCCTTTCCTTTCCTTTTCTTTTTTTCCCCCTCCCCACCTCCAATTTGGCCCTTACAGTGTTTCATAAGTATTTTGGAGTTTAATAGACTGATCCAGCTGTTTGTATCCATAGCAATTCATGGATATAATAACCCATATAATAAAAGCTGAAGAAAGATGCTAGAAATGTCTTCAGTATGAAAGCAAATCCCAAAAGAAAACAGATGTTGGTTAAATATCTTCTGGTAAATTATTTTTTAAAAAGCTGGGACAATTAGCAGTAAAAATGTGGCCACCAAAATCTTTTAACTTCTGCAGGCAGAACTTATGCTGCAATAATTCAGTACATATCATCCAATGGTGTCCATTTTTAAACAAAATTTGAAGCAAGAGATTTGATTATTTTGCTTTTAAAACACTCAGCAGAGCCGGAGAATGATATATTGTTGTTAATGGTAATCTAATAATGTTCCAGACAGCCCCACATACTGTGATTGCTATTAAAAGACCAACATTTATACTGAGCAGGATATATCTCTGAAGCTAGGATATGTTGGGTAAACATTGGCTCTGCCAGGTAATTAATCAGCATGACGGTAATTTTCAGCAGTAACAATGGGAAAATACAGGTCCTTCAGAATGAAGATTTAAGGAAAAAAAAAAAAAAAGTCTTTGGCCTATTAGGTTTTAAGTCCTGTATAGACTTCATAGCTTACAAAAGATCTTATTTGCTTATTGTCATCTGTTAGATCACATTTTCACTGATCTTTAGACTACCCTCCTCTTTGATGGGCTGCAAATCTTTACAAGACATGGTAATTTGACAGGTCACTTTTGTCATACAAGAAAATAAAAGGCTTGTATTAAAGATCTCAACAGCAGACAAAAAGCGGTAAGGCAGACATAGGTCCATGGGTAAAAACCAGAAACAAATCCAAATACATGTATGAAGAAATCTGCAAAGAGAAGCTAAACAATCCATGTCGGTAGTACTCCTCTCACCCAACATTAGCCATGAGAAAGTTCAGTATCTGGAATCAACCAGTTGTCTGGACTACTGCTCTGCCAACTGGAAAAAGACTGGCACTTCTGGTACATAACTCATTCCAACTATAGCTTAGAAATGTCTGCTAGTGAAGTCTGCTGAAATGTAACTTTAAATCTAGAGTTTCTACCTTACCTATAGAGCAGAATATTTGATATATTTATTTAGTTTCTAAAATGCTTCATACAGAAAGAACAAATTCACAAAAAGCAATCTGATGAGTCGTAATAATATTGAATAAGTATATGAAATCACTTATTTATTTCTACTGTCAATCATGCAGTAGGTAGCCTTATTTTTAAAATCACTTCCCATTGTTCTTGCAGTTTTTTTCACAAACACTAAGGTGTTTCTCCATGTCTCAGGATGTTGATAGTGATTAGATATCAACAGTCTAGGAGACCTACACCCATATTATCAGCTGTTCTTCCCGTTAAAGAAAGAATATACCTACACACAAAGGTTAACAAAAATCAGGATCCACTCCACGAATTTTTCTCTAGCCCAGATAATTTCTTTCACTCTACCCGTGCACTTTATCATAACTCTGAACCTTCCTGAAGTCTAGAAGCATTAACATATGAGATGTTTTTAGACTGTACACTGCAAACAAAACACAAAATCCACATTAAATGATGAGCTCATGAAGATGAAGTGTAACTCATATTTTTAATAAAACATTATTAATGGCATTGGTAGAAATTGAAAGAACCCAGCAAACAAATCTGAAAGTAAAGATTGCAGTTATGACAGTAATAAATCCTTGTTGACCACAACACACCTTGAAGCACTTGCTTTACCCCTTGTGGATACCATGAGCTGTATTTTGCAAACCAAATGTTCGTATGTTACCCCTTACTACTTGACTAATTATGAAAGTGATATTATTTGCTGTCATTGGAAAAATCCTTATTATCCCTTCCATGATGTGCTTTGGAAGTTAGTAAACGCACAAATACAAGACAACTTTGGCCAATAAAAATGGAGTAATGAGAGCAAGAAAAATAGGCACAGTCTGCTTACTTACTGATTTATTTGTATTCCACTTGTCAGTTCCATTTCAGTTGTACCTAATAGTCTTCAAAAAGCCTCTTTTTACATACTTCATAAGGGAGCATGCCTGCCCCAAGAAGTTCACCGTATAGAAAGACTAAACTAATGAAGGGTAGGAGAAAAAAAATAAAGGTGAGGAAACATGTCTCTTGTTATGACACATATATAGAGAACTTGAAAATAGCATTCTAGCCTTGCAATTGCCTGTCCAATTACTTTTCTAGGGACCCTGCAGGAAAGGGTGTTTATTTTTTGTGGTTTAGCCCCGACAGGCAGCTAAGTGCCACACAGTTGCACATTCACTCTCCCCAGGTGGGATGGGGAGAGAATCAGACAGGTAAAAGTGAGAGAACTCATGGATTGAGATAAGGACAGTTTACCAGGTAAAGCAAAAGCCGTATGTACAAGCAAAGCAAAACAAAGGAATTCATTCACTACTTCCCATGTGCAAGCAGGTGTTCAGTCACTTCCAGGAAAGCAGGGCTCATCACGTGTAATGGTTTCTTGGGAAGACAAATGCCATCATTCCGAACATCCCGTCATCCTCCTTCTTTACCCCAGCTTTTATGGCTGAGCATGATGTCATATGGTACTCAATATCTCTTTGATCAGTCTGGGTCAGCTGTCCTGGTCCTGTCCCCTCCCAGCTTCTTGTGCACCCCCAGCCTCCTCGCTGGCAGGGCAGCACGAGAAGCAGAAAAGTCCTTGGCTCTATGTAAACACTGCTCTGCAGCAACCAAAAACATCACCACTATTTTCATCAAAAATCCAAAACACAGCATTGTGTGAGCCTCTATGAAGAAAATTAACTCTGTCCCATCCAAAACCATGATATTATTCTTCTTCGGGATTGTATTCAGGCAAATCAGGAGATCTGAAAAACCCAATAGTTACCAGTATCAGATGTGATACTTTATTTTCTTTAATATCATAAGGTATTAGTGTAGATGACTAGGTCATTACTGTTCATCTGTGGCTATATGAACATGAAATAGCATCTGGTGGTGGGATAGAATATGTATACCTTATAATACCCCTTATAATAGTTATACAAAAGTCAGCCAAATCCTTGCAAGAATAGAAAAGCAATGGCTGAAATTTGTATTCCTCAGCTTTGTTTAAATAGCTGGAACATGAAATAACATTGAACATTGTCAAATGTGGAAACTTCAGTTACCAGCCTCCAGGAACTTAAAACATCTATTTACTGTTAAAAAAATTGTTCTCTACATAGAAGCACTCTTTATTTACTGTTCAAGGAACAGTGTAAAATGTTATTTGTTAGATTTCATTAGTCTCATAGATACAATGAATGACTAAATCTTGCACACGTGAACACATTTATTCTTATGTCAAAGACTGAAGTGAACCATGAAAAGACACCAGTACAGCATTTCCTGTTACAAAGGTAGTACTCTTGCTCCCACCAGGACACTGCATATGAGGTAAGCGCCTACCCAGAGATACCACAATCATGTGAGAATCAAAAATATCAAGTAAAACAAACAGTAACTAGACCTAATTAATTGACGGACACCATATGTATTCACATTCTTTTTATATTTTCACATACTTCGCATGTGGGGGAGGGAGAGGCCACACTACAAAAGCAAAAAGTCATCATAATACACACACACTATTCCCTTTCTAACTTGTAAGATAATTGACTCACAGTAAGATGGCAATCTTTGATTCGGTATAACTTGTTCCTAAGCAAAGGCTTCACAGCTCCAAAAAATACCAATTTAAATTCACATCCTGAAGCCTTGCTGGTGCATTTTATGTCGATAAGCAATAAACAAAAATACTTTTAGAATAACAAAAGGTACAATTGTGTTTTGATGGGTACTCAGGGTTTTTAATTACCAACTGTGGTATGCATGTTGCAAGCTTGACTGCACGGTACAACCTGGGCTGTATCTGCACTGGCATTCACCCAAGAAAGGTACCAAAACAGACTGGTTCTAATTCACAGAACACTTTTCATTACTTTTTTCATGGTTCTTTTACTGCTGGTGTCCCTTGGACTCTGTAAAATAAGAGACGTCTGAGTAGTTATTATAAATTCTTAGATAAAATGTGAAATAGTATTTGGATAGGCTGTAAGACTGGGTTTAAGTCTGTATCTAATGGATATGTAGCCATAAGAACTGTTTTAGCATCCAGTATATTCTGTAGTATTGATAATATATTGTTAAAATTAATTGTTGCTTTAGATTTTAAGGCTACAGACTTCAAAAGGCTGGATTGCCTGAGGACTTAGAAAAAAATCTCTTTGATTTGTAAATGAACGTTCATATGTTGAAAAGACTCGACTGCCTTTATCCAGGTAATTAAAGGGAGAATTCAGACTGGATTCAGAATTCTGCTGACTTAGAGTTAATGATTCAGATTTCTGTTTCAAATTACATTAAATGCAAATATCAACTTTTTGATGGGACATTGCAATTGTTAACTTTTGTCCTGCATTATGTCATTTACTCAGTAACCTGATTCAGCAAGTGTGTAATGAGGTCAATCGGCCTCCGTAAGAAAATTAACGAAACTCAGTAAAAATAATATTTTTAACTGAAGTAAAAAGAAAACGGAAAAAGAAAATGAACTTCAATATTTTGCTGGTGGAATTACCCGTCTGATGATTATGGAACTGGAAATACAAGCATGAAAGCACCATTCTTTCAGTACATTGATAATAAACTGCTTGCTTCATGTCTTTTTTTTTTTTTTTTTTTTTTTGGTTTTATGCAGTCATAACATTTTTAATCATGAAAAAGTACTTATACAGTAGTACAGCTTTTCATGGCACTTTACTGTGATAAAAATAAAAAAGCATCTTACTGCCTTGTCAAATAAACTTTCTCAAATACATACTAGAAAGTAAAACATCACTTAATCACTTTGCCTCTGTAGGTGGTTTGTACTCTGGGATCTTCCTCTTTGTTACATGTTACTATAAAAATAAACATTATTTAGTGGTGATAGTAGTAAAGGAAATGTTAGTGAATATGAGGTTGAAAGTTGATACAAAAGAAGATAATAAAAGTTGTATTGTACCAATAAGTCACTTGTTCTAAAAATTTTAAACTCAATACTTCTGATAATATTTGAATGCTAATATGATGCATCCCATACCTCATTTGTTATTGTTATTATTTTTACTGCTTTCCTTTGTGAATAAAAATCTGTGATGCACATTTTGACAAATTTTTCTGTGGAAGTTAAATCTACAAATCTTTTTTAGCCCACAAGACAACAATACCACTTTTTGGCTTTTGCTTTTATTCTCAAGCAACCGACATTTTGTGAGTAGGTCAGTTCTGCTAACAGCTACTGCCTTGAAAATGTTATCTTGTTCTTACCTTTTTTTTAAGCTTCTTCAAAAGGTAGAAAGATTCTACTGAAATAAGATGTAGGAGCATAACATTTGCCTTTCACCGTCTAGCTAAGTGCTTGGGTCAGACACTAGGAAAGTTTGAACTCATTAGGAAAGAAAACTACAAAATGCTGCTGCAGGTATTGATATCTGCAAAGCAGGGATACATATCAGGGAATAATTTTTTTAATCTTCAATATTAGAGATATGAAAGGGAATTTTCCTTCCAAAAGAAAAGAAACAAGATAAGCATAACAAACTTACTACAGTAACATTGCAACCAAACAGCAGGAATAATGAGTAAAAAGAGAAGCAAAAGATTCCCAAGGGACTAGAATAGAGCCCAAAGGGTGTCATTTCATTTCCAGGCATAGTTATTTGCATGCATGATTTTTCTAAGTTTTCAAGTGTGCTGGTACAGTATGTGTATGAAGTCAATGTCTTCAGACAAAATTATATCCATATGCACAATGAAGAAATAGATGGGAATGTCCATGCTTTTGAAAGGATATTTATCTTTAGAGGTTTGCTGATCCCTGATATCTTTTTTCTATGATTAGCCAGCTCTCAGACAGGCTGACTGAACACCCAGAGTCACAGGTCGGGGATGGGGAATGAAGTCGTTTTTGTTCCCACAGACCTGAACCTGACTTTTTTCAGTATTTCCCTTTTTGGTTATGGTTAGGATTTCAGCATTATTCAATTCTTCTTGATTTTATTCGTTGAATTCTTCATAGTTTGGGACACAATGGGAGAGAGGTGTTGTGCTCATTGTGTTGTGTCATTGTGCGTCTGGGAGAAGAACAGAGGGATTTATCTTGCAGAAGGTCTCTAGGAGAGCACTCATCTTTATAGATTTAAAAGTAATTTGTGTAGAATAAGGAAGAAAGGAAGAAAGGAAGAAAGGAAGAAAGGAAGAAAGAAAGAAAAAGACAGAAAGGAAAAGAAAGAAAGAAAGAAAGAAAGAGAGAAAGAAAGAAAGAGAAAGAAAGGAAGGAAGAAAGAAAGAAGAAAGAAAGAGAAAGAAAGGAAGGAAGAAAGAAAAAAAAAAAATACCGTTTTTTGCAACAATAGTCATATGAAAAGAACTATAATTTCTGAGAGCTTAATGTACTAGGGCTTCCTTTGAATATAACATATGTCCTTAGTTTTCTGAAGTTAGAGTGACCAGTGATTTTGCTACTGCACAAATTTTCAGTTTTAGGTTGGTAACATTTATTTCCACAATCTTCATTGCACTTTAACAACAACATATGGGTGTGATTCATCCCACTTATCTTTAAATATCTAAAAGTTAGAAAATACATTTCTGTTATTCAGTCCTTTATAACAAAAAGGAGAAAACACCTGAAGTTATTCATATAAACTATATCAAAAACTCATTTTGGAAAGAACTGTATTAGATTTGGACATTTAGTCTTACATATCTGCTCAAACTTAGATGTGCAATTATTAGGTTCTGCCATTTTTTCTAGGCCTTCCTTCACTATTTGGTTATTTTTCTAAAGAAACCACCACTGAGGATGAAGTTGATTTTCTTTAGGACAGGATTCTTAAGCCAGGAAATATTAACAGATTACTGTTCTGAATTCTAAGAGAAATGAGTAGTACTCAAGATACTTTTCCTTCATTAGCTTTGTTGGATAAGGGTCACTCACTATAGAGATTAATCTCAGTTTTTGCAAGACTAGGTCAGTAATTCTGGAGATGCTCGCATATACAAGGTTGAGACTCTGGAACAAAAAGAACAACAATGAAATATTTGCCTAATTTTATGAACAAGAAATTAATTCACAAACTTCTCAAAATTTTAATTCTAAAATTCTGAAATTTGTAATTCCATCTGAGATTCTGGGTTAATGTGATTAAGTGACATAAATTTACAGTCATCGTATAAACAATCATGCATGTACTGACTTATTTAGTCAGTAAATAAAGTTACATATAAAAAATAGTCTGAATATCTGTTATATTACAGAAAAGCATGTTAGGAAGTATTCTAGTTTTCTAACAATACATGGTAACAGATTTGTTACTAGGTTTATTTACAACTGGATTGAATAAAACACTAGAAACAGATTTTTGTAAGGAATCTAGAATCTTTTGCAATGTATGGAATAATTACTGAAATCTACTTTTTCTCTGATTTAAGATTCAATAGTGCATTATGATGATTGCTTAAAATAGGAAAATAATTCAACAGCTAAATCTTAGACCTGAGACTTTACACTTTGTGTGCTCAGTTTTTGCCTCACTTATTGTGACTGCTCATCTAACTTTACATCAGGTTTCCCATCTGAAGCATGGACTTAATGTAAAGACACATCCTTTTTAAAGATTTGTGTTTGATATCAACCATTTATATTTCCCATAGAATTAATAAGGCTAGTTTGCACAAATAGGTAGCCAAAACATGAATATGGAGGACTCAAAATATGCCACTCTGATCCTTTATCAAGAAATTTTTTACTTTATTTTACTTTATTATTCATTGATTATTGTAGTTTTATTGTATTTTTGTGGCTTACCTAACACAAGTTAAGAGTCTAGACAAGTGCACATAGAAAGAGTTCTAATTAAATGCCACTAAGTAATCTAGTAGCAAAACTACTAGTTTTAGTAGCCTTCTTGAGGGCAAGTGAGATGCTAAAAATGTTTGTAAATCCACATGAAGTATTCAGCAAGAGGATGCTACCACTCTGAGACTTCTAATTTCTTTACTGTCATGGTTCAAATATTGACTGTTATTATAAGGAAAGAGTAGGAATCATTCCACTAGACTCAGAGTTATTCAATCACGACTTCAAATCAGGGATTTAAATCTACAAGTTTATATTTCATATACGACATGCTCACTGAATACCCAGAATGAATCATTGAATATCTGTGCTGAATCCCAATGATTGATTTTACCATCCACTTTAATAAGTATAGCTGCCCTGTAAGGTTTTTACCACCACCACCAAGTCAGTAGTTTCATCATTACTTTTGAATTATCTGGCTTTAGCAGATTTAAACAGAAACTTTCACAATAGTTTAACATGGATATTTCTATAAATCATTGTAAGATTTCATTTTTGTAAGAATTATTCTCTCATTTATCCCTCAGCATCATATGCAAAGTTCTAGTTGTGAATCACTATCTATAAGCTTCCAAGATTTCACTCTATGACGTTGGTTCGCAAAGCTGTGCTGGGAATTGACTTCTTCTTTTTTTTTTTTTATTGTCAGCATCTCTCCTATTTTTACAAATCCACCTTGAGTAAAAGCCCCATTATATTTTTGTGCAAAGCAGTGATGTCCTTTACCACATATGCACAGCAATCTATGATAATTATAGGGTATTTATTCTAGATATAAGAATAACCAAAGTGTGCTGGTACTTCTGTTTACAACAGAGCAAGTGATGTTTGAAGTTTATAAAAACTAAAATCTCTTAAGAGGATTAGTATTACTTTTTAAAAGTGTTATTTTTCTAAAGATTTCTAGTTACATTTTGAAGAATTGCTCACAGGAATTTTTATATCATTTCATTTCAAGGAAAAGACACCATCTGCATTACTTGAAAAGCAGCAACCTAAGACCCACTGTCTGAACTGAGCTGTTTAAAATGAAGGGTGATTGTTTCAGAGCACACCAGACATGCTGACTAGCTTAAAAACATGCTGCTTCAGATATATGCTTTGCAGTAGACACAGATATCAGACTACACATTAAAGAAAAATAATCAATTTAAAACTGTAGAGCTAGAGCAGCAGGCTATCTAAACATATTTTTGTTTTTGTTTTTCTGTAAGAGGCATTGCAATGAAATATTAAATTCCTGGCTAGAAACATTTTTGTTTGTTTTGTTTTGTTTTGTTTTCTTTCTTTCTTTCTTTTTTTTTTTTTTCCCTTCGACAGGCTCTGAAAACCCATCATCAAAAGTTTCTGCACAGAGGCAGAATAGTGTCACCAGTGATGAACAGTGTTACTTGAGGGTCAGTACTGGGACTGGAGATACTTAACATCTTTGTTGATGACATGGACAGTGGGATTGAGTGCACCCTCAGCAAGTTTGCAGCTGACACAGAGCTGTGTGGTATGGTTGACATGCTGGAGGGAGGGAATGCCATCCAGAGGGACCTTGACAGGCTTGAGAGGTGGGCCCATGCGAACCTCATGAAGTTCAACAAGGCCAAGTGCAAGGTGCTGCACCTGGATCGGGGCAATCCCAAGCACAGGGTAGAGAAGTCTAAGTCTTGAGGAGAAGGACTTGGGGGTATTGGTTGATGAAAAACTCAACAAGAACCGGCAATGTGTGCTTGCAGCCCAGAAAGCCAACTGCATCAAAAGAAACATGACCAGCAGGCCGAGGGAGGTAATTCGCCCCCTCAACTCTGCTGTTGTGAGACCCCACCTGGAGTACTGCATTCAGATCTGGGGCCCCCAACATAAAAAGGACATGGACCTGTTGAAGCCAGTCCAGAGGGAGACCATGAGGATGATCAGAAGGCTGGAGCACCTCTCCTGTGAAGACAGGTTGAGAGAGTTGGGTTGTTCAGCCTCAAGAAGAGAAGGCTCTGGGCAGAGCTCATTGCAGCCTTCCAGTACTTAAAGGGGGCCTACCAGAAAGTTGGAGAGGGACTCTTCCTCAGGGAGTGTAGTAATAGGACAAGGGGTAATGGATTTAACTAAAAGAGGGGAGGTTTAGATTAGATGTTAGGAAGGAATTCTTCACTCAGAGGGTGGTGAGGCACTGGAACAGGTTGCCCAGAGCAATTGTGGATGCCCCATCCATGGATGTGTTCAAGGCCAGGTTTGATGGGGCCTTGGGCAACCTGATCTAGTGGGTGGCATCCCTGCCCATGGCAGGGGGGTTGGAACTAGATAATCTTAAAGGTTTCTTCCAACGCAAGACATTCTATGATTCTATGATTCATTCAATGCTTTGCAGTACTTGAGTACTTGGGAAATAGGCTGAAGTTGAATTTCTCTTGGTTCAGAGCTCTCTGAGGAATAAAAATAAGGAGAAAGGCACTTAATGGAGGTCCCTGAATTTAGATTTTTGCCATTAGTGAGGGAAAGGTAATACTTTTTTTTATGCTAGCTCTTGTTGATGAGAATAAAAAATTGTCAGAAACATGAGCCTATTTTAAGACTGATATAGAAATTTATATGAAACTCTGCTCTGTGACTGAAGATTTTCAAGACAAAAGAATCTTTTTGTTGCAGATCTGTTGCCAGTAACTGTAGCTCACCAATTCTCTAACAATATAGAGCAAGAATACCATTAGCCAAATGTAAGGCATAAATAGTGCCTGAATGTTTCAGCAGAAACATGGTCCACATGCTGTTTTATAACTTCACTAAAACAGACTGAAAAACTTCAGTACATCACAGCTAGACCAGACAGTGACAGTGTGACAATCAGCCCCCCTTATCAGGCAAGGAAAGGTAGCCACCTGATAAATAAATGTGTTACTTTAAATTGTATTACAGCAGCAGTGAAAGTGTATCACGTTAGCTTAGCACTGATTCATTGCATGCCTAAGAGGAACACTGGCAGATTGCTTTAATTAACAGATGTACAAGGACTGCTGATGTTTTCAAAGTGAAATTTCCTTGCCTCATGCTGCATACTATCAGACCGTCATTCTCAGGTGGCAGAATGACAAGGTATCAGAAGAATAGCTCTAAAAGGTTTTCATTCTCAGCACTCTGTCTAAATATATGTGTTAACAATACGTCCTCTTTCACAAGAAGTTTTTATTCTGCATAGTGTTGAGAAACAAAAGGCAACAACTTCCTGTCAAAAAAAAAAAAAAAAAAGTCGGCATTCAGATCTTTTGACTTTTCCCATAAGATGAAGTAGATTGATTCTCTGTGATATTCTTTTGCCTAAGCATTTTTCATGTAAACTACCAACTGCTTAGATGAATGTGCTACAAATGTAGCTGCAGAATTGTTTCCAGCTTCCACTCACCTGACCTTGAAAAAAAAGGCATGATATTATCTAATCTAACATAGATATCCACCTTAAACTCAGATTGTAGTGTCTAGTAAAGCACTTCTGTAAAGGCAGTTGTCTTAGTTCCTTAAATATTAATAGATGTATCATTAGATGTCTTTGGAAGATTCTCAAGAAAATCTAGTTCACTTAAGTTTAGGTGTTTAAATTAGGCAGGTAGAGCATCCTTCTGCAGGACTAAAAAGTCATGTTAATATTAGCATTGAAACATAGAGTCCAGCTCCTTTTGTAGCTCACCTTTTTTCCCAAAATTTGTGAGGTTGGACTCAGATTTTAGGTTCAGTTCAAATTCTGTTCAGAAGCATAAATTAACAGATACTGGCGTAGTGTATGTCTGTGTGTTGTGTATGTGCCTGTAAGAAAAGGAGAAAGCAAGCTCCATCTCCCCAGCTTATAAACCACTTCAAAGGGTGAGTTAATAGTATTTGTATTACTCCATCTGTTATCAGATCTTTGTCACTTTGATGAAAATTCAGAAGCAGAGAGAATTACGGGTTTATGTTGCATGCTGCATTTTCATCACTGAGGTTGAAAGAAAGTGACCTCAGATGAGAGTTTATAAGGCGCTGTTCATGTAGAGCTATGTCACAGATCACCTCATGCATGAGAGACTTTAAACTAATATCCTATTATATGCTGTGTGTTGGAACTTCTTACAAGTCCAAGGCCTTCAAAGAGACAGTTTTACAACTTCATGTATCTCTGTCTCACCTATCTATCTACTTATCTATTTATCAAGCCTTTATCTAAGGCTTGAAATCTGCAATCAAATGTAATTGCTGATAAAAGCACAGTTTATACCTGTTTGCAGAGACAGTATGCTGAGTAATCAAAGAACAAGAAGAAAATCCAATCCACTAGTCACAATAATTTTGGTATTGTTCACTAAGTACTTGCCTTAAGTTAGTTGTGCTTTGAGAGGTGATCTATACGTCCATGGACATTTTCAATAACTGGCAGCTTTATATTTTAATTTCTCTGTGTGGTGTTGAGAAAAACCATGGCTGAAAATAAGTTGTTATCAGGAAAGTTCCATATATAGAAAACAAATACTCTGTTTTGGCAAACTGCCAAGAATACTAGCAAAATTGCTTGTAGTGTCCCATGGGCTTTGAGCCATTCAAGTTATTCCACAACAGAAAGATGACCTTGACACTTTGAGGTAACTCTTGGCAGTTTTCCTGAACTCCATTAACACCCTCATAAAGAAGATATCTGCAGCAACCAAACAGGTATAGCAACATTTCTAAATAAAAGCTTGGTGTTAAGAAAATGAATGCCACACCAGTAAACACAGATTCTGGAAGACAGTATCAAATAATAATAAAATAATAATAATAATAATCCAGTAATTATAAAAATCAGTCTCAGTCAAGGAGCTTTTAATATGAGTTGTTCAGTGTATTGGCTGATTATTCTTTAACCTAGTGTAACACTAACTTTAAAAAACAAACTGTTCCCTGTCAAATTGTTATTCCCTTCCATTAATATATGAAACAAAAGAAAGGTTTTATTCCTTGTTAGGAGGATGACAGAAGTGCTGACTGTGGGATTCAACAGCAGTTTTCAAGTAAGTTTCAGATAACTTTCACTGACTCGAACCAAACAGAAAAAATGAGCCTAATACTTTCGTAAAAGTTAGATAGTGGCACATGCTGAATGTCAACTGTGAAAGTGATTTAATGAATTCTTTTGCTCACTACATTATTTACCGACATTAACAAGAGCAGGACTGAAATGCCAATGTTTCTTTTGTTTTGAAAAAGCAAAACTTTTCATCACAAGAATCTTTTGTTAAGATATTCTCTTCATTTAGTTAATCTCAGTTCTTCAGACAACTTCCACAATACCAACCACTGGGAAAACAAAAGAAAAAAAAAGGGTGATAGATATCATATTTTTGAAAGTCTTTATACATTTAAATTTTAAAGATAAAATAATGCAAATATTGTCATAAAAAGAAAATATTTGCTTCTAAGTTTGATACCACAATTGCATATATTTGACTTGAATTGTTATAACCTTTTCAAATGATGGACCTATGACTCAGGTGGTGTCATTGGATGCTAATGAAATATACATACTGAATGTAAATAATATATAATAACAACATAACGTGGTTAGCTTTCCCTCTAACTAATGAAAGATTTGTCAAAACTAGAGTTTAAAAATATGAAATCAAGAAAAATTTGTGGAAGCAACAGTAATTTCCATAAAAATTAAACTTAATGTTGTATGCATATAAAACTGTGTAATTCCTGAGAAAGCCAACTCGTACATACCAGAAATGTCTATAGAGGTATGAAGATGGGTTTGAAGATTATTTACCTATTCTATCAACCAATGATGAATTCTAAATGAAAAAAACCCTATATTAAATTGAAAGATTTTTTTTTTAGCTGAATATTCTCATGTACCAGATATACTAGATTTAATTTTCTGAAGGTGACGTAGTTTAAGAGATTTTTTTAATGTTCATAATGCCAAAAGTAATACATTCTAAAATACTATGAATGAAACAGGACACCAAAGAAGTATTTTAAAAAGGCAGAAAAGTGAGGGTTCTCTCTACCTTGAATATCTTCAAGGTAACCACCAAGGAATGAATACTCACCATCAAATTAACTTGTTCTTTTCTAAGTTTCTGTATTTTCTTTTGAAATGTTTTTTGTCTTCAAGTGATATCATTCAATATTTTAGTTAGAATCAGTCTATTATGAGTAATCAAAAAGGATGTATCTTGGGTAAACTGGCGTATAACATAAAAAAGAGGAGAAAGGCGAGAGGTTTGGGTGCATGATTTTGTGTTAATGAATGAAAGTATAAGAGAGAGATTTTCTTTCAAGAAAGAATTCCACAGAGAAAGAGATTAGGAAAAGAACGAAAAAGGCAAGAAGAGGAAGTTGGAGGAAAAAAAACAGAAAAAAAAAAAAAGAGAGATTCAACTTCAACCCAAGAGTGCACTGTGGATAACATTTCTTTCCTCTTGGGATCCTAGCTGCAATGCTATTTGTCTTAAGACCCTAATATCCATTACTCAGCAGTACACCTGGATTCTACGTCTGTCCTCAGCGTTACACACAGTTAGAATATACTTTGACCTATTTCTTGGCCTCATTCTTGGCCTTCGGAAAAAAAATTGGTAAGCTAACTGAAGAAAAACAAACAAACCAACAAAACTCTGTTTTAATTTTATTAATTACTCCATTATGCAAGCTAAAAATTCATCTAATTGACAGTTAAAAGAAATAAAAATATTTTGGGTTTCTATATTTATGAATAACTGGACAACTAATCTTCTTATCTTGCACTTGATCACACAGTTCAACTCCTTCATTAAGTCCAAGTAGAGACAACAACAAAGTGACCCACATAGTAAAAGAGATCAATGACTTAAGACCCCATACTGGGAGAGACCTGACCCCAAACACTTTCATTTGGTATCATGCTGGCATCTTTATAATTTTTCTTCTCCTTTTCTTTTTTCTTCAGTCAATTACTGGCTTGGTTCTGCATTATTTATTCCTCTAGATTACAGGAACAGGTGAAATGGGGCATATCCCATTGCTATAGTATTGAAGAAGAATGTTTACTTAGAAAACACTTTATAATTATGAAGAGAGAAGAGTCACAAGTGTATATTCCTGTTAGTAAAAGACAAAGTTTCTTGGTATTATTTAACTAATGTTATGCCTGATTTGTATCTTCTGTGTGTGAGTTTTGGATTCATGTAATTTGCTTTCCTGGATGAAATCATGATTTATTTCCATGTGTAATCATGCCTGCAACTCTCTTCCACTCAAATTTACATAGATTACATCATGCTCTAATTTAAATAATTCTCTTACTCCTCTTGTTTCTATACTGAGTTGAAGCCTTCCAGCTTCATTTTAAAGATGTGGTATAATTGCATTCCTACCTACACTGAGGATCTTGTTTCCTATTTTCCCATTCACTTTCAACCATCACAGACTTTCTCTTAATCACAGTTCTGGGAGCTTTTTCTTTAAAACTTTACTTTCTTTGTTGTGGGTTGTGAAAAATGGTTTTTTCATGATAGCCCTGAGCCTTGAAGCTGATCCCTGGTGGAATCTACAACCCTAAGTAAGCACTGACAGCATTAGGTATCTGAAATGGAGTTCATACCAGTCAGTATGCAAGAAATTCTGGCAAGATAGCTGTGTCTTAAAGCTGTCACTTTGCAGATTTAAAGTATTTTTCTCTGAATCCTTAAAAGAGTTAGGGATTTTCACCTTTTCTTTCAAGACAACTCAAATGTCTTCAAAGGATGGTTCAGTTGGTGCTGTTCAATTGTAAATTACCGATAATTGTTGTGAGATCCTGTTCCCAGATATTTTCTGGTTGATTTGAACAACTCTGACACCACAGACCAATCAACTATATAGTTTGATGTGCTTCTGAAGATTTTCTCTGATATCCTTGGATGGTATCATTTTTCCTTTGTAGAGAGAACACTGCAGGAGGACATGGGGAACATTTCTGTGTATCTTCTACTGCCAGCATGATTATGCTAGCAGTGAAATACAGGAGTTAAGTATGGAATAACTTTAAGGTATTTTAGATATACGAGGAAATAAGCCATATCTGTAACCTATGACTGAGGGAATAAGAGTATTGCCTGTGTCCAATTACACATGCCTCATATTCTGAGCTACAGATCAGTAAAGCTATATTGAGGCTATATGATAAAGTTTCTGCTCACAACTACTTCTGTTATGTTCAATTCATCAAATTGTTACATTAACATATAACATATAATAAATGAATATCTTAAGATAAGAAAGTGGATAAAGTAAATACATCTGAAACAGTGAATTCTGTCTCCAAAGCTATGGTTGAAAGCACTCTTCAAGCTCCTTAAAGGCACACAGAGAATTCAACCAAGTTGTGCTATTTTGCTGAAATCAGTAACTGTATGTTGTAGTGTATGTATCTCAGAAACACACCCTAGATGGCCATTACAAAATATGAATGTCACTTTTATTTCATTTTTTTGTTTGTTTGTTTGTGTGTGTGTGCATTTTTTTTTTTTTTTTCCCCAGTTTTTGACAGAGATAATCTTAGGAAGTTTCTTGGTGCCATTGTGCAATTGAGAATGGGTGCATATTTAATTTGCATTCTCAATGTCGTAAAGATAGCTCTGAGAGCATTTGAAAAAAATGGGAATATTCATAGTAGCACGCCATACCATTAGTAAAAGAATGTAAAAAAAATAAAGAGCAAAATCTCTAAAATTTTGCATTCTGGGAGTATCACTGAGTCTTTACAAATATTGACTGTTCTCATATAAAACTGATCATGTCTTGAACTCTTCCACTGTATTTTCTTTTCTCTCACTCTTGTTACTAAATACTCTGGAGAAACACAATGGATATTTTCATCAGAAAATATCAGCCATTCTCTGAAGAGATGAAAACAACCCCACCATCTCATAAAAATGTTCTGTTTACTTGTGTGGAGAGAGTCCTCTTATATTTTATTCATTAATAGTTTTAAATTACATGGAGATATCCAATTATGAATAGCAATAGACATAATGACATCCCTGGGCCTTTATAGAATGTCTACTAAGTCATCCTCCTTTTGTAAACAAAAAAAAAAAAAAAGAGAGAAAACAATTAGAGGAAATGATCCATTATTCCATAAAGTTCACAGGGGCAAAAAATATCAGCCCTTTCGGCATCCTTAAAATAAACAAATAAAAGTGAATTGGACACAGGGGAGGAACTTCATTACATTTCCTAATAATGGCATATTTGAGACCCCATTAAGAGCAATACTCAAATAGTATCCTCTGTCAAGATCTTATTTTAGAGAAAAGACAGAGGAATGAGAAAAGACAAGAATAAAACTTCTGTAAGGTTGGCATTTTCCTTATTATTTTTATGACTGCTTTTTTATTAACATGCATTAATCAAGTGTCCAACAGGACATTATCCACCAGTCTGTTCTCTTAGAGAACTTTGAGCACTTCTAAATACATTTGCACGCCCATGACATACATAGTGGGGTTGTACAAACATAGGCTATAATTCTGCAGGTACTTATGCCAATACATATTTTTGGTTAAACATAGAACATACGACTTTCAAAATATGGAGACAGACACATATTCTGCTACAGAATCCGGGCTAAGATGTATGGAGTGCTCTAAGCAGGATGCAGACAGATGCAGATATCTCTGTACAGCCCCTTACGCAGCTGCTACTAACTGTGTAGGAGCAGCCTACTTTTGGATTTCTTCTTAACATACTTAGAAGGTTTTTTGTTTTTGTTCTCAGTACAGAGCAGCTCTGTGACTATCTCATGTGCAAGTCCCATCCAGATCCAGAAATTGTGCTTCTGTCATGTACCTTGCACAAAAGACGTTATCAGACTGATCTCTGTGAGATCAGGTGCTACAGAAAAATTCAGTGTTACACTTTCTTTCAGAACATGGCCACAGTGAAGGCAGACATCAGCTCTTGCACGTCTTTTCCATTAGCTCAGTATTTTCTGCACTCCTGCAGGAAGCAGGAAGTCAGGTTTTAGCATCTTCTTCTGACTAGGACTCTAATACACATCTGACAAGTGTGCACTCATTAGGCACTGTGAGTATTACAGTGGTCTGGGAGATGCTCTCATTCCCTCAAATTAAAGCTATACCAGTTTGTCTAAAGATTTATTGGAATAAACAAGGTTCTCTAACCTACATATTGAGGCATTCACTTGGAATGAAATATATGTGTGTTCCAGTCCATGCTGATGGTTTATGCATTAAACTGCATTTCCCTGTCACTCTTACACCTGTTCTTCTGTCTACCTCCCCAGCATATTGTATTATGTTTGTCTACTGTACAAAGTTTACATATGCATATGTGTGACATATGTACTTTTAAAAGAACAGGAACTGCTTGCAAAACTACTCATTGCTCAAACGTTGACATTGACCAGATTTTTATAAAATTCACAATGCTGGAGGGTGTTATAAGAATAAAATACCTTCACTATTGCTGGAGTTCTTGAGTTCTTTGTTTCAAGAAAGATAAGTTATGTCCAACGCCGACTTTTGCATGTGATTTCACCTTACTTTATTCATTCTAATGATTGTCCGCGTTTTATATTATTTTCAAATTATCTGGGAAGTTTGAGAAAACCACGTTTAAATTACCAACACTGAGTGTTTTCATGTAATGAAAGAAAGCTTAATAACATTCCCCTGGGTGATATGATTTATAAGGTCTTGAGACTATATTTGGTAACAGTCTAAGGGGACAAATTACTATGCAGATTTATAGAACTTTGCTCATGGACAAATATTCAAACGTTCCTCCCAGGAGTCATAACTTATTTCATTCAAAACCGTAAAAAGGTGACACAGTTGGGTCAAACTTATTGCAGATTTGCTCAGAATCCTTAGGAGAAGCTTAAGAAATAATGGTTTCTATAGCAACTAAATGCACCAACATTATGTTTATTAATTACACATACGAAGAGCAGAAATTGCGGGAAACAAAATGTTGATGATGAATAAGGACCTCACAGTGGGTCCTTAAAATGAAAATTGTGAGTTATCTTGTTCTGTCTTTGTCAGTATGAAATGATAGCAATAAAACAGAAAAGGCTAATCAGGTATCTGCCGTCCATCAGCGCAATTTTATGTAATAGTTGGATGATTAGATACAGTTACTTTAAAGTGTGAAAGTTCTCCTATTTCTTTTCTTTTCTTTTCTTTTCTTTTCTTTTCTTTTCTTTTCTTTTCTTTTCTTTTCTTTTCTTTTCTTTTCTTTTCTTTTCTTTTCTTTTCTTTTCTTTTCTTTTCTTTTCTTTTCTTTTCTTTTCTTTTCTTTTCTTTTCTTTTCTTTTCTTTTCTTTTCTTTTCTTTTCTTTTCTTTTCTTTTCTTTTCTTTTCTTTTCTTTTCCTTTTTCTCTTGCCTTGCCTTGCCCCTTGCCTTTCCCCTTGCCTTTCCTTCAGATCTTTTTTTCTTAATAAAATTTCTTTTAGCCAGATTTCATCGTAACATTTAGGTCTTTTAAGATTTTAAAGTGAAATGTGTTGTGGACACTCCTTCCCTTGTATAGTAATTGATGTGCATAGTGCCAGGGGAGGATTTGGTACTGCAGGACTGACTCAGTTTTCACCTATGATTTATTTTTTTATTATTTTTTTTTTTTTAATGGGGACTACTGGCCTTGAGACCTCTGAAGAAGTTATAGCACTTTGCAATGACTAGTAAAGGATCCTTACTTCCAATCTCTGATCTTGTAGACCTATTCATACTCTAGCCTTTTTGCAGAGATATCAATCCTTTCTAATATCTATCACATTTATTATGTTCTCTTATCTGTTACTTCTATAATTTTGTCTTTATAACAGAAAAAGCAATCAATTTTTCTGGTAATTTCTATTCTTTGTATACTTGATCTACTTCCTATTTGCAAAGTCATCATTCTCTCTTGCAAGTCTTTTCCTACATCCATCTTCTCCTCTTTTTCTACGTTTTTAAATATTGTCTCTTAAATCATGAGGACAGACTTTCAGGAGATGCTAGAGATGCAGCTTTTATGAAAGAGCAGTAGCATATTTGATTTCCTTTGCTGCTTTTTTACTTTCTAGAAGATTGCAATAAATAAAATGCCAGGAACTTTAAAGACCTTAATGATGGATTGCAACATAACCAAACAGCACAACTGGAATTAAGTGACAGCTGACGTTAAAGCTAGTAATTACAGCAAAGAAACCCAGACTGCAGTATGTCTATAAACTGAATGAACCTGTCGTTGTTAGTAGAGACTTTCCCAAGCAAGAAGGATGAGGTACAACAGTGTGAATTCTAATAGGAGTAAGAGTTGTGCCAAAATGACTTCTGTGCTAAGCTTCTCTTCTACCTTCCTGACTTGGAGCTGTTCTGCCTGCCAGCCTGCAAGCAGAAGCATTTTGTGCAATTTCTTAGTGCTGGAGGCTGTGGCAGGCTGATCCCCTACCCTTTCCTATCTCTGCTTTTGGCAGTTACCTTCACCAGGATTCTTACCTGCAAGACTGCCTGCAACTGTCTGCAGGAGAGCTTTGGGGCCACCAGGAGTGTGTTGGCAGGCAGTCACAAGCTCAGGCTGACCACACTCCAAGTCTGCCTTCCAAACGAGGGCAGACCTGTACCCACAGTCAGCATCATGCCAAACCCAAGATAATACGACCTTCTGAAAGGACTCTGTATCATACCAGTGTGCTGATCTGGGTGATGGGGCACAAGCAGAGTTTGAGGTCTTGTAAAATGGCCATGTAGAGGCATATCCTTGAGTCCAGTTACCACCTTAAAACAGTCTATGTCTGTTAGTAAATGGAACAGTAAAGGGAACAGAAAGGAGGTGAATTTTTTTTCTTGGTACATCTCCAAGTTTTGTAGTATTTCTATTGCTTACTAAACTGTTGCACCACTAGAAACCATCTCATTTGCTACAGCTGTGTGGGAGTTAAGAGCTGAAGAAAAAGCTTTGAAAAAACTTAGTGTTATTGCCAGCTTTTGTGAAAAGCTAATAAAAACAACAGCTGGGTCTTGCAAACAAAGAAAATCCAAATTCTGGTATGGACTAACACTGGAAATGAAAGGTAAAAGTAATATAGTTCTGCAAAGACTATTAGCAGAATATTTCTAATAGAGAAGTTCCACAGCATTACAGAATTTACAGTGCCAGCAGTTGGTAGGAGATGGCTTTCCTTCTGCTTTGTAGCAGTCAGTGCATTGCAGTATTGTTGCTGTTGGTGTGAATGAACTTTAAACAGGCTTCAGTTTAGCCAAGCACATCACATTCAACCTCAATTGATGATACATTAGAAATGCAGAGAAACAAATAGGGAGATTGTTTTTCCCTGCTGGAAACTCATACTCTTGGGTACCTAATCAGCTCATAATTTTCATGTAGGAAACTTATCTGTGCAGAAACTCTATGGAAACATGATGAAAAAAAGCTGTCTCTTGTTGTACTCACAGCCTGACTCTTCAGACAACCGTGGATTGTTTGCCTCAGAAAAATGTGCATTAGTTGGCATAGAAAGTCTTTAAAAACTCTCACAGAAGAAAGAAGAATAAATAATAAATGATAATAGCATATAACTCAAAGATCTTTAGATCTCAAAACACCTTATGTGGCTACCCTCATGACACTGGGACGTGGAGGGATGGAGTGAGTAATTTACTCTGTATCACACAGATCATTAGCAAGGCCAGGAATAGTAGCAGGGTATCTTGAGACTAAATTCACTGTGTTATCCCCAGGACCTATTGTTCCTTCCACTACTAGCAGCTGAGGAATGCTGGAGAGGTAAAGCACTGGCAGTCCCAAACTACAGTTAATCAAATACAGCTCCATAGTTTTTCATGTGCAGTTTGAAGAAAAAAAAAAATGTGCTTAATGAATTCCAAGTTTTTATAGTTGATCTTTCATCCCTTTTTATGATTGTTTCTTTTACTTTCAAGTGAGCGTGACAACAAACAAACAAACAAACAAACAAAAAACCAAGCTGAAACTGGCACTCAGAGCTTACTTATTAGATTTTCAAATCTTCTCTAAAAATACTCAATCTTTAAAATTTTGAAAAAATCAGACCAGCTGGAGAAGTTTGTGTGCTTTTGTGTGTAAAGAAATATGACTAAAAGAAAGTTTTATGTGACAGGATCTAGCAGGAAGGCACTGCTGAATTTAACAGACATTGCTGTTTCCATAAATTTGCTTTTTTACTAGAATAGAACAGACCTAATTTTAAAAAATAATTACCAAATAGTAAAAATATGTTTTCTCAGACAGCTTACAGTTACTGAGAAGGACAGTTTAATTTTATTTGCATTAATAAAAGCAAAAATAACTAAGCTTACCAATAGCTCCAAAGAAAATTATTCTGGAGGATATTACACAAATGAATCCTAAAATATAGTGGAAAAAAATCCCCCAATCTTTAGTACAATTCACATAAGACTTATGTAGAAGTGCTAATAGAGCCATTGCCCCCATACAGCCTCGTTACAACCACCCTAGAGATAATAAAGAAGCAGAATGTGACCATGGGTAGATATCTAACTGTAATAGTAATGGGAAATGTCACTAAATGTCATTAAAGCCAGACATAACCTAAATGATGGCAGTATGTTTAGTATAACAGAAGGATATAATGAGAATATGGCATTTCGTTTAAGGACAGTAGTAGGTTCAGGCCAGTAAATTAATCCAGCAGTAACGGCCAAGTAGGAAAGTAACTGGTTATATTGCAAAAGAAAGAAAGAAAGAAAGAAAGAAAGAAAAAGAAAGAAAGAAAGAAA
>VXAL01018396.1:107992-131429 GCA_013399475.1 Chauna torquata
AAGAAAAAGAAAAAGAAAAAGAAAAAGAAAAAGGAAAAGGAAAAGGAAAAGGAAAAGAAAAAGGAAAAGGAAAAGGAAAAGAAAAAGAAAAAGAAAAAGAAAAAAAAGAAAAAGAAAAAGAAAACCAACTTAGGACTCATAACAAACCTACAAAGAAAAAATAAAACCTTTAAAGAAAAAGAAAAGCAATCGCCTTCATATGGTACAACAACATGTTAAACTGTGAATTGCTAGAAGTACACTTTCACAAAGCCTGTTTCATTCACAGTTTCAGAACTGCTGGATAAACAAGGTTTCTAGCAAACCAATAGAGTGAATTTAATTTCTTCAGGAGAGCCAAAGCAAGCCCAGTATTTATATAAATCCTGTGGAAGTCTTCTACTTCAAGCTGAAAAACACAGAATTCTTTTTATTCCATAAATCCATTTATCCCACTAAGATTACTCCATCTAAATAGGAAAATCAAGGCCAAGAAGGAAGACCTAAAGGCTAGCTGTACCAAATCTTTGAAGTAGAAGCCTCATGTTTAAAGTGAAAGAAGAGAAAGATGCCTTTACCATCAGGAAATTTCCAGTTTATTTTCTTATTTTTTTTCTTTTTTTTTTCTTTTTTTTTTTCTTTTTTTTTTCTTTTTTTCTTTTTTCCCTCTAAAACTTGTGATATAAGGACATTGTTTCTGGATAAAGAAAAGTGTCAGAAACAATTATAGTAAAAAATAAACAGAATGAAACTGTAGAAAGTAATTTAGCAACAGGGAGGCTTTTTAATAGCTATGCTATTTGCTCCTAATCATCAAACGATAAATAAATAGACTTGCAAATGCCCTCTGAATTACCTTAGTATTTATCAGGGATAATAACGAAGAGAAATCATTACAATTCACAACTGCCTAGCTTAAATCCACTTTTCAGTGGTGATGCTGATATTAGAAGCGATGCAACACTGTTTTCCCAAACTGCAGTTAGGAGATGGTGGGCCAAATGTGTTCTTGGAGTACCTCTACCGAAGTCAGTGATGCGACACCAGGAATGACTTTAGCTTTACATGTTCATTCTTTGTAGGAACAGTAAAAGAACCCTGTGGGCTGATGCAGAATACATCAGTACTAAAGCCATTTAATCCATTCTTTTAGATAGAAAGACAGAAATTAAAAACTGTGTGAAAGTTGGAAAAGTGTCAGGTTTCTGTTACACATTAGCTGTGTTAGCTCCTAGTAATGAAATTGCTGATGTTCCGGGAATGTAAAAAAGCTAAAGATAGACAATAAAATACAAAGCACTAAAAAAAATATCAAAAGTAGTATTTCAAACTCCTCATTTACATCATCTAGGCCATACCACCATGGTGGAGAACATGGGTACAGCATGTTTCTGCCCTCCCTCAGTTCCATAGGAGAACTCCCAGTAATTCCAATAAGAGTGGGGATGAGCAACACGTCAACAAGTGAGAGGACTTCTAAGGGAAAAACTGTGATTCCCCTCCAGCCCCTGTAAAGTGTTCAGCAACAGGGATTGTGAAGCTTTGATACTTTTTTACAAAAACTGTTACTTTCTTTCCTCACTCTGTTAAATAAGTCATAGTTGCTAACACCTCTTGAATTTAAAGACAGAGAGAGAAAAAAGAAAAAAAAAATAAAGATTCTCAGGTATTTGGTCCTCAAACTTAGAATAAAACTCAGCTGTTGAGAGGTTTCTGGAAGGTAATTTCTCTACTTCTGTTCCTTTGAGTTGCAAATGAAGGGTGTTGAAGAGAGATGGGTGATATTCTGGAGCAGTGGGAGTTATACTGAAATACTTTCCAGAGGAAGGTGAGATGAAGAACAATACTCAAAATTGTCAGGAGATGCTTAGCAGTAAACTTGTAGCCCTGGAGAGAGATTCAGAGATTGTCACCACCATCATGTTTTGTAGGCAGGAGATACTAGGGAATTATCCCTCTTCAAAAATATAGATTTTTCAGGGGAGTACTGGAAGCAGAAACGAATGCCTAAACTGAGGGAGCTTGGACCTATGGTAGCCAGAATATGAGCATGGAAACTACAATATCTTTTGCTTACCATGAGCTTGTCAAGTACCATGACTTCTACACCTGCAAGACTAGTGCTGTCCTTAGTTAGATCCTACTTTGAGAGACTACAGATGTAATGACACCAGAAAAAAAACAGTGAATTTAAAACAACTACTTATTCACAGTTAATGCAGTCTTTGCTGAAAGTATTGTGGTAACCATCTTTTTTAGGGGTGGGATTGAAAAAAGAATGGTTTTGATGAACCAGGGACATTATCAGGTAGGTAACTCCACAGAGTGATCCAGCTCACAGAATTTGGCATGGGCTTTATTTGAGTAAATGTGGACTTGATAAGCAGTAGGTGGCTACATAAGAATCATCAATTCAATGGCACATCCCTAGACATTGACTGATATCCAGGCCAAAGATAGTGAAGCTGCAGGTGAGAGATGAGTTGCCATTATCAGATTCAGGTCCCTCAGGTCAAATTATGGGAATGAAATTAACTATCATGAGAAGCTTCATAACAGGCAAACAGTCATTTAGACACTTACAAGACTGGATCATGATAGGAAGTAGGTAATCCAATCCCTGTCTGGAGGATAGATGAGTTTCAGGTGACAGAGTCTCATTGTAGGTGGGATTAGTCAGAGAGGTCTGGGTCCCATAATACTCTGTAGAAATGACATTAGTATCTGTAGAAATGATGTTAGTAATTATGAGCATTGCCAAGGTGGATTATGAATCACTACAAAGTTTGCAATAGCCACATTTCTACAAAACATACTCTTTTCAGGAGCTCTAGCATTGATATTTTAGGGAATATTTAATATAGTATTTGAGATTAAAAGACAAGGACAAACAAAGGAACCTTTTTGTCGCCTAAGGTATATGTAATTTTGTTTTGGAAAGTGAATGCTTGTCTCTTGCTCTTAATTTTTTTTCTATCTCTTTTTTAAGCTGCTGTATAGAAAAATATTTTTTTGAGACAGCTAGTTCTAATTTTTCAGCTACCTCTAAAAATACAAACCTAAGGTCACGGGCGAGTTTCATTTAACCACTAATGTGTTATGCATAAAGAAAAATGGTTTTATAAATGACAGTCACCCGTTTTCTATTGTAGTGTCACTGACCCACTTCTGGTTATAGAGCATGTTTGCCACAGTGGTTTGAAAGGTCAAGAACAATTTTTTGCTTTACAAAAGTAAGTCACTAGACAAGGCTGGGTTTAGATACACAGATAACGAAAGCAACTGTTAACATTTCCTTCCAGCAAAGGGAAGATTTTTCATCATTATATTTACTTTCACGTAAACATGAAAGTTTATCTTAGGTATACTGGTTGGTTAAAAAAGGTCAGCATTTATCCAAGCTTACTACAGAGTGATATCAGAAATGACAGGACCCACCTGCATTTAGCAAAAGAAATAACTAGAGTTAAAAAGCAATTAATTTTACAAAAATGTCAAACTTTTTAGCTCAGACTATTTCAGAGACCTACAAGAATACATATATATTTACACATAAATTAGATTAATTTCATAATACAGTAGTTGGCCAGCTTTGTTTTCTCTTCATCTATTAGTCTACATATTTGCATATTCCTCCTATCACTATATCATAAATATACTACATTAAAGAGCACAGTGAAGAAGAGGTTTCCTTACCAAGTCACAATTTAATTATTGTCTGATATTATTATTGTATTTTTATTATCAAAGTATGATTACTTACTTTTATATGAATCACTATTACACCTCTATATTTTCTACCTGTGTCTTTGTTATAACCCTTTACAAATCATGCTAAATTTAGAAATGGTTATTTATAAGAAGGAAGTCTATATCTTTCATGACAGAAATCTTTGAACAGAAAATTATTTCCCTCCCAGCTGGAAGAATCCAAATCCGTGGTCAAAAGACACATCCTGTAGAACTGAAAGGCATTTTTCTTCATTGAACTGAGAGGAGCCAGCATATTAACTGATGCTTACATACCACACGACTGTTAGAACAGCACGTCTATTGCTATCGGTTTTCAAGCCAGAAAATCACTCATTCGTATATTTAATATTTACTGAGTTGTCACACATATTTCCATAGAAATTCCCACCTGCCTAAAGACAGCTATGTATTTAAAAGCTTTGCAAACCATTGAGAGGAATCAAGTTGGATTACATCATCTCCCATAAATCTTAATACAGTCTATACAGGCATTCATGTGTCTGTAGCATTACACCATTTTTTTTTCTTTTATCTTTTATCTTTTTGTTGTTGTTTGTTTTGTTTTGTTTTATTTTGAACCATCAATCCAAGGACTTCAGTATTACAAAAATTCTCCACTATTTCCTGTTTTAGCACATAGACAATTGAATTTTTGAAAAACAATAATTTGAATCCCTTCTATTTCACTAGTGCTGGCAGAAGGGAAAAGAAAATCATAGAGAAGGCTAAATATTGTCTTTTTTAATTGAATTTTTTTTTTCTCTCTCTCTCTTGTTTTTCTTTTGTGTGTTGTGTTTTGTTTGTTTGTTTGTTTGTTTTCCTATATGCACTATTCTATTAGCCCCAAGCCATATCAAGGAACTGTAAGTCACAGGAATGCAGCATAGTCATAAAATTTCATGAGAATTTTCAATATTTCAAGTGACAGGAGTCACCTTTTTTGTTGTTGTTTGTATGTTTGATTTTATTTTTGTTTTTGTTTTGTACAGGAAATATTAAAGAACAAGAATAACTTTAACATGAATTGACTTTAGTGGAACTAATGCTATATTTCAGGTTAGATGCATGCCTAAGTATTTGTCAGAGCCCAATACTTTCTGACCAGGTTCTTTTAGACATTCCATGCATGGAGGGTGCAATGTTTAACATCAAATTTACTTATTGAAAGACATTTGATGTTACACCTGATGTTGATTTAGAAAAGTCAGTGTACTGAAATCACTATATGAGTACAATATAGCAACTGCAATATACGGTTGGATCACAGTGCAAATGTGATTCCCATCACCAGTCCCTATATGCTCAAAATCACAACACTAGGTGCCCCTGATAGCCAGAAAGTAATACATGGGCTGAAGCCAGCTCAAGCTCATTGCTCTCTTTGAAATTCTTTTGCTAGTTGCTTAATTTTTATACTGTATGTTGGGCTAAGCCATGCATTCAGTCACCCCATACTGGTCTGGCTAACTCTTTTAATGAACTCAGGGAGAAACATTTACACCACCAGTTGATACACTCAAGTGTTGATAGTTATTTATCTAAAATAAAGGCCACCTTCCAGTCCCCTCTGTGTTGAGATAAAGTCAGCTTCTTTGCAACAGCGGTGGTCACAAGCACCCTGCATTATTCTCTGAACTTCATGGGCACATCGTCCTTGCCCATCTCCACTAAGACTTCTTCCATCGTAGGGGTTTACTCAGTGAGTCAAATTCCACTCCTAGGGATCTAGTCAGTCACAGTATTTCACTGAACTGGGTCCTTTCTCTGCTTGGGGAAGATTTAACAATGAGTTGGAGACTTAATTTAGATTATATTTCAAATTATTGTAGATGAAAAACAAAAAAAAAAAAAAACAAGCTTCTCTTCTAGCTTGTCTGTATGCTGAAGTACCAGATTTCAACAGTGCAATTTACACTCCAGATGAATATATCACTATGAGATAAGTTCCTTTAATTTTGGCGTCTTTTCATGGTAAAGAATTTTGCTACTCCTTAGCTGGTTCTTCTCTAGTATCATTTGCAGACTAGTGTAAGACCTTAACACCAGTAGAGTCATCTTCACTTAACACAAACAGTAGGATCAGGACAAAACCCAAGACAGACTTACCTGCTTCCCCCATGTGAATTACTTAAAACAACTGTGATACGAAAAATGCTGTGTTATTTTTCTCTTTTCTTCCTCTGCAGCTGCATGTAGTTACATCAACTTGGTAGTGGACCTTAGGGATCTGAGTACTGCATATTAGAGCTGGTTCATGCCAATTATTATATTGAGTGATGAAACTGCCTTGTATCATTTCATTTGTGCATATGAACAGCAGGTGAATGTTATAGTTTATGATTTCCAATTATAAATCAAACAGGCTGAATTCTCAGTACTCTTAAAAAGAGCTGTAAAAGCAGTGAAGTGTGAGAACACTACTGTTGTTGTTCACTACTTGTGAAAAAATGCTTGAGATCAGAGTTTATTGATGGTTTCTTTTCCCTGCCTCCCTGTCATAGTCGCCTTTCAGGTAAGTAAAGATAGTAATGGGGCTGGAACAAGCAACACAGAAGCTGAACAAAGCTAGTTTAGGTTAGCACGGAGAAGATTGAAGATGTCTATGGCTACTTAATGGTGGGCTGTAGAGGATATGGAGCCAAACTGTTCTTGCAGATGCACAGAGAAAGGACAAGGAATTGTGGTCACAGGTTGCAAAAAGGGAAATTCTGATTAAATAGTAAGAAAAAAAGATCACAACGTGAACACATTCAACAGAAAGGTTACGAATTCTTCGTTCTCAGAAGTACTCAAACCTCTACTGGGTAAAGCCCAGCTACAAGTTGCTCCTGCTTTGTATTTGGGGGCGGCTGGAAGGAAGGGCCGGACTACAGACCTCCAGAAGACCCTTCTGACCTAAATCACTATGTTAGTTTGTGATTCTGTTCTATGAGTTCATGATTTATGTTTCTCCCATGGTTTATATTTGGGGGTGTGACTGAGAAGGGGGAGTTTACTCCAGTCATGTTTTACACTGAGTGAAAATGGGCATTTCTTCTAATCATATAGAACCTTATTCTTCCTGTCCATGCAATTTTGTCTAGTAAGTGCTATGAGAATTGGCACTGAGTGGGTGTAAGTCATATCATGTTAGGCTCCTTCTGTATATGCATCTAAGTTGTTTTTAGAAGGTTTTTTTAATCCTACTGACTGGGGATCAATAAGGACCAATTTGAATTTAGCTTTGTTACCATTGACAAAAACGAGGAAAAAAAAATCAGCTCTTACTTTTACCTAGTTTTTCAGATAGTTATGACATTCTGAGATGTACATTCACTGACTGCAAAAGAGTCACATACTAATGAGGTCCCAAGGTAGATCTACCAACAGAGGCATACAGGAGTAGAATACTGTGCTTCATTATTTCTTATACATATCTATAGTGCATTATACAGATTCAAATAGAGGAGTGCTGATTTCTGAATGAAGTAGCATCAAGATTCATTGTCTTTCCCTTTGAGTAGCCTTTTGTTTACATAATATTAGATGTGCAGAACAGTTCAAAGTTGAGGGTGAAAAGTCACTGGAAAAGATGGAATGCCACTCACAAAAAAAAAAAAAAAGCATAAGAAGTATTTAACAAAATCCTGAAATTTGAAAGTCTTACCTGCTCACCAAATTTTTAACAGGCTTGCTTAAAGCAATAAAATTACACATCATAAAACACTTTTTTTTTTTTTTTCTTTAAGGAGGTACATTTGTAGTGACTCCACTGACTGGACTCTATAGTTCTTGTGCAAAGGCTATCAGGTTGCTCTGCAAATATGATTCAATAATTCCAGTTCCAGATATAATAACTTTTGCTACTCTGTTGCCTAAACTCATAATTAAACTTCAGAACTCATATAGATTACTACCAAGACTCGCTGAATCTGATGAAAGAGCAGCGAAAAGTCTTGAGTGAATTGGGAAATGGCTTTGTCTCAAATTCTGCTAATCCATTGGCTACACACAGGTCTACATTCACTCTTCTCTGACACCAGCAGCTTTCAGCTGATCAGCACCTGGAAGAGAGCAATCTGAATAAAGTTATGTACAAAATAGTGAAAAAAATTGGGTCCTTTTATAACATTACTAGCTGATTGCTCTGCATCACCAGAGTCAGAGCTTGGAAAGCAGGGAAAGAAGAGAAGTTTGGGGCCCACTTTCAGAAAACACAGAATCATAGAATCATAGAATATCCCGAGTTGGAAGGAACTCAAAAGGATCATCGTGTCCAACTCCTGGCTCCACACAGGACCACCCTGTGTCTGAGAGCATTGTCCAAACGCTTCTTGAACTCTGGCAGGCTTGGTGCTGTGACTACTTCTCTGGGGCGCCCGTTCCAGTGCCTGACCACCCTCTTGGTGAGGAACCTTTTCCTAATATCCAACCTGAACCTTCCCCTGCAGCTGAACCACAGCTTCCTACCATTCCCTCGGGTCCTATCTCTGGTCACGAGAGAGAAGAGATCAGCACTTGCCACTCTGCTCCCCTTGTGAGGAAGCTGCAGGCCGCCATGAGGCCTCCCCTCAGTCTCCTCTTCTGTCTTCCCCTCTAGACCCTTCATCATGTTTGTAGCCTTCCTTTGGATGCTCTCTAATAGTTTTATGTCCTTATAGTGTGGCACCCAAAACTGCACACGATACTCGAGGTGCGGCTGCAACGCGCAGAGCAGAGCGGGACAACCACTTCCTTTGACCGGCTAGCAATGCCATGCTTGATGCACCCCAGGATACAGTTGGCCCTTTTGGCCATTAGGGCACACTGTTGACTCATATTCAACTTGCCGTTGACCAGAACCCCCAGATCCCTTTCCACAGGGCTGCTTTCCAGCCTCTCTTCCCCCAGTCTGTACATATAGCCAGGGTTGCTCTGTCCCAGGTGCAGAATCTGGCACTTGCTCTTGTTAAATTTCATGTGGTTGGTGATTGTCCAGCCCTCTAATTTGTCAAGATCTGTCTGCAAGGCCTCTCCACCCTCGAAGGAGTCGACAAGTCCACCTAATTTAGTGTCATCTGCAAACTTAGTATGCATTCAAATCCTGCATCTAGAGCATTTATAAAAATATGAAAGAGAACTAGCCCTAAAATGGAGCCTTGTGGAATACCAATATCAGATCTGAAAAATCATATTTTGGAATTTCTTTGTACAGATATAAATGACTGCATACTTTGCAAAGAAGTAGTCCTCAAGATCACAACAAATTTTGGTGAAGTTCCAAGAGTCTTGTACTTTAATATTGTCCTATTCTGTACAGTTGTGCCTTACTCATCACTAGATAGACTTACTAGTCATCTAGTTTTGATAATGCCAGTTCAGATTTCCAGATAGAAATCTGGGTTGCTCAGCTTACAAAATACAGGGATAACAAGTCCTTTTCAGAGACACATACAGGGCCCATGAGAAAAGACTAGTGCTGTACAGACTTGGTCCAGACAAATCCTGCAAGTCTAATTCCCTAGACATGTCAAAGAGCTGGAAAGCAGACAGCAGTAAACAGACCCAGAATTGTAAATGCGAACTGCAAAAAGGCAAATGCCAGGTGTTTTCTAGATTTCTTGCTCATTTTTACTGTTCTTGCAATCAAATTTGTATCTGCTCTTTTTGGAAGAAAATATTGAGTGCTCTTATGCCATTGAAAAGATTACAAAAGTGGGAGGTAAAAGTGTTGCTTAAAGGAAGTTACAAAATGTGGACACATGTTCACAAAGTTTTCCATGGAAAACATAAAAATGCAGCTGAGAGAAACTCTTCTTTCCAGCTAACCTGGCACAAGAATAAGTAAGGATTGATGCTACACTCATCAGTGTTATAATACCAAAAACACTGGAAGGTGGGATCAAATAGGGCAGAAACTGTCCTTTTTGTAACAGTGAAGAAATTGAGAGTAACAAGGAAAAACAAAAAGGATGGTGGTTCTTTTTTACTTATATTTGCTATTTGCTTTTTATTTTCAATTTTCATTTTTCTTTGTGTTTTGTTTTTAACTCACCATTTTTACTAATTTCTAAGTTGTTTCATATATATTATTTTTTCTTAAAGTCTATTAACATCAAGTTAATCTTTAACTTTATATGTTGAGTTACTTTTTGGGGTGGGGTGCTAGCAAGGTTTAATTAAGTGTTTATTGTAAGCGTTGAGATGAGCTTTAGTTAATTTCTACTCAAGAATTTTTTATGTTGTTTATAAGAACGATGCAATATTATTACTGTATTTTCGGAAACTTTTCTAACATGTTTGAGAGAAAAAAAAATCTCAGATTTCAGCTGAGAAGTCTATTCCTTGGTACACAAAAATAGCTATGCTTGAGTGACCTAGCTAATGTTAAATTCAAGGGAAAAATTCTCCATCTCCCCAAATATAACTACTAAACAAATATGCACCTACAGGCTTTTCATTATACCTCTGTTGAAAATGGAGCAATTGGTTCTGCAGCTGAATAGAACTGCTTCATTGATCTTCTGCTCTTATCCAAGACATTGCCTCTATCCTTGAGCAGACACTGAAAATCTTTGAAAATCCTCAGGGACAAAAAGGAGCATGTTAATGGGTGAACTTCTTTACCTTTTGTTGCACTTTTCTTCTGTGTGTATTACAAAGTAGTTTGCACCATATACAGATAACAAGTACCATGTTTTGATTATGGATATCTACAAGAAAATTGACTTTTGGGCTGTCTCATTGTCAAGCAATGACAGATATGATTTTGAACAATAAATTCCCTTACAAGGCTAGAATGTCTAAATAACATTTGAGTACCTGCTTCCATTGAATTACACTACCATTAATCACCTCCACTAATTCAATAAAAACACTGTCAATACAATAAATCATTGTTTCTATTGAATTAATGAGGGTAGTTTGTTACTAATAGGATATGACTATATTAGGGAAATGTTTAAAGTAACATGATAGATTAATAAGGAAACATTTAATAAAGATTTCATGTAATTTTTAAGTCTTTCCAAACCCTGTGAGTATAGAACAGAAATATGTATTATGAAGAGAGCCACTGCATAAAGCTGCTTACTGTCATCACTTCATTATTTACTGGGACAATTTCTTTGAAGGTATCAGTATCTCATAGTAGTCAAAGTATTCAAGTGACCTGTAGTCCATCCTTGGTCAGGGGGGTGAGCTAAGACATACGACTTGACGATTCTCGATTTTCTGTTTCATCATTTATAGGATGTGAAGAATTACACCGGCAGTCTTTGTTCAGTGCTTTGAGATTTCCTGATGGAAATACTGAATGTGAGCCACGTGTTTTTATCTTCCTGTGAGTAAAGGTACTCTAAGTCTATCTCAAATAATGACTGCTTCTGTAGTCTTAGGCAACTCACTTATGGCCTAACTTTCATAAGTTGCACTTACACTTTCCATAGGTTTCGGGAGCCAATGTAATATTTGAGTAGTAAAATCTCTGCAATTCAGGATGTTCACCTTTAAGGTTCAGTTTCTTCAATTGTTGAGCAGTTGCAACAATACTTATATCTGTCCAGGCTGACTTCAGAATTAATGACTTAATGGCCAGAAATCAATTTCATTGTGAAAAGGGCTTAAAAATAATAAGGCCAACTGTTTTTTAAAAAGCAAAATGACAACTTCTTGAGAATGTTTGAACAATGTGAGGTAACACAGCTACCATAGCGTGAAAAGTAGAGTAATTGTCCGTGAAAAAGCTTTAACTCTCTTTTCTGCCTACAGATGTGCAGTGTATCAGTCAAGTCAATGAAGAGGTACTAAAAGTACAGCAGTTCTATCATTAGAACACCAATCATGCATTTAATGTTGAACATGTACTAACACTAGTCATGGTGAGGCAAATAAGATCTGTCCAGTATTACATCTCAAAAAAAATCCTCATTCATGCAAGTGGTTCTCTTTACCTGAGCTTGATCTCAAGTTTGCTATATGTGGTAAAGGCCTTGGTTTGTAGTGATAGGAAGTTTACAGTGGTGTTAAGTTGAATTGCATTCTTACTGAGGAAAGATTAAAACGTACATCATTCTTCAATGTGTGACTCAAATATTCTGCCATTCTTCAACGCTGCTATGGCATACAAATCATCCCATACAATACACTTACGAAACATACACATATGAAGCAGGTAAATTTCTGCAAATGGATATATCATTGTGTGTTTAGTACAAAAATGCTAAAAAAATAGAAATAATTTTCACTTATGGCTCATAGAGGGTGGAAATATTGAAAAGAACATGGCCAATCCTTTCATCAGTAGCAATCTTTTTGTTAATAGCTGTTTTAATGGCTAAGAGAAAGACAGAGAGAGAGAGAGAGAATACAACAAGCCCTGCCCCCCACCTGCAATGATCTTTTTTACATAGACTGTACCATTAACTTTACATTCTATATCTCCAGTGGGGAATAATTTTCCTAACAGAGTTAGAGGGAAGGCAAGGATTTTTTTAGACTTTTTTTTTCTGTTTGTTTATTTGTTTGTTTGTTTAAACAGAATGCCAGAGGAAGGTTGTCCAATATCATAGAGTTGTATCAGGGTTTCATTCGCTATATCATTCCTGGTTCTGTTAAACCCCATACAGCAAAAATTATTGAAAGAAGTATCAAATCGGAACAGTATTTTAACCTAATGAGAAGCAGGATGTTAAGGAAGGAAGCAGCACTGATTGTTATGGTATGTCACAGAACATTTTTCTTATGCAGAAGACTCCATATTTCTTATATTTTGTAAATTTAGTATAATTCAAAATATAAAAAATGTAAAGTAATTAGGAAAATTCTATTGAGTTTATTGCCTTTATCATATCAGTATCCTGTAAAATATTAACTCTTCTACATGATTAACACTCATGATTTATAGTTCTTTTAGAATACTGCCTTTATGTTCTCACAAACAGTGAGACTTGTGATGTAAAATAACACTCTGGATCTACTGGCTACATGAAAAAAAGAATGAGGGCATTAAAGGTTATTAAAGAGGGCAGAAGCATAAAAGCAGTAGCTGAAAAGGCAATATAATGCTTTCATAATAATCTGAATTCTGCTTTAAATCAATGGTTTGATACGGCCAAAAACTGCTACTGAAGATACATCTTTTTAAAATGCCTCCTACTAAACAATTCTAAAAGTCTGAGTAGAATTATGGTCTTTCTTACCAATGTAATCCACCTTTTTTTTTTTGTTTTTTCCTTAACATATGGACACATACTAAATCTGTATTATCAGTCTGAAACATTACCATTTTACACTCCTGATGGACCATATCATGTGCATAAATTCTCTCAGGCATTACTCCCATTGGTAAAATCACAAGGGAACAATATACATGGAAGTTAAATATTTGTTGTCTTATAATAACACTTAATGATTTGTATTTTTATTGAGTGAAAGTATAGGGAAGAGCAATATCAAAGCAATACACTCATCTTTGAATTATTAATCTTCCATGAAATTAATAGTGCTAAAGAATACATGTGTGCATTGCCAGCAAGGTATAAGCTTTATTCCATGTACTTTGTAAAATGATTTGTTACAGTCTTAGCAAAATACTTCCCTTCACAACACTGAAACATGAAAATATGCAAGATTTTTGTGAACTACTAATAAAGAGCTTCTTTTCAACATGCTTATCAAACTCTAACACTACTATTTCTCTTCTAGTGCTTGTTCATCACTCTATTGCTTTTATTCTAGCAGAATTTGCAAATTAAAGCTGAACAAATTGTGTTCAAAGAAAGAATATTCACTGCAATCTTTCTTTCTAAAAATGAAATAACCAGGAGACCTCAATAGAAAATGAGAAAAAGAGAACAGTGCTTAAATGTGTACATTCCTCTGTTTAGTGCCACTTTGAGAGCTCTAAAAAGTCTTGATAACACTTAAAAGCAGAATGATCCTGAGAGAGTTTTACAACACAACTGATATTTAATTAGCCTCAAATCTGTGCTAGAAAGGCATATTTGTATACCCAGAGCACTACTCTATCCAAGAATATGCATATTAGTGTTTATATCACCATTTCATGTCTCAGTAGTATATATTATGGAGTACTGCGTTTGGGGCAGGGGGAAAGCAATCAACTGGAAAGGACTCTGGTGAGAGCACAGTATAAAAATATCATTCAAGGACAGCTGCTAAAAATGTAAAGATGACAATTCACAATTGCTGCTGTTTGTTAAGATTTTAATGTGCATATTGTATGCACATGTCAACATCTGTGTAGAGCTACTAGCAAACTGTTGATGCCTTATGTACATCTACTTTTGCAACAGAGAAATGGAAGTGCCAGAACAGTGGAAATATGTATTACATGCCTCCCTCACAAATCCACACAGTAACTTGTAGAGAGGAATAAAAGGCCACTTGTAATCTATCATCTTTCCACTTCTGAAATATAAAGGATTTTTAGTATTTAAAAAAATAAAATGCAGTGGAAGACTTTGCATTCCAGTTTTTCAGAGTAAGTATGAAGAATGTTAGTTATCTTGGTTGCTTGATATTAATACTGGGAAGAATAGAGGGTTACATCCCTGATTTTTATCACTGCAACTGGAATTTACAACAGCTGTACAGTTAGTTCACAGAAGGAGCCAAGTGTCCCCTCACCCCCTAGGATGATTATACTCTGATGTCATACCTGTGCAGACAGCTGATTTGTACCATGTGAAAGTACTTTGCTAAAGCAGGCCTCATTCCTACTAGGATCTCTGCATTTTTCTATGGACCCTATGACCATCTGCTGTGGTTTAACCCTGGCAGGCAGCTAAGTACCAGCCAGCTGCTCACTCACTCTCCCCTGGAAAGGTAAACGTGCAAGAACTCATGAGATAAGAACAGCTTACTAGGTAAAGCAAAAGCCACACGTGCAAGCAAAGCAAACAAGGAGTTCATTCACTACTTCCCATGGGCAGGCAGGTGTTCAGCCACTGCCAGGAAAGCAGGGCTCAGCACACGTTGTGGACCCCCAGCCTCCTTGCTGGCAGGGCAGAAAGAGAAGCTGAAATGTCCCTGCTTCTGTGTAAGCATTGCTCTGCAACAACTAAAACTTTGGTGTGTTATCACCACTACTTTAGTCAAAAATCCAAAACACAGCACTGTGTGAGCCTCTACAGAGAAAATTAACTCTGTCCCAGCCAAAACCACGACAACCATGACATTGATAGCTAAACACATGGGGAGATCGATCAAGAAGAAGAGGTAATATCTGAGGTGTGGAATTGTGGTGGTTTCACACCGATGGACAGCTAAGCTCAACCACACCACTCTCTCACTCCCCCTTCTCAAAAGAACAGGGGCAGAAAATACGATGAAAAAGCTCATGGGTAGAGATAAGGACAAGGAGATCACTCACCAGTTACTGTCACTGGCAAAACAGACCTCAGCATAGGGGGATTAATGTAATGCATTGCCTATTGATAACAGACCAGAACAGTTAGAAACTAAAAGCAAACTAAAAACACCTTCCCCCCATCCACTCTCTTCTACTTCCTCCCCCTGAGTGGCACAGGGGAACGGGGAATGGGGGCTGCGGTCAGCCCACATCACTTCTTCTCCACTGCTCCTTCATGGTCACTCTCTGCCTCTGCTCCAGTGTGGGGTCCCTCCCACGGGATGCCGTCCTTCCCGAACGGGTCCTGCGTGGGCTTCCCACAGGCTGCAGCTTATGGGTCTGTACCACAGGATGCCATCCTTCAGGAGCAAATTGCTCCAGCATGGATCCCCCACAGGTAGCAGCTCCCACCAGATCACCTGCTCCTGTGTGGGCTCTTCTCCGTGGGCTACAGGTCCAGCCCGGAGCCTGTTCCTGCAGGGGCTTTCCATGGGCTGCAGCCTCCTTCAGGCCAGATCCACCTGCTCCACCATGGTCTCCTCCACGGGCTGCAGGAAAACTTCTGCTCCAGAACCTGGAGCACCTCCTGCCCTCCCTCTTCGCTGACCTTGGTGTCTGCAGGGTTATTTCTCTCTAAATTTCTCACTCCCCTCTCCCAGCTGCTGTTGAACAGCATTTTTTTCCTTTCTTAAATCTGCTCTCACAGATGTGCACCCAGGGTCACTCATTCTCTCAGCTCTGGCCAGCAGCAGGTCCCTTTTGGAGCTGGATGGAACTGGCTGTTATCTAATTTGGTCTCTTCTCACAGAGGCCACCCCTGCTGCCCCAAACACTACCAAAACCTTGCCATATAAGCTTAATACAGGGATTTTATTTTAGAATGGCATTAGGGCAATTAAGAACAAACAAACAAACAAAAAAACCACTTCATTTATACAAACATATACATCATGGTTATGGGCAGTAATTGAAGAGTAGTCCAGATTTAAACAAGGCTATATTCCCCACATGAATATTTCTATCTTCCAGCAAACTAAATGAATTATGCACTTTTGCACCACTGACTCTGCCAAGCTATTGTCGTATTTATGAGTGTGGCAAGTCAGAACATTAAAAAAAAGTATATTTTTTTCTTCTGACAAAATTATTAACTTCCCTCTACCTACTAGAAGCTGCTGGGCTTCTAGAAACTTGTAAAATAAAGAAAAGTGAAGTCCCTCCAACCCAAGATATTAAACAAAGATTCTTTTTCTTTTAAACCGTAGGTTTAATTGGGGGAAAAAAAAAAAAAAAAAAAAAGAAAGGCTTGTCCTATTCAAAATTATTCCTCCAGAATATGCTCTGCCCACTTTCATCTGAGTAACAGACTTTGCTTTCCATGGTAAATAACCTAGGAATATTTATTACCTCAAGCAAGGAGTTCATATATGATCTTTATTATAAATTGCTCTTAGATAAAACCTGTCAAGCTTTCAACAAGTGGATGCAACTCCCAATGTTTCTAATTAGCTGAGTAAATATAATTAAAATTACTGTGGTCCCTAGATTTAATTATCTATTCAAGAACATTCCTTTACCTCTCCTAGCATCATTTTTTAAGAACTTAGCACATCTATTAAGGGTTCCTCTGGCTACGTAAAATAAGAGAATAAGCATAAAAGCATTGACTTTACTTTTAGAAAGCAAACTAATTTAATTAGACTCTTACTATATTGATTTCAAAGCCCAGTAAAAATATGTATACCAGAATCCAACAAAGCTCCACCTACACCCAGAATTATGGCAGCAATAGAGACTCATGTAAAGTACCACTGGAGAAGTTATTCGCATATTTCCTTTACCCCTAAAATTTCCCAGCAGATTTTAGGCCTTTCTTTATAACACCAATGGAAAATAAACAAAAAAGCTCATGCAGCTACTATGACTGCAAAATTATGGACCAATGTGATATTGTTAAGTATGTAGTGTCCAGGGCATTTTGTAAAAGAAGGGAGATATCTGATTAATTTAAAAGAGCTGATAAACAAAAGCACTGTGCCATTTCAGAAGTAGCCTTTTCTGAAGAAATATCCCACTCTGCACTTTCCACTGACCAGATCTGTGTGCTGGAATCAGAATCTGACTTTCACTCCCTAACTCTCAGTTAGTGAATTACTTGGGGCTCTTGGTTTGGCAAAACTATTTGCATGGTCTTAGTTAATGCTCCTGGCACCCAGTCCTCCCCAGAATGATATATTGCTATGGATGAATCAATATAGTTTTACACACTGAACATTAGACATAAATATTAAAGAAGTTAAATGTAATAAAATAGCAAAATACAGAGATTTTGAAATTTACATGGTGTTGAAGTACCAAATAATGTTCATTATACTGTTAAATGACAGGATAGGAAAGCTGGAACAATACGTTTTTACAAAATGTGTTAACGCAAGCTATAAGCACCTGGCTAACCAACAGCTCTTTCTGTTTGCCTTGTGTGTGATTGTCCTGGTTTCGACTGGGATAGAGTTAGTTTCCTTCACAGTGGCTGATATGTGCTGTGTTTTGGATTTAGGGGAAAAATAATGCTGAAGACACACCTATGATTTAGTTGTTGCAGAGCAGTGCTTACACAGAGCCAAGGACTTTTCAGCTTCTCGTGCTGCCCTGCTAGCGAGGAGGTTGGGGTACAGAGGAAACTGGGAGGGGACAGAACCAGGACAGCTGACCCAAACTGACCAAAGGGATGTCCCATTCCATACGATGTCATGCAGAGCAATAAAAACAGTGAGGGTTGGCTGGGGTGCGGGGGTACCACTGCTTGGGGACAGGCTGGGCATTGGTCGGCGGGTGGTGGCAATTGCATTGAGCACTTCTTGTTTTACATATATAAATAAAATTATTATTATTATTATTTTCCCTTCCTTTTCTGTCCTATTAAACTGTCTTTATTTCAACCCACGAGTTTTACCTTTTTTTAGGGGTAAGGAGTGAACAAATAGCTGTGTGGTGCTTAGCTGTCTGCTGGATTAAACCACAGCAGTGAGTCTGCCTGCATCATCAGCTTTCCTGCTCCCTGAGCAGGAAGATAAAAGTATCAGTCTTTTTATGGACATCTTTTCTGAGGAGAGGTATATTTTATGAGACAAAAAGTTCCTACCAGACTTTTCTTCACCATACTTGACACCTCTTCTGCATTTGACCTTGTGGGTGGGACCCGCTTAAGGTTGCTTTTGAGGCCAGTCTGCAAGCTGTCTCTGTTGTTCTGTTCCTCAGTCTTCTGTGTAATATTTTGCTTAATAGTTCTCTTTGCAACATACCTTACTGCAACAGCAAACTGTGCACAGAACCTTTTCTTTCCATCTGTGAGTGTGTCACTCTGACTATGCAGATGTCTGATTTTTTTTCAGAATCGTTCTCTGAAAATTTATTTCAGGTGGGAGCAGGCATCTTGCCAACCTGGTAGAATTGTTCAGCGTGGAAGCACTGTCAGGATGTCTGATCTAGAAGTGTGAAGACACTTTCTTCAGAACTGAGAGACAGTGTCTCAAACCTTTTCTTTACGGTATGTGTAGTAGGCTGTCCTGGACCAGATACCTGAGCTTGATATGATTCAGATGAGAAATGCAGTGTTCAACACCTAAATTCAACTCTATGATCACCAGTGAATAAAGTTGCCTCAATGCCTAATGGCATTTTTCAGAATATCCCTGGAATCATCTATATTTGGAGACATTGAACAACTATGACCTAATCTTGGTGAGACCAATACATAGCCATTCCTCTGTATCTTCCACACAAGAGATGAGCTAATAAGAGATGAACTAATGCACTCCTAATTGAGTTGTAGCCACAAATTTTATCCACTTTTTATGCAATGCATCAATATTTGGGCACATACACAAGATACTATAGTCCAGTGGTGAATTTCTCATTCTTCTTGCAACTTTCAGGCTGATGGGAACTTCAGCAGTTTCCAGTATGTAAAAGACAGGTGCTGTGAACAGTGAATACATTCATGCTTTAATGGGAGACAAGTGCATAGTGACTTGTTGCGCTTTAGCTCCCCAGCAGCAGAATTTTGTTAACTTTTATTCCTGGTGAGGACACATTACACAAGCTTTTGAGGTGTGCAGATGTTCAGGCAATGTTGACTTAGTCCATCTAGAAAATCTGTTATTGGATTGAATATTTCTGAGACTGATGGATGAATCTGTAATGCCTTTGTTTTCAGATACATTTTCACATTTACAGGAAAAGCTACAGACATAGATACAGATCAGAGACATTCTCAGTATTATGTCACTAAACTTTGAGGCACCCGCGAAAACATGTCTGTTTCATCTATGTTACTTGCATTTTCCTGTTTTTATGTCATTCCATTAAGTATTTCTATCTAAAAAAAGCACTTCCAGGAATTTCATTAAGGTATTGGGAAGCCCAATGTACTGCAGCTGAACTATATTCCCAGAACTATCATCAGTCTATCAGTGGCAAGGTTTCCTGGAATGCCATCAAAAAACCTGCCTTTAATGGCCAAGGAAATGGTGTTAGTCCCTCTCCAGCAAATTGTATTTAAGTGTAGTTCTCTGGGAAAGTGACAACAATTGTTTAGAAACCCCGCAGGCATACATACATTACTAAAATCTTACACAGCTAGACAGATCCTAAAGTTTGTAACTGCTGAATACTAAGGCTTTCAGGTACACCTACAAACCTATACAATAGGGAATTTGGGTACAGGAAAGAGTGAAGTGAGAATGACAGTAAGGCTGCATCTCTCCCTGCTGCAAGCTGAGAAAAAATGGAAATATGTTTTTTTCTGAATAATTTTTAGGCATGAACTGATCATAAGTAAGAAACTAGAAGTGCTTTTATATCCTCTTGTGTTGCGAATTTGAATCAGAGCTTAAATTTAGGTCTTTTTTATGGAATGGAATTTGCAACAAAAAAGATCTATTCAGACACATGAAATGTATGATTCTGAAGGATTAGAAGACGTTCAAATATGAAATGAATATGAAATAATAAATGTGAAAAAAATATTTTGACATTAGTGAAATGAAATACTTTCACACTAGTGATAAAAATGAGAAAGTCAAAAGGCTTCCCTTTGACACTGACTTTGCTAAAAAATATCATTTTGACACATTCCTTCAAAACATTTCTGTTTATGGGAAAACAGCATTTTCTACTGGAAAATTTACATATATATCCACTTCTGGTTTAAAAAAATAAAATAAAAAATCTGGAAATAATCGTGAAAACTATTCTCTTTACCTAATTAATTTCTGAAAAAAATATTGCTCATGTATGTTAAGCACCAAACTAAGTCAACTTTGAGAATGCTAGGTAAGTTTCTTCACAAAAGCAATAAGAAAGAATATGCAAGGGGATGATGTTGGAAGAAAAAAAGTGGTTCCAAATCCCAGTAGCCTTAGAGAGGTTCATTTCTCAACCTTATACTCAGCCTTTTGATATATTTGTTCTATTTGGAAATAAGGTAATTATCAAAGGAGGGATTTCCATCAGAGTAGTGCTCTTGACCATTATCAATAGATCCAAATTTGTATATTGAGGAACCGAATGTCTTTCCACTTTGTCTACTCTACTCAGAACAGTTTTTAATTAGCACATTTTGGTTATGATAGCAGGGTATTGGCTAAAATAAAAGTCATCATTTTGATATTTCTCTCATAGCAAATGATTATTGTCTGGGAGATATTTAGACATCTAAAAGTATGCTGAGATTTATGCCAAGTATAACACAGTCTGAAGGATAAGGGTTCTGTCAACTCTGTCATTGCCTTTGTTTTGCATAAAGTAATTACAGAGATGCATGCCAAAATAAGGATCATATGCAATGAGTCCACTAATTGTACTAGTTGCATTTATTTTCATTCTTTAACAGCACAAATTCATTTTGGATGTAGATTCTTTACACCTTCTTTAACTGCTGTGATGACTCTCACATGGCAGAGTATAATCACACAGAATAAACACAATCTGTGCACCAGCTAGTTTTCTTCTTCTTCTTCTTTTTTTTCCTTGTAATTTCTAAAAGTGACATTTTTACTGTTAAGGTGTTGAATGTTAAAGTATACCTTCAGGCTCCCAGGTTCCTGAGGCTAGTGACTGTTTGCAGAAGTGAAACATTACCCACATTAGAGGAAGATCAAGTTAAGAATCACTTAAGGAAGATGAGCATACACAGGTCTATGGGTCCAGTTAAGATGCACCTGAGGATGCTGAGTGAGTTGGCTGATACAGCTGTGATGCTGACTGGAAGAAGTTTCTGATGAGTGGAAAAAGGCAGACATCAAGCTTTTCATGAAGAAAGAAAAGAAGGGACTGATCAGGCTATCTTCAGTCTCCAGGAATCTTAAGAAGCAAATCCTTCTAGAATCTGTGGCCAAGCACATGAGGGCCAGGATGACTGAGAACAGCTAGCATGATGAAGAGCAAATCAGAGCTGAGGAGCCTGAATGCATTCTATGTCAAGTGAATAGCTCCATGGGTAAAGGGAGAACAGTAGATGGGATTCACCTTGAATTTAGCAAGAATTTTGGCACAGTCTCCCATAGTATCTGTACAGTGAGACTAGAAAAAGATGGCTGGATCAATCAAAGATTATAGAAAAAGGTCTTACAGTCACATCTGTCAGATCCCTCAGCCCTCGTGGGTGCATCCCAGCAGGGCCCACAGACTTATGAATGTCCAGTTTGCTTATGTATTCCCTGACCTGATTCTCTTCCAGTGAGGGTACATCTTCCTTGCTCCAGCCTTTCCACCTGGTCTCTGTGACCTGGAATTCCTGAAAGGCGGTTTTGCTGGTAAAAACTGAGGCAAAGAAGGCATTCGGTACCTTGGCCCTTTCCATGTCCTGTGTAACCAGGTCTCCCTTCTCATTCAGCAATTGGCCCACATTTTTTCTAGCCTTCCTTTTGTCACCTATATACTTATTGAAGCTCTTCTTGTCTTTGGCATATCTGGTCAGATTCAATTCCATTTGGGATTTACCTTTCCTAACCTCATCCCTGGATACTCAGAGAATGTCTCTGTATTCCTCCCAGGTTACCCATCCTTGTATCCACCCTCTGTATGCTTCCTTTTCTTTTTGTTTTTTTGAGTATGGCCAGGAGCAATTTATTCATTGTTGCAGGCCTCCCGGCAGTTTTACCAGACTCATTGGGATGGATCACTCTTGAGCTTGGAGGAGGTGATCCTAGAATATCAACCAGTTTTCTTGGACCCTTTTCCCTCCAAGGCCTTTTCCCATGGGACTCTTCCCAGCAGTTCTTTGAAGAGGACAGTTTGCTCTCTGGTACAGGATTGTGAGCTTGCTTTTTATTCCTCTTCGTTCCATCAGGATCTAGAACTCCACCATCTCATGATCACTGCAGCCAAGGCTGCCCATGACCTTCAAATCCCCAGTGTGATCCCCTCATGGCTGGTAAGTATGAGGTCCAACACAGCTCTCTATCACTTGGAGGAGGGAGTTACAATCAACTCATTCCAGGAACCTCCTGGACTGCCTATGTTGTGCTGTGTTGCCCCTCCAACAGATATCAGTGTAGCTCAAGTGCCCTGTGAGGACCAGGGCCTGTGAATATGAGGCTGCTCTTACCTGTCTGTAGATGGCCTCATCCACTTGTTCTTCCTGATCAGGTGGCTTACAGCAGACATTCAGTACAATGTCACCCTTATCTGTTTTTTCTTTAACCCTTACCCATAAGCTCTCAGTTGGTTCATCAGCCATCTCCAGGCAGAGGAACTGATTCTATGATTCTACAACTCTGTTTATTATAGTACACAAAATATTCCTTGTCAACTTTAAACTATGCTACTCTTTCTCTTCCTTGCACACTGATATGTGATGAGTTTATTTCCTTTTTTTTTTTTTTCTACTTTACATGTCTAAGCTTTCTTTATTAATTTTGTCTCTAAATCTCTCTCGCTACTGTGGTTAATACAATTTATTTATTTTTGTCAGTGAGCCTCACCTCAGAGCTTAACTAATACAAATGCTTCCTTGACATTGATATAACCTAATAGTCAGTGGAAGGCAGAATTGCTGCAGGCCCTCAAGACCTCAGGTAAATCACTTGCATGTGTCTACGTGTCTGACCATCACATGCAACAGACTAAGGCTTGACAAATAAACTACTTTCTGCCATTTATATTCTTTTGATAGTGATAAACAGTTCTCATATGTGCCTTGGAATTCTTCTGTGCACGCAGAATGCAGCAAAGTTTCAGTTAAAAATATTCATAAAATAAATGGCAGCTTTCAGATGAATGTTTCTGGAGTTCTTAGTCTCCCTCAGAGTGGCATAAAACAAGAGCCTCAGGCCTACCTAGTTATATTTAATTAAAAAAAAAAAAAAAAAA
>VXAL01018396.1:131436-172362 GCA_013399475.1 Chauna torquata
AAAAAAAAAAAAAAAAAAGAACCTGACTGGTTACTTGAAATGCATGTATTCATTTCATTCCAGTTTAATCCTTTGTTGTCACATTTTTATTAGGAAATTATAATTGTTTTAATTGTTTAAATGATCTTATGCCTAGACTGCTGGACTGGCAAAATAAACGGCCCATCTGACCGACACCTTGGCATCAATATAGCCTGAATCCATGGTTATTTCAAATTGTAGTTCCAGTCAGACATCTCTATTTCTGTTCTCTTGTGGGGGTCCACCTTGTATGGAAGTACTGAACTCCAGCATGTATGATTACCTTTTTCAGGTTGCTAACATTTAAATACCAATTGTGCTCAAAATAGTACACTGTTTAGTTTCCATAACAAAGAACCTTATCACATGGTAGAATGAATCATGGCTGTGAGTCTATCTGCATATGTATCTATATACAAAATCCAGATCCAGGACACAACTGTATCAGAGGGAGAAAGGAGAAGAAGAAATATGGGGAAAGTGTAAAATAATCAATGGAAATATCAAAAATTAGTAGTGAACTGAGAAGTCCTTCCCTCTTAAAAGTAGTGTTGCTGCTATACTTGTGCTCTTCTACTACATATTTAATTACATGGAATATTCAGCAGTGGTTTACTGCTTGGCCTCTTGGATTGTGCCACAAATTGTCAAACTTACATCTTCTTTACACAAAGATTTTTTTTTATTTTCTGAAAAACATTGTTGAAGCAGAAATGCTTAATGTTATACTATTTCTCTACATGTAACAATGTTCTCAAACATCTCTTGTGAGCAGTACAATGTGCTTGACCACTTCAGCTTAGCACGTGTTAAGAGCTACAAGTGGGCAAGTACGGCAGGAACTCGGAGTGATTTCCGAAGCTTGCAATAAATAGACACGATTTCTGACAACATTTAATAACACACATTGTTTTCTTTCTTTTTTTTTTTAATGTATTTTTTTTTTTTTAACAAACACCTTTGCTTTTAAGCAGACTATGAGAATAAATGTTCTGCTTCAGCATGATATTTAGCTGACTGCTGAAATTTAGGTACACATTTAGGAACTGTGCTAAAGTAAAGTGTGTCATTTTAATTTCATTTCATTAGAGATGTAGTATTGTAAAAGAGGAATAAAGCAGCAACAAATACGTCCTAAATGACAAACATTTCTTTAATAGAAAAGGAGATTTTTTTTTTTTTTTTATGACTGCAAGCAATTGGCAATATATTTTTAATATTATTACAGGTACTTTAGTGCTTTCCAAATTGTGCAAAAACAAATCATCAGACTAATTAATCTGAAATATACCAGGTTTTTTTGCAATAATCTTAGATAATGTCAATCCTTAACTGATTGTGTAAGAACATTTTATTTGACCTGCATTAGATTTTAGAAAGGTACATCAATCATGGGGTACAAAAAGCACAATGTACTCCAAGAATCATGATAAATCTATAGGTCTTTCTGAAGTTTTAACAAAATGTCAGCAATAACATATATATAGTTCAGTATTGGGATAACATATCTCATGATGATTTGTACCCTTCTGTCCCCTCTGTTTTTCACATAAAATACATAAGTAAATGCTATAGAGTAAAGAATCTGACCATAAATGCTTAAGATGCCTGCATCCAGATTCTATGATATGAAATCTTGAGGTAATACTGGCTTATACTATAGAGATTCTGGACTTCATATAGTAAATTTAGTGATCTGATTGGAGGCAATTTTTATTATTGCTATTGCTAGTTTGATGAATAAATTAATAACAGTGTTAATGTGTTAATGATAATATACTTTAAACAAATAGTCTAATGTTATTAATTTAGTAATTGTAGCTTCTGTTATTCTAAGATTTTCATAATGTAACAAGTCTGTTTCAATGCTTTAAGCCATCTGCTTGTTGAAGCTGTTATTTTCAAGCTCTATTTTTTTTTTCTATTTACTGCTTGTGTTATAAAATGTTCCTGATGAGAAATTCACATTCATTCATGTATTTCCATCCTATTAACTGTTATCATATGCCTCTGATGAAATAATACTAAAAATATGATAGATTCCTTCAAAGTATAAGGCTAGCTTCAACATTAAAGCTAGCTTAGTTAGTTAGTTAGTTAACTCATACCAGGTCTGAAGGGTATAAAGTTAAAACGGACAGAGATGCAGAAAGAGGAGATGGTGATAGGAAAGGGGTAAAATAATAAAGCATACAATGAGATCAAGGTGACAGCAGATACCAGTAGGCAAATACATTCTTAGTTAGCCTCTCTGGTTGCTTGGCTGAGTTTCTTTTTATTTAAATGTTAGAATATACTATAATATCCAGCATCATGTTTATGCCAGTAGATAACATCCACAGTCTCACCTGCTACACTTATCCATAGTCCCTTTCTCCTGTAGTATACAGGAGAATATTATATAAAATTATATTCTTTTATAAAGTAAAGTAGATGAACAGCAGTTTGCAAAATCAAATTTGAATTAAGAAACTGCTGTGGGAATGCTTGAGATCTGGGGAGATTTATGAAATTGTGGAAAAAAACAGTCTAAATTTTCCAATTTAACTTTTTGGGGGGAATGAGTTCACTAGCTTTTCTTGAGCTATATGAAATAAAGGAGCACTTAGGGCCTGATTTTGTCTATGTTTTTCAGTCCCCATATGTGTGTCATGTGCAGAAGAAGATGTGAGGAGAACTATACATACCTGAGATGATACCAAAACTAGAATCAGAGGGAAAACAAAAAGTAAAAAAGGCGATGTAAAGAAACAAAGGGGAGTTAAAAACAAAACAAAACAAAACAAAACAAAACAAAACAAAACCTTGAACTGAGGGGTATGCAAATGAACAGGTGCAATGAACATGAAGTAGTCAGATCAAGGGCTGGAACAACACCTGGAGAACTCAGCAGCTCCATTTGGTTTTAGCTTTTGAGTGTTGTGAAGATTAATGTGAAGGATGTTTTGCTAAGTAAGAGAGAAGATGAATGAAAGTGTTGCTGTCAGGTCACAGATAAAAAGGTTAATCTTAAAAATGTGAAATGAAAAGCAAAAAGGCTAGTAGTTTAGATATACACCATTTACAAGAGTTGAAAGTATTTTCTGAGACTGCAGGACAGTGATTTCAGAATCTTACAGTTCAATACTATTGGAAAAATAAGGCCTTAGCCTGTATCTGTGCTTAATATGCCAAGGACACTTCTCAGCTGATGGTTTGCTATTTTAATAACAAACACTGAAAGATGTGTAACTCAGACATCTATGGCTGAATGAGCTAACCTAGTTAATATAGTCAATGCAGTTTGGGGATGATACATCTCTTATTAACATTGACATTTAAAATAGATTTGATGAATCACAAAAGACAAAAAAAACTATTTTTCTCCACCAACTACAAAGAGAACAAAGAGTAGCCACTTGGAAAGACTAAGGGAGTCATGCATTGAGTGAATTTTCTAATTAAACATATATCTAATGAATGTAAGTATGAGATATTGACTTTAAAATCACACTTATTTTTAGTGCCTTTTTTTTTTTCTAGTTTTTAGGAAAAACTAAAATAGCACAATGGTAATGTATATGTTTGATAATTGTTGTGGTTTAACCTGGCAGGCAGCTACACACCACACAGTCGTTCGCTCACTCTCCCCCCCCATCCCCAGTGGGATGGGGGAGAGAATCACGAAAAAGGGAAAAAAAACTCGTGGGTTGAGATAAAGACAGTTTAATAGGACAGAATAGAAAGGGAAAATAATGATAGTAATAATAATAATAATGACAATAGTAAAAAAACATACAAAGCAAGTGTACGCAATGCAATGCGCAATGCAATTCCTCACCACCCGCTGACCGATGCCCAGCCTGTTCCCGAGCAGCGCCCCACCCTTTGCCCCGGCCAGCCCCCCCAGTTTTATTGTTCAGCATGACGTCATATGGTATAGAATATCCCTTTGGTCAGTTTGGGTCAGCTGTCCTGGTCCTGTCCCCTCCCAGCTTCTTGTGCACCCCCAGCCTCCTCGCTGGCAGGGCAATACGAGGAGCTGGAAAGTCCTTGGCTCTCCATAAACACTGCTCTGCAGCAACTGAAAACATCACCATTATCTTCATAAACAAATCCAAAACACAGCATTGGGTGAACCTCCACAAAGAGAATTTAACTCTATCCCAGCCAAAACCATGACAATATTATATACCAAAATCCCTTTGGTAAAATGAAAGAAGATGAAAAGACTTAAATTCACACGAAGAAAGCAAGAGTGCAACTGTCTATCATTTTTTAAATTGAAAAGAAAATATGTACAATTCCAGCATACCTTAACTATTCTTTTTGCAACAAGAATATTTTTTTTTATTACTACTGAAAGGTTTTAATGTTGTTGCATAGCTTTAAGAAACAGGTAGCTTACTATTTGATATGCTTAACATGCAAAATTTTTTGGCTATATGCACTTGTAACTAAACTCCTTAATTTAGTAAGGAATTTAGCAAGGAAAGAATGTATCAGGAGAATATTTTTGACAGCAGACTTTTGTATTGGGCTTATGTGGCAAGGTTTTTGTATCAGGTGGGTGGCTGCAGGGGTGGACTCTGTGAGAAGAATCCAGAAGTTGTCCCAAGTTAGGTAGGGGCTGGTTCCAGTCAGCTCCAAAAGAAACCTGCCAATGGCCAGAGCTGAGCCAATGAGTGATGTTGGGTGCACATCTGTGAGAGCAGATTTAAGAAAGCTGAAAAAGTGCTGTGCAACAGCAGCTGGGAGAAAGGAGTGAGAAATGTAGAGGGAAACAACCCTGCAGACCCCAAAGTCAGCAAAGAAGGAGGGGGAGGAGGCACTCCAGGTGCTGGAGCAGAAGTTCTCCTGCGGCCTGTGGAGAGGACCATGGTGGAGCAGGCTTTCCCCTGCAGATATCCATGCTGCAGCCCAGTGAGGAGCCCACAGAGGAGCAGAAGGTCTGGTGGGACCATGGGTAGACCCATGCTGGAGTAGTTTGCTCCTGAAGGACAGCACCCTGTGGTACGGACCCATATTGGAGGGACCCCACGCTGGAGCAGGGAAAGAGACTGACCATGAAGGAGTGGCAGAGACATAGCCCCCATTCCCTGTTCCCCTGTGCTGCTCAGCAGGAGGAGGTAGAAGATGGTGGATGGGTGTGTGTGTGTGTCTATGTTTAGTTTGCTTTTTATTTCTCACTGTTCTAGTCTGTTACCAGTATGCAGTACATTACATTAATTACCCTATGCCGAATCTGTTTTGCCCATAATGGTAACTGGTGAGTGATCTCTCTGTCCTTATCTCAGCCCATGAACTTTTTCATCATATTTTCTCGCCCTGTTCTTTTGAGGAGGGGGAGTGAGACAGCAGCGCGGTGGAGCGAAGCTGCCCATAGGTGTGAAACCTCCACGTTCTTTTGCAGTGCAGTCATATATATATATGAGTATCCCGCTGCTTAGTTGTGATCAAATCTTCCTCCTCCACTCCCAGGGAAAAAAAAAAAAAAAGCCATAGAAAAGCATTACAAAGAACCATTAGAAAAGCAAAACATTTCAGTGACCACTTGAAGAGAATGACACATGAAATATATTTGCATCACTTAGAGACCCTTGAATGGAGGGATATGTTAAAAACCTGATTTTAAAGCACTGAGGTTAGAAATGAATGTTCACTCTCCAGCCTACAGAGGAATTAAACACTCCTGAGGTGACTCATTTCATCCAAAAATAAATGTATAAAGTTTCCAGGATATTCATCCTGTAGATTACCCATCTTATCTCCATTAACTTTACAAGAGCCTAAAACACTAGAAAGTAGTAAGTTGAGAGATATAGTAAGTGTATAAGTAGAAGGTGGTAAAAGTAGTTGAGATTAATCTACCCTGAAATGGTAGGATTAAGTGGCTAGGATTCTTAACATAATAAATAATCCCAAATGACTAAAACTATTATTCTATACCAACTTCTGATTGCTGCCTCCACGTGACTCACATTGTGTATCTGTAAATACGGAATATCTTGTTCTAATGCTTTCTCAAGCTTGTTAGAATTAGAAATGCAAGATACTCAAAATATTCAGCAATTACAAGTGGATTACATCCAGACTACTGTCTGTAGGAAGACACACACAGTCTGCTGAAATCATGGATTTATTTGTACCCAGTGGGAGGTTTGATTAGGAGTCCTCACAGGCTAATATTTGTAAGAGATTCAGACTGAAATATTCTCTAGATAAAGAGCTTTTATTTCCTTTTCCAAATGCATGCAACAGTTTTACTCTACACCTGTTTGCCAAACAGATTCAAAACAAACTGAAGGAAATATCATGTTAGCTTGCTAACACATCTCATCGCAAATATTGACAGGACATATTTTTGGCTGAAATTCACTTGATTCACTAGCAAGGACTGACATCTTGCTATGTGTCCTTTATAGTCAAAGAAGGGTTACAGCATGTCATTTACAGGGCTAGTGAGACCTGGCAGGCTGAGTAAAGTTGACTCATTTTGTGACACTCACTAGTTCAACACAAAGGGGACAGAAGCTGAGCTCTTCTTAGAAAACGGTCTATTCTTGAGTGCATTTTTTTTCTTCCATTCTAGCAAACCAGGCTCACTGTGGTCTTCAATGAAGTCTTTATCCAAGTGTTATTCTATTCATAGGATTAAGGCTGCCTTGAGTGGTAAAGATGCAAGACATAGAAAACTTATGTCAAAGGCCCTGATATTTGCCTTACTACTTTTACTACAGTGAATTATTGTCATATGAATTGTCATATGAATTACTGAATCAAGTCAGTATTGAGACCCACAGCTGGAATCTATCCTGCAGCACATCTCCCTTTCACAACTAAGTTTGCAATTGATTGTTCCACATCTCAAATATGCAAAAAGCAATGTGTTCTAAAGTTTAGAGATACATACATGAAAATTTCATGGAAAAGATATTATGTGGCAGTTCATGATTATGTGTAAAATGTATCTGCTTTATCTGCCCTACAGAATCACTGAGCATGAGTCTTTTTTCAGTGCCAGTAGTACAAAGAAGGAACAGGCCTATTAAAGTCACCAGAGCTGGGTATGGGAAGAGCTGATAACAAGAGACAGGAGAATCATGTATTTTATCACTTTATATCTCCTTCACACAAGAAAGTGTATTTTCTGTTTCAATCTGAATTAATTAGTGCCCTTGGACTTTGGATGTACTAGACAGAGTTGGCTAGAGTTTATTAATAATTAGTGATCTTCCAGCGGGACACACCTCTTGTATTGTGCATATGAATAAACTACTGTTGTGAGTCCTGAATGTTTCATTTCCATCCTATCAACTTAATGATATTTATTAGTGTCACTTGTAATGGCACTATTGTTCTCAAAATATCATGTCCTTTTCCATCCTGTGTGTCATTTGCCTTTTTACAAAGATGTTTTCTTCCCAGCAAACCTTTCCTATTGTATTGATAGAGTTCTGTAAAGATCCAGTTCTCTCCCTGCTGTTGAGCACTATCACTTCTAGCTGAGATTAACAAGAGTTAATAGTAACACTCAATAACTTTAGCAAAGTTATTGAGTGCTTGCAGGATTGATCCTTTTGTTTCATTTCATCTTATTCCTACCATTTCATTGCAAGTATAGAGTAGAGAAGGATCAACTCTGCCTCCAGCTCCTTCTCACTACTCCCTCATTTGCCAGGGACAAAAGACAGAAAAAGAGTTGTATTGCAGCACTGCAGGGGCAGTGCTCTCATATTGCATATGACCCCACTATTTTGCCACCTATTGTTTCTGGTGTAAGGGGGCATTTAATCACTGAATACTGCCTATTTCTAATGTCCTATAGATGAATGCAGACCAATTAAAGATATTGAGAATTTAAGCAGCAAATGGTGCTAGTCTGATTTGTGATGAGAGCTGGGGAGGGACCACAAATTTTTGAAACAGCCTATAGCAGAACTTTGCTCTTGGCCTTCCATGATCACAGGCATTTGCTTGATTTCCTACTCATTTCTTAGAGATGAAACAAAATACCTTTCATGAAATTTTGGAAAATACACATTTCAGCAAAGAGTTTTGATTCCAAAGGCAGGCTGATGTCATTTATTTTCAAAATAACACTAGTAAAATGCTCATGTGACAGGATAGTTGGGGAAAAAAATCCCCCTCCACCACCAGAAGAACAAAAAACAGTCTGAAATGTGATTAAGGACTAATATTTTTTGTCAGTATATGCAAGACTGGATTTCATGTATATCATATTTTGTATTCAATATATTTTATCTTTTATTTAGGAAATTATGATCATGCCTGAGTTTGTGCTTTTTTTTTTTTTTTTTCATTTCTCTGTAGTAAACTTTGTCTTTCGTTTATAAAGAACACGTGCTCCACTGAGGCAATAAAAATTGAATTATTTTGCTTTGTACTCAAAAAAGTGAATGCTTTGTGTTTTCACTCAATATCCAAAATGTTCTTAGCTCTATCATCCATATAAAATACCTGCTGTTGTGTATCATTATGGAAAGTTTCCATATTGAGGAATACTAAGGGGAAGACTATGAGTATTTTATTAATCCTGATTCTGAAATGTGGATTTGAAATAGGGTAGTTACCCAGAAGAAGTGTGGTTACCCAGTACTAGGAAATATGTATACCATTTTGAAACTAGATCAGCTGCATACTAATCAGGACTCTTTCAAATAGAAGATGCCATGGTTATACCGTACTTACAAAAACCTCACCACATCATTGTATGTATTGTGCTGTTAAGTTAATGGATCAATTTTTAGGTAGAAGGGTTATCATTGCCAATGCTTCAGCATGTGTTTGAATTGCTTATTAATGTCTTTCAAATATAGAAAGGAATCCAAGGTTCTTTGGTACTTCTATAGTCTCTTTACTAGATGTTCAGATGCTCGTGTTTTCTTCTATTGGAGAAGTACTTCTTTATGTGCAGTAGCTCAAGCTAAATGAGTATATTGTCAGTGTCAACCATTTTTCTTTGCTGTCTTCACTACCTTCATGTAGCTAGGCAGCTGAGAGACACAGAAAATTTATTTTAAAATCTACAGTTATTGCACAGTTAGATATTCTTACAATGTTCTGCTGCTCTGCATATTTATCTTTGACCTTCAGCAGTTACCAAGTACATAATTCTCCATCTTACTTAAAATGAAACACCCAAGAGATGGAAAGAGGGTTCCAGTAAGCTACATGTATGACCCAGCTAGAGAGACAGTGAGGAAAGCAGTGGCCTTTCTTCGTGGAAAATTTCTTATTTCTGATTTATTTCAGTTAATAGTCATCTGAAAATTGTAAAGGTGAAGTCTTGCTGCTTATGGTCAAAGCATAGTGCAAGACTGTAAATACACCAGTGAATTATATCTTTCAAAACATCCCCGTCAGCTCGTCATGATATTCTTCTGAAGAATATGGTTATTCATATTTATTTTTAAATTTCTGTAGGATGTTCTGAGTGCAGAATGATAATTATATTTTAGTTAAATAAACACAGCAGTGGAAGAATGCACAGGCTATTTTAATGAAGCTCATCCTTTGCCTTCTGCAGTACCTTTTTATTCAGTTCCCCAGCCTCATGCACAGAGGAGTGTGTGGCAGTGTATTTTTAAGAGCCTTAATGCATGAGTTTTCTCAGAGCAGAGGAAACTGAGTGTCATGCTTGTGATATCAAAAAAGAGATTGACAATTTCTCCTTGGTAGTCAGGCCTCAGCTTTTTATGACAAACTTAAAAATCAATTGGCAATCCATGCAGGTTGTAAATCATAGGCGTAATATGCTATCTGCATGAAATACTGTCCAAATAATTAAGCAGCTGCATTTCTTCCTTGCTTCAGTTTTCTGCAGGGTTAAGATATACACAGTGCATACACTTCTGTAATGAATTCAAATGCACAGGTGAAGTGAAATATATACACAAAACAAAAGACAAATAGAAGCATAACACAGTGTTTTGTCTTGTTTTGCTGTTATTTTGAATGGCAAAGCAATTATACTTCTCTAAATTTAAGTGTATGCTCATCTCTAGTCAGCAAATGCTTAATGGCATGTTTAATGTCAAATATATGTGTAGGTCTTTCAAATTCAATATCGCATTAGTATCATACAATTATACAATATGGAGAAGCTTTTCTTATTTAGCAAGTAAAGCAAAGTTGGGAAGCCTGAAACAGTTGGAAGACATATTTATTTGTGTAACCAAAAGGAAACTCAAAATTACATTAAAATAACTTTGTCTCTTTTTGTTATTACTGTTAATGTTCATTTGCATTGCTCTGAGTCATCAGAAGAGTACTTAATGGAATAGGACTCATTTGTGTTTGGTGGTGTATAAACACACAGAAACTTGGCATTTTTGATACTCTAATCAAATGCAAAGAAACTGATATGTACATCAGTGATCATTGTGGGGATACGTCTGGAGCACAAAAGGTACACAATTTCTGTGATTCAGAAGCAACCCAATCAGCCAGAGAGAGGCTGTAATTAAAGACAAATGAGTTGACATGTGCGCTCTGGTAATTAATGATGTAAAACTCTTCCCATTCCTTTAAGGAAGAGGTGAACACATAACAGTGAACAGACTGTGAGGACAATTGCTATAGTCAAGGTATCAGTTAAAGCATAAAAACTATTTTCCTGTGGTTTCAGAGAAGCAATGTGTAAGGTTGAACCCAAATAAGCGTTTTGGGCCTAAATACATAAAAGGGCTGGAGCACCTACAGATTAGGTGCTGGACTGATTACCTTTTCCGTACCTAACCTCCATAGCAGAACAGAGGTCAATTGTGCCAGTGTACTCCTTGAGCACAGCTGATGGACCAAATGTATTATGAAAGCAGCTGGGTCCCACCGGGGGTTAAGGCTCTGAGATTCAATAAAAGACCCTGAAGGTTCCTTGGCCAAAAAGAGAGGCCTCCCAAAACTCCCCCTGCTGCCTAAGGGACTGGAAGGTCATAGGTAGTCAGAAGCATTTTGTGCAACACTTGGCAGAACTGGAGATACTTTGAAAACATGACCAATAACTTGGAGCTAAACAATACCACCAGTCAGAAAATACAACTAAGCACACATACTAAAAGTCTCTAAAATCAGCCAGAAGTTATAGTAACAATATATATAACAAATTGAAGACATCACAAGCAAACATGCAAACTCCAGTCGATCCTCCTTGACAAGATTCAGGCAGTGGTGAGGGCTAGTTTTTTTTCCCTAAGGCCCATGGTCAGATGTCAATCCTAAATTTGTGATGAAGGTGCTGCAGATTGCAGCCAGGATGAAAAAAGATTACCTCTAGCACCCTTGTATCCCAAACCATACACTATGGGTGTTCTTCCCCATTCACACAGAATCACAGAATGGTTAAGACTGGAAGGGACCTCTGGAGGTCATCTGGTCCAAACCCCCTGCTCAAGCAGGAACACTTATAGCAGGTTGCCCAGGACCATTTCCAGATGGTTTTTGAAGATCTCCAAGGAGGGAGACTCCACAGCCTCTCTGGGCAACCTGAGCCAGTGTTCCATCACCCTCACAGTAAAGAAGTGTTTCCTGATGTTCAGGATGGAACCCCCTGTGTTCCAGTTTGTGCCAATTGCCTCTTGTCCTGGCACTGGGCACCACAGAAAAGAGCCTGGCTCTATCTTCTTTGCACCTTCCCTTCAGGTGTTTATACACATTGATAAGATCCCCCCTGAGCCTCCTCTTCTTCAGGCTGAGCAGACCCAGCTCTCTCAACCTCTGCTCATAGAAGAGGTACTCCAGTCCCTTCATCATGTTCATGGCCTTTAGTTGGACTCTCTCCAGTATGTGTATGTCTGTCTTGTACTGGGCAGCCCAGAACTGTACACAGTACTCCAGGTCTGACCTAACCAATGCTAAGTAGAGAGGAAAGATCACCTCTCTTCACTTGCTGGAGATATTTTATCTAATGCAGCCAAGAATATGGTTAGCCTTCTTAGCATCAAGGGCACGTTGCTGACTCATGTTCAACATGGTGTCTACCAGGACTCCTAGGTCCTTTTCTGCAGAGCTGCTTTCCATCTGGGTGTCCTCCAGCATGTACAGGTGCCTGGGGTTGTTCCTCCCCAGGTGTAGAACTCTGCACTTATTGAAATTCATGAGATTCTTGCCAGCCCATGTCTTGAGCCTGTCAATGTTCCTCTGGATGGTTGCACAGCCCTCTGGTGAATCAGTTACTCCTCCTAGCTTCAAGTCATCCATGAATTTACTAAGGGTGCACTCTACCCCATCATCCAGATCATTAATGAAGATGTTAAACAAGACTGGACCCCATATTAACCCCTGGGGTACTCCTCTCATTACTGGCCTCCAACTAGACTTTGCACCACTGAACACTACCCTCTGAGTCTGCCTGTTCAACCAGTTTTCCATCCACCTCAGTGTCTGCTCATCCAGCCCATACTTCAACAGCTTCTCTCTGAACATCTTATGGGGGTAAGTGTCTAAGGCCTTACTGAAATCCAGGAAGACAATATTCACTGCTCACCCCTCATCAAGCAAAACTGGTGATTTCATTATAAAAGCTTATCAGGCTGGTCCAGCATGACTTGGTGAATCCATACTGACTACTCCTGATGATCTTCTTCCTGTGCCTGGAAATGATTTACAGAATCAGCCACTCCATCACTTTTCCAGGGACTGAGGTGAGGCTGACTGGCCTGTAGTTCCCTGGGTTCTCCTTCTTGCCCTTCTTGAAGATAGGCGTGACATTTGCTTTCCTGCAGACTTCTGGCACTTCTCCCAGATGCCACAATCAAGCAAAGATTATAGAGAGTGGCCTTGCAATCACATCTGCCAGATCCCTCAGCACTCATGGCTGTATCCCATCAGGGTCCATGGATTTACGAATGTCCAGTTTACTCAAGTATTGTCTGACCTGATCCTCTTTCACCAAAAGTACATCTTCCTTGTTCCAGTCTCTCAGCCTGGCCTCTGGAACCTGGGATTCCTGAAGGACGGTTTTGCTGGTAAAGACTGAGGCAAAGAAGGCATTCAGTGCATCGGCCTTTTCACTGTCTTGGGTAACCAGATCTCCTGTTTCCTTCAGGAGAGGGTCCACATTTTCACTTGTCTTCCTTTCATCACTGATATACTTGTAGAAGCCCTTCTTGCTGCCCTTGATGTCCTTGGCCATATTCAGTGCTATCTGGGCTTTAGCTTTCCTAACTTGACACTTTGCTGCTCAGACAATATCTCTGTATTTGTCCCAGGTTGCCTGTCCTTGCTTCCACCCTCTGAAGCAAGCAATTCTTTCTCATGTTTCTTGTCTCAGAGGAACAGGATGCCCACTCCTGCCCAATATTGCCAATTTGGCATCAAAAGTGAGACTGACAGACAACCCAAATCACTTCTTTTCTCATTCTGATCTTTTCTTCTCATTTGTTCCCCCATTCTTGAATAAAATGCTGGTAAAATCCAGAACAGCAAAAAGATGTACAGCTCCACACAGAGCCTGTTCCCACATAAAAAATCCCTTCTCAGGAAGGACTTAATAAGTAGTACTGGGCTGCTTTGTTATGAGATGACTTTTGGGGTTTTGACTTGGGATGTCACCAGTACAAAGCTTACCAAGACAGACAGCAAACCTTAACAATGTACTCACATGATGAATATTTTTTCTACCCATTCTCTAATCAAACCTGCATCCTATGGGTTTGCTGTGCTGGGCTCACGGTGTTGTCTCAGGTTATCCAGAGCAGAATAGTACTACTTAAAAAGGATACCCACTACCTGTCAAATGTTCTTCACTGAGAAATGAAACACGTTAATCCAAAGTTAAGCAGGTCACTGCAGACAGATTTTGATGACCTATGGTTAGCTTTTTAGAGATACTAATTACTGGATATGAGATGTTGTAAAAACATTTCATTTTGTTACCAATCATACTTAATGATGGAAGCTTTATGAAGTATCAATACCCTCAGTGTTTAATGCAAAAAAAATATGGTGTATATTGTGACTAGTTATATAGCTCTTGAAAGTACCTAAAAGTAGAGTTCAGGAGTGTCAATATTAAGGATTGTAAGCTCTTTTTGAAATGTTCCCAGTCCTATATGCAGAGGAACTCCACTGCCTGCAAGTGGAGGGCAAACTGGGGTAACAAGAAATTCTATCAAGCTCTTTCTACAGATCCTATGGTGTTCAATACCCAAAACATATCAATATCAACACAAGCACTAATGAACACGGATTCCATTTTTGCCTTTTCACCTATAGACAGAATCAACATTTTCATTCTTTTGGTTCTTCAGTTTGGTGCCTTATATTCCTAACAGGCAGGCAGGAAGAACAAGGACAGGTGGAGTAAAACTTAGATGATCACTTACGTTTTCCCAACCACTTTATCAGTTTGAAACACAACATTCAAACTGCCACAATATGATTCTTCTATAGAAGGTATTGTTGATAACATTGTTAGTTATTTTGGCTTAAAATAAGGTCTGCAAGAGGTAATAAGTGTCACCTGTAAACTGTCATTACAGGATGCTAAAAGAGATTATTGTTCCTACTAAGAAATATTAATATGGATACACCGCACTGTGTACAATGTATTTCTTATTGTGAAGAATTGTTATCACTACAAAATTCTCATCTGGGTACAGATAAATTTGGAACCATGAAAGTAATCCTTATGTCATCTTCTAATCTGCACTCATGTCTTCATAATTACATAGCCTGCTGCCTCAGATGAACCAAATATGTCAATCTTTAGTTTTAAACCTATATACACAGATTTGTGATTGTTGAAGAAAAGTATTGGTGACTACAGGTCCAAATATTGGGTATCGTTATTTGGGTATTGATATATTGACCCAAATAAGTATAGTTCCTTTACTCTGAGATGGATAGGTCCTTCACTCAGAAATACAAAACAGATAACTAAGAAAGATGTTCTAAAGTTATTTTCCAAGTATCATCCTCAGAATTTGCACCGAAATTGAGAGAATATAGACAAATTCATGAATTTTGAGCATGTTGATCAAACAGTTGAACAGAAAGGTCAAAAGAAACTTTCCCAAAGAGTTAGGAAAACTCAGGGGAAAAGGACGGCATAAGAGACAGCATCCACAGACTTTCGACAAGACAGAGCCCTTCTCCAAATCCCAGCTTGAGTGCAGAAGGCACAATAGTTAGTAGTGTTTACTCCTACAGATTAATTTCAGCGTTTGTCTATACAGGAGACCTGAGGCTACTGTATCTATCTTGCCAGAAAACCCATTCCTAACAGGATTATTTCAGCAGCCCCACTCCTAATGTGTTGTTCAGTTTTCTGCTGATCTTTCTCAAACTGACATTTTGGTCTTTGTCATATGCATCAGCACTACTACTTGCATGTCCTAACCCTTTGACCTCTCTCATTAGTTTGTTCACTATCTGGGTATTGTCCTTCTTCACCTCCATTGTACACCACCATATTTCTATTTGGTCATACTAAAGCATTTCACCCAGAAATAGTTTTAGGATGCTCACTCTTTGCTACCTTTCAGTTCACAAAAGAGAAGACCTTCCTAAGCCATAGTGGTATGGAGTTTCCTGTGGGTGACAGCTTTTCCTAGCAAACAGATGATGCTGGAGCATTCAGAGTCTTAAAATAGCTAAGGCTGAGTCTCTTGCAAGGACCTTATCTAGTCTGAATTAAAAGTATGTAATACATGAATGGCTCCCAACAGGTGGAAATACCTGCAGGGAGACTTATGAGATGAAATGAATCTAATAAAAATAAACACTCTTCCTGGAGTGTTATTGACTTGTAACAATATCAGATGACATGAATATTTGCAAGGGGTCAAGAGAAGCTAGGAAAATATGTCAGATCTCATTTGGTAGGCTTGTAATTTTCAGAATTAGAAGCTTAGGTTTCAGTTTTGAATAAATATTTCACAGCAAAGTTTTCAGGAGTTAAATTTGCTGCCAGATCCCCACCTAACTTCGGGACTTTAGCATCTGCTAAGCACATTCCATTCATTTGGTCATGAGAAGAGGATAAGGGACCAGAGGGACCTTGACAGGCTTGAGAGGTGGGCCTGTGCGAACCTCATGAAGATCAACAAGGCCAAGTGCAAGGTCCTGCACCTGGGTCATGTCAATCCCAAGAATAAATAGAAGCTGGGTGGAGAATGGATTGAGAGCAGCCCTGAGAAGAAGGACTTGCGGATGTTGGTTGATGTGAAGCTCAACAAAAGCCAGCAATGTGCGCTTGCAGCCCAGAAGGCCAACCATATATTAGGCTGCATCAAAAGAAGTGTGGCCAGCAGGTTGAGGTAGGTGATTCTCCCCCTCTGTTTCACTATTGTGAGGTCCCAGCTGGAGTACAGCATTCAGCTCTGGGGCCCCAAACATAAGAAGGACTTGGACCTATTGGAGTGAATCCAGAGGAAGGCCATGAGGATGATCAGAGGGCTGGAGCGCCTCTCCTGTGAAGACAAGCTGAGAAAGCTGTGGCTGTTCAGCCTGTAGAAGAGAAGGCTCCAGGGAGACCTTATAGTGGCCTTCCAGTACCTAAAGGGGACCTACAAGAAAGCTGGAGAGGGACTCTTTATTAGGGAGTGTAGCGAGAGGATAAGGGGTAACGGTTTTAAACTGAAAGAGGGCAGATTTAGATTAGATATATGTAAGAATTTCTTCACTATGAGGGTGTTGAGACAGTGGAACAGGTTGCCCAGAGAAGTTGTGGATGCCCCATCCCTGGAAGTGTTCAAGGCCAGGTTGGACAGGGCTTTGAGCAACCTGATCTAGTGGAGGGTGTCCCTGCCCATGGCAGGGGGTTTGGACCTAGATGATCTTTAAGGTCCTTTCCAACCCAAACCATTCTGTGAATCTATGATTTGTAAGCTACGTTTGGCTATCCAAAAAACAACAACAACAACAACAACAAAACAAAAACGAAAACAAAAAAATGAACAACAACAAAAAAAACAAAACCAAACACAAAAACAAAAACAAACAAACAAACAAAATAAAAAGAACAAACAAACAAAACGCACCATAGCTGAAACAAATGAAATCTTGAATGTTGTAGACACTGTAGACACTGTAGCTGAAGCATACACAATCCTACTTTCAGGGTTTTATTGCATACAAAGGGATCTTTTATGTAACAAAGGCTACAAACCCAGTCCATAACAATATGCATTATGTAATACATGGAAAACTTTAGTAAGCCAGCTGGTGCAACTACCGTAAAATAAGTTTTCTACAAAAGACAGGCAAGGATTTCAAAAATTAATGCAGCTAAAAATGAGGATCTTGATTCCTTGTAATTGCTCTGAAATGCAAAGATTGCTCCCTAAAACTTCCTGAAGAGAGGAAGCAGAAAGGGAGGTGCCTGTCTCTTCTCCCTGGCAACCAACGGCAGGACACATGGAAATAGTACAAAGCTGCACCAGGTGAGGATCAGACTGGACATTAGGAAAAATTTGTTTACCATGAGTGTGGTCAAACACTGGAATAGGCTTCCTAGAGAGATAGTTGATGCCCCATGCCTGTCAGTGTTGAAGAGGCATTTGGATAACGCCCTCATTAATATGCTTTAACTTTTGGTTAGCCCTGAAGTGGTCAGGCAGTTTGACTAGATGATCTTTGATGGTCCCTTCCAACTGAACTATTCTGTTCTGTTCTGTTCTGTTCTGTTCTGTCCTGTTTTGTTCTATTCACCTACCTCTTAGAGCACTTTTGCAGGAGCCACTGTACTTACTATCCAGTCATCTGGGAGATGATCCCCTCTGCTAAGGGTGCAGTAAGAATAAACAAAATTCTGGAAATAAAGTGAAAAACTGGGCTTAGCTATAGGATGGGAGATTCTGGATTGTTTTCTCCTTCTGGACCTTCCTCTTTTATATTACAACTGGACAAATTAATTCATTTCTACAAAAGACTGCTGAGCACTCATCCGAAAACCTATTCTGTACGGAGACTGATGCTAGCTACAGATCTGTCAGGCATGGTGGGTATTGCTGTTTCTTCTCACAGCTAGGGACTGCAGTTTTGTATTGCAGCTGATCCTATAAGATACAAAATAAGCACCTGTCCTTTTAAAGGAAATAACAGCTGGAAATTAAAATAAATAAAATAATAATTGAAATAAAAACTATATAATAAAGATCAAGTTGAAGAATATTTTACAGTGCTGGATTATACAGAAGAGACTCTCTAGAAAGCCATGGGTCAAAATCAATCAGTTTTAAGAAGATTGCTACTGGTATGTTTGAGGGATTACATAACCACAAGTCATTAAATTTGGAAAACTATTGTGATGTATTTTTGGTGGTTACTTGCCTCAAATTCTGAACGACTTCAATGCTGAATAAAAGGGAAACGTCATGCTATATTACTTCCAGTGATCCATACCTTTAAATCATCAATTTGATCATTACAGAGGTAACTGAGAATTTGTTGCTGAAGAGAAATATATGTCACTGCAATCTGCTATGCAGGCAAATGCCAGGGTGTATTTCTGCCTTTATTTTGCTGCTGATTTGAGAGAATCATACCTCTGATGCAAGGCAAAAGTTGCTTATACTGCAGAATATACAGGAGTGCTGTTTAGGCTTAAACCAATAGTTCAGTTGGTGCAGTTTCCTTTTCTGAAAAATAAGTAACAGTCAGTGCTTTTGAGAAAAGCCAAAAAAACTCTGTATTGCACAACTGCCTAGAGGGAAAATTTATTCCTTACCTCAGGCTGTTTAGTGTTTGACTTCTGCCCTAAAGCATAAACATATGCATGCTGTACATATTTTGATTTCTTTTACAGCGAAGTGGCTAACTTTAACATATTTATACATTTTTAATGCATTTTTTAATCCAAAATTTTTGGCATCCTGACATGTTGTGCCTCGGAAGTGTTCAAGAGTTCATATGAGACCAGTCTCAGTTCCCACTGTAGACTGTATTTATACGGAAGAGTACATTAAAGATCTTAACACTACAAAAATATATGTAGAATCATGTAATTTCAGTTCCTTGGGCAGGCTGGAATATGGAGATGTGTAACACCATCCTTTTATAACACTGACATCTTCTGTGATATGAATTTAGGTTTCTGCTTCAAATTTCATAGTGTGATCGGTCAGACAGATTGCAGCAGGCAATATCCAGATCTTAGAGCTGCCAAAATATTCAACTGTGTGAAAAAAAAAGCCTCTGATTAGCAAAGTCAACATCCACCCATCACAGGAAACACACTGAGCAATACAGTCCAAGTCCCAGCTTGAAAAAAGGTATATTTCTTTTTTTTGTGTTGGAGAAAATGTTTTGTCTTATTTTAAGAGTTTGCTCATTATTTACTTCACCAAAAACTTGCGTAAACTGCTCACTATGGCTCTAAAGAAGCTAAAGAGTCTGTCTAAAGGCAGTGGGAAGAAATATCTCATGACTACCAGGTTAAGGACAAGCTGAAACTTTGTACAGCTGCATGAAAGTAGGGAGGAGAACATAAGTTATACAGTAAGCCTTCCTTCCAGTACTCAAGGGAAATCCGTAGACTCTACAAACTGCACGTGCTGCAGAAGTACGTGATCCCAAACTATCCGTAAAGAGGCAGAGTGGTGATATAGCCTTTTGTCCATACTCAACCCAGGCATACTGAGAAAGAAGGTTCAACATGTCTTGAAACTTGAAGAAGGAGTATCCTTAATGTGTCCCTCTCTGTACTTCCTCGGCTTACACAGAGCTCTCTTCAGGTGGCCCAGGAAAAGTCTATATGAAGTGGAAACAGCCTAGTCTTGCAATAATTTAGTGAAATTGTCCATTAGGAAAACTGCTAATATGGTTTGCTGGGTTTTCAAACGTCTCTATCACGGAGTACAACTGTGTATAAGAAAAGCACCATCACTACCAAATCTTTACTTCTCAAGCCAGGGAAACTAAAAGTTTTTATAAGTCTCTATGTTTACTTCAAAGGAGAGTACTTCAGGATGGCTGGTGTGTTGAATATTAAAGACTCAAATTTCTCCAATATATTTCTAAGAGATTAGGGTTGAATAAGAAGCAGAATAAAGAGAATACGGAAGACAGGTTTAAACAAGTGAATCTTAAAAGCTCATTGAAGAAACTTAATGGAAGTTTCTGCAAAACATGTATAAATCCAGCTGCCATGTATATCTGTGAGCCAAAAAGTTCAAAAAGATAAAAATCTGGGGAAGAGAGTGGAAGCATTTGAAAATTAGAGATATATTAGAATATATAGTACTAGTTCATGCTATTGAACTAATACATAGCTTGCCTGATATTGTACATGGCTGCATATGAAAAATTTTCCATAAGAGTATTTTATTAAGCTACATGCCCAGTGGTTTATTTCTTGAAATTAGGAAGGACAACCTTTGCCCTTAGTTATGTGGTTCCTAAATTCTGTGAAATGGTTATGGTATAGAAATAAAAGAGGTTCATTCCATTGTTTTATGTCCAAAACCAAAATCAAACAAATAAACAAGCCCATCTCATCCCCCCAAAATTGTCATCAGATATTTCCTTAAAATATGTTGGTGGATGAAGTTACACAAAAAATACAGAGTCTGAACTGAAGAGAACTTTAATTCAAAGTCTCAGAGCATTTCGAATTCTTTTGATCAAAAGGAAAAAAAGGTCATTTGTGAGTCCAAAGAACTGGTGAAGGCAATTATAGGAAAATTAATATATGCTTCTTCTTCTCAGAAAATAATAGCTTCTTTCAAAAGCATTAGAGTAAAATAGAAAATAGTTAGGTAATTCTGTACACAGTGTTCCCACTAAATAATGTATTATATAGGAGCAACTGAGATGAACTCCTGGATAAATTCAAGTAGATGAAGAGATCTTTCAGACACTGATTGGATGACCCTTATTGAACTCTGTCAATATATCCTGCTAAAAGGTCTTTTCATTTTCTCTGCAATACCAAAAAAAAAAAAAAAAAAAAAAAAAAAAAATTACTCCTAAATAAAACCTACCACTTAAAGAAGCTGCATGACTTTTGGAAAGCAGAAATTTGGAATCTGGAATTTTGGAAGCTGAATTTGGAAACAAATTCACCTTACCTTTGACAATTAGCTTCAAATATAGTTAAAAGTATCTTACCTACATGAATAGTCTGCCTGTATGAATAGCTTTTCTCTTGAATTCCATACATATATTACATATATGTAAGTACATATATGCAAGCAACTGCTAACAATCTTAAATCTTTTTTTTTTTTTTTTTTTAAGCAAATGATGTGTACATATTTAGGTAATCATAAGGAAATAATTATAAGTTTACAGCCAGCTCACAAAAGGAACAGAGGCTGTATACTTCCAACACATTGTAATGACACTATTAAAGTATTCTTTCTGTATTATTCTCATAGAACATCTGCATTGTCATACAACAGTATTTCGAGTCAATCATGACTCTAGGCCATTTGATGGAAATCTGATGTATAAAGAACAAAACAGTGGTAAAAAAAAGATGTGGTAATAAAATGAAAGTAATATGTGAGGATATGTTTATCTTACAGAATATGCTCTATAGCTGACAAAGCCGTTTAAGGCTTCCTATGTACCAGTGGAGAGCTGGTCAATATAGTCACTGGAGCCCCGGATAGGATTATTTGCAACCAAAAGTAGAATCTCACCCCAAGGCTCTTGACATTCTAGCAAACAAACAATTTACAAATGAAGTATTCCCAGATTAGCAGATAGTTTTATGTTGCAAGGCAATTGTAAGTACAAAACAAAACTACTAAAAAGAAACAACCCACAAATAAATCTGCTAGATATCGTTACACTACATGATCTACAAGGCCAAAAACTTTACCTTATATTTTTTGAAAGGGACATAGATTATTTTAAGAGCTTGTGTTCTTATTTCTTTTAATATCATAGAATCATATAATGGTTTAGGTTGGAAGGGACCTTAAAGACCATCTAGTTCCAACACCCCTGCCATGGGCAGGGACACCCTCCACTAGATCAGGTTGCTCAAAGCCCTGTCCAACCTGGCCTTGAACACTTCCAGGGATGGGGCATCCACAACTTCTCTGGGCAACCTGTTCCACTGTCTCAACACCCTCATAGTGAAGAAATTCTTACATATATCTAGACTAAATCTGCCCTCTTTCAGTTTAAAACCGTTACCCCTTATCCTCTCGCTACACTCCCTAATAAAGAGTCCCTCTCCAGCTTTCTTGTAGGTCCCCTTTAGGTACTGGAAAGCCACAATAAGGTCTCCCCAGAGCCTTCTCTTCTCTCGGCTAAACAGCCTCAACTCTCTCAGCTTGTCTTCTGATAATTTTTGTGGCTGTCATAACATCTGTAGTATGTTCAACAAGAATTCAAAAAGGAAAAAATGCTAACCCATAAGGTAAGAGCATATAGTTGATCTTATATGCTACAATTATTACAATCTCTGCATCTTTTCAATCAAGAATGGAGTATAGGGATTAATTTTCCATGTTATTAACATCTAATAAGAGGAAGTACAGTTCTGGGTTTGAATTTGTATGTACATGTTTTACAGCTTCCCTACCAGGTAAAATTTGTTGGGTTATAAAAAGTTTAATTTTTATTTAATAATTAGTTGCCAAATATTTTGAATATCTCATTATAGTGCATTGCAAAGAAATAATGTACAATGCAGAAACAGGACGCATATATATTTTCTTTCTATGCTAGGTATACATATTTTTATCATATGTCTCTGGACCAAGCACAAATCAAAGTCTAACACCTTCATGATTTTGTTGATGGTTAGCCAAATGAATCTGCACATAGTAGAATATGTAGATTTTTATTTGTAGAGACGCACATAAATTAGTTCAATTTCTATTAAAGCATTGCTTCATCAATCAGTAATGCCTCAGAGGCTAGTTATGACTGTTACAGAAATTCATCTTTAGAGCAGAGTAATGTTTCATCATTATATTTGTGTCATGATTTCTCTGACAGGTTAATTTCAAAGATAAGTTATTGAGCATTCAGGCATATTTGTCAAACAGACAAATGAAAACATTCTGTATGTTCATTTTCTGAAACAACAAAACACAGCTATTGTAGGGTGCCAAGAACTGAAGTTGAAAACCTTTGCTGCGTTGTGCACCAGGAATTTCTTAACATTCAACCACAGAGAGAAATAAAAAGCAAAATTGAGGCTTCACTGAAGTTAGTAATCAAAGTTCTGTGAAATTCCTGAGGCCAGGATTATACCTGTGCAGTTCTAGCTCTTCAAGTTACAGAAAAATAATCAAAACCAGAACACAACTTCCTTTTGCTTTCAAGGCATTCAGAAATAGATTTTTTTCCTTCATGCTTGTCACACGGATAGAATGGTCCTCAAATCTTTTAGCAAAAGGATTCATACGCAACATTTTCCAAATATAACATCCAACATGACATTCCACTGTGTTCTTGGTAGGGAACAGTTAAACACCATCATTTTGTGAACTGGATGTCACAATGGGATGAAGTAACTAGGCCCATTTTTCTACATGCACTCATTTCTTCTTCTTTAGAAGGCCTGTGGGCCAGGGCTTGTCACATAAGTGTTAGTTAGTTCTTTTGTTCTCTAACTTAAAACTTGGAATACATCTCTATTGCTCTTTAGTGATATTTATTTATTTTTTCATAAGAGCATTTCTGAGTGAGGCAGAGAAACAAAAATGTTACTCAGTTTCCAGGAATTCAGACCATAACTTTTGAGTGCCTCAGCTCAAAACCCGTTATAAAGGTATACTGTCCATAAAGTGCTAAACAGTTATTCCATAAAAATCAGCTCCTTCCTGAGACATCTCACAAAGGAAGCATATAAAACATTCACAGAATCACAGAATGACAGAATGGTTGATGTTGGAAGTGCTGAAAAAAATTGAGCAATATTTATATGTGCTAATGATTATGGTTTTCTGATTGTATGGGAAAAAGAATGGAATCACGTAAAATAAGTAACTGTCCCCCATGAAAGTACACAAGTACCTATGTAAGTGTTCAATATGACAATCTAGCCTGTAATTCATTAGACGTGGGATTTAATAAGATTTAGAACTGAATGAATTCTTCATTTATGGTGCATAACATATCTGCTAAAATTTCATATAAGTTGGCTATACATAGGCAAAAATATCAAGACAAAAGACGAAAAGAGCACAAAAAAGATATTCTCAGGAACGGTACTCTGTATAATGGTGCAAGTTTTCTTGTTCTGGACAGGTTCTGTAAGCTTAAGTAAAGTGCTTATAAGCACTAGTTGCTTATAAATAGTAGTTGTATTAAAAAACATAACTTCTACACGTGTATGCACAAATATTAAGCATATTGCAGCTTCCCAGTCCTCTTGAACTACTTGCTTTTGTGACTTAGAACTTATCCATATATCCTGATATCTTCATTAAAATGAATTTGAATGTGCCTGGAGAAGACATTCCTAAAATTGGCCCTTTCTGCAATTGTATGAAGCATCTGTGAAATTTCATCTCTGTCTTGAAGCTTGAGGTCGCACATGACAATAAAGGTGACAGAAAAATGCTGTGGACAGAAAATAAAACTAGAATATTAAATGTAGATTACATCTGTTCTCAAAAGTCATAGCTTTAGCTTTCATTTCATCACCCCGAAGTCCTGCTTCCACTGACTGTAATAAAGCATATTTCTCATAGCTGGTTTCTTTTGAGCACTTTTTACTGACTTATAAGGTCTTTGTCTTAAAAAAAAAAAAAAAAAAAAAGAACCACCTTTCATTATACACACCTGAAATTTTTTTTTATTATTATTTTATTTTTTTTCTGAGACAGTGTCAACAAATGTCTCTTTTGACAGGATTTTGGAAAATGTTTGTGTGTGATGGCATGAACCAAACTGAAGATTGTTCCTTGGTTGGTTAGTCAGGGCAGCTCTGTGAAAGAAAATAGAGGGAAGCTTATCAGAGCTGGATAAGCTCCAGTAAACATATCTGATAAATCGGACTCTCTTCTTTATTTCAAAGCTCTTAGGCTTTGCTTATCTTTATACTAGTACATTTTTTGATTGCTCTGCCCACTTATAATAGTATAANTCATGTCCTATCACCTAAGAAAAGAGACTGACACCCTCCTCACTGTAACCTCCTTTCAGTTAATTGTAGAGAGGACTCTGCCATTTGGATTTGACGCTTGATTTGAGTCACTTGCATTGGACTAGTACAAGCAGGACGGGCTATCCAGGGTGCCACAATAGTATGATCTGTCAGTTGAGTTGTCCTTTCATCCAACATGCATGTAGACGGTCTGACACTTACACTGCCAACTTCAACTGAATTTCCAAAAGTACGATTTTATTTACCTAGATTTTTGACATGATAAAAATACCATAAGCACTTTTAAATGACCACTTTTAAATGAATCAAGCATTGTGTAACACTGTCTTATGTCCTATTCCATTGATGCTGTGATGGAGAGGAAAATATTTCTGTGTTGTGTTTTTCTCCATCAAAAACTAACAACTACAACAACAACAGCAAAAACACAGGAAGCAGATGTTCCACTTGCAAAATGAGGCCTTAAACAGTCCAGTATATTGATGCAGGATGTGTTTTATGTTCTATGCCCGTCCCTCAGCTTATGTATGTGCTGTAATCAGCAAGAGGTGTAACAGCACATTTTGTTCCTGCTTGGAAGAGCAGAAAAGTGGCTCCCACAGCACATTACTGCAATATACTCTGAAGAGTCTTACAGTAGGAAGCAGGCATTTTTATTCAGACAGTGGTGTGTCTATTCCCTCATCCTTTATCATTATTTGAGTCTGTAACAGGAGCCCTAGTAACGTACAGGGTGCCCTTATCCCTAGTATTAGACATACTTATAATGAGAAAACTGTCCTACCCTGTAAGTGAAAGGTCAGGATTTAGCATTATAACTATTGTTATAATTTTAGCCAGATTCCATGGTTAACAAGACAGTCAGTTGCTTTTTGTGTTCACTGAACAACTGCAGAAAGCAAGATGGATTGACTTTAGCAAAGAATTAATAATTGGATGATAAGTGCTTCTTTTTCATGTGCTGTGGTACAGTCCTTTCTTATTTGGATCAACATTCAATTTAAAATAGATTTTTCTGTAGCATTTGCAGGTCAGTGAGCAAAAGCTTTCCTCCTTGAAATACAGCAGCAACTTTTTCATTTCTGGTAACGTATGTAGATCTTTATGATGAAAAAACTACTGAATGGCTTCAGCAGCACAGAAAAACTGCATTTGAGGCAATTTCTGACATGACAAGAAAGGAATTGGGCTAATTTGAGGAAACTTCATGGAAAATACTGGAAAGATACAAATGTGATAGATTTGGGGTATGGTGATTATTTCTGAATATGATATATATATTTCTCTGAATATTGCAAAGGGATTGACATGCTTAGGATGATGTTTAGTGATATCTTGTATAGAATTAATTCAGTGAAAGTCTGTCCATACACAGGAAGGTAAGCGGGCCCAGAGAACAACCTCTCTGCAATCAGAACTGTTGACTGTAATGCTGTTACCTGTGGCTTCTACTGAATTATCTGTAAAGGTCTAATCAGGCACAGAAAAACACCAGGATTTAGGCCAACAAGAGCACATTCTCTGAGGGGAATGAAAGTGATGTTATTCGTCAGGCATTGGCAGATCTGCAGAAAGTCAGACATGCTTCTGTGAACTTAGGAATATTATAAATATTATAAAGGATCAAATCTGGGCTGCTGCACAGCAGCAACAATAAAAATAGGAGACTACTGGCCAAGATATATGCAGAAGGAATGATTTCTTTGCTCTTCCTCTCTGTGCCTCCAAACACACATATTCGAATAGAACAGCAGGTGATGACAGGAATGATCTTGCCTGCATTCTCCATATGGCATTGGCTCCAGGTTCTGACAACACACTCCATCCACAAATACAAGGAATGAACAGTACCAAGATGTGTTTCTTCCTCAGCATTTCATTCACCTCTCAACTTATTCACTCAGTCTTTCCTCCCGATTCACTTCCTTTTGTTCTCTTCATGGTGCAACAAGGCAGTTCTGATTCAGGTTTGCAGAGGAAAAGAAGTTCATTCAGTCCATAGCTGCTTCACAAACAGCCTCTGTGTCTCCAGAAAAGAAAAAGTAATGCAGGCTAAAAGGAACCCTCTTGCACACCAGACTGAGTCTCATCTTAAATGATATTTTATTTTAAAAAAGAGTTTTAAAGGCTATTGTATTCATGCAGTCATTGTGACAAACAGTACATACGTGAACTTGTCCTACGTACTGCAGAAAATGCACTTGATCTGCCTTCTGACTAAGAATGAGAGAATCACAGGAGTCTGTTCTAAGAAAGATAAAGGCTTAGTACATGTGTATGTATTTATAGAGGGGAGGGTGGAGTGGGCGGAAGAGAGATTCACTCAAGTAGATAGAGAAAGCCTCAAAGGAACAATCACTTCATGCATGCCAATGTCACCTCTCAGAGTATTCAGTTCTTTGATCTTTCCATTATCTAGTGTTTTAATTTCTATGTAATTAGCACATTTAAATGACTCCTCATTTTTCCAAATAGCTGTGTTCACTTTTTAAACAATATAATGTTTAATATTAATATTGATTTACTATAGGTAAAGTAGCCAGTCATGCATATCATATAGATGCCTTCTCTGTCTTTCATTTAAGCAATTGCAGTGTGTGGAATAGATCATTATTTGGGGTAAACAACAAGTCACATTGATTTACACCAGCTGAGAACGTGGCTTGGTAACTGTAAATCAGAGAGTTATATACTAAAGTTAAAATAAAATCAGAGGAGGATTTAAGGTACTTAAAAAAAACATGTTAGATTCAATGTCAGCCAAACAGAAGCTCCAGTATTTCAGTAAATATGAAAGTAACCACAAGGAAGGGTGTAAGACTATTATTAATCCATAATGACATTTTGTCTTGGAAAGCAATGATTCATAGAAAGGTTTAGGGGTCATTGTAGCTAATCGCCTCAATATGAGCTTTTAGTACAACACTGCAGTGCAAGGGCCTAATGCAACCTTCACAGGTATGAAGTGGGTAATAGCAAAAAGCAGAAAAGCAGTTTTACCTTTCTGCACAACACTGACAACATTGCTGCTGGAGTATAGATCTCCATTTTGGTGTCCTCACAGGAAACAGGATATGGTAACATTGAACACTGTTCAAACAAGGGGTACAAGATAAGCCTCATTGATGATAACATTGTTTTTCCTGATGTAAGAAGTCTGTTCCATCATTTCCCCATCTGTACTGGCCTGTACTGCTCACAGACAAAGAAGAACCTGTTGGGGATATGACACCAAGTGGCAGTCTTGGCTGTAGTGACCATGAAATAGTGGAGTTCAAGGTCCTGAGGGGTGAAGGAAGGAGATCAGTAGAGTACAGACCCTGGACTTGAGGTAAATTATGGATGTACACATAAAGGAAGTGGGATCCGAAATACAAGAGAAAATTACAGTGACCCAATGAGCAGCAGTTGTTTCTGAACACAGGATGAGCCATTTAGCCATGCAGTGGAACTAAATGTTTGAATGTGCAATTTTAGCCCTGGTTCATCCAAAGCAAAATGTGACACTTCTGGGTCTTGTGATATTTGTTGCCAGATTTTTAAACCTGGAGCACCTTAAGAAGATAGTCTTTTCTTTATGTCTTTAATTCCATAATTAGAGCTTTTTTAAGAGAGAGAGAGAGAGAATAGAGAAATAAAATATCCCTCCCTCCAACATACAGTGTCTGATCACTAAGAAAACAAATATTTTCATAGCTTCTTTTTTTTAACAATCAGAAAGTGTAGCAATAAAAGATATACTAGCAAAGGATTTTTTTAAACATTTGCAAGTTATATCAAATTATCTTGAAATGCACTTATTAAGGAAATTATGTAATACTTTCATAGAATTTATTTTCTTAATGATTAGAGATAGTATTTATTTCTTTTGAAGAGTGAAGGCACTAAGTCCTTCTCACAATCAGAAACACATTCCTTCTTCCAACCTTGAACTTAATGGGAAGTTTTTAAAAGCATATATGTTTTAAACATTTTTATTTATTTTTATGTCAAATTTCCCGGTCTCTGTTGCGCATTAAAACAAATTCAGCAGAATGGCTGATAATTCCCCCTTTCGAATCAAATAGATCTACTTATTTAAACAACAATAACAACAACAATAAAAAAACAAACAAAAAAATCACAGTGTCAAGTAGATTGCAATGACTGCAGAAAACAAACACTGAAGTTTTGTATTCAGAGCAGTGATGTTGGAAAAGAGTGCCAGTGAAGAACAAAAATATACTATTACACCAGTATTTGAAAAAAAAATGTGCTAACAATTTAAATATTTTCCCAATAGTTGATAAACATCTAATCACATATACACCTTCAAATATTTTCTCCAAGTAACTTGTGCTTCTTTCACAACTGAGAATTAGAACCTGTGATAATTCCTTAGTTAGGGGAATATTATGACATTATTATTTTAATTTTACTACTCGTTATATAGACTAGTAAAATAGTTAGATCTGAATAGCCAATTGGAGGTACTAATTTTTCCCCAAAAACCTGTCTTTGCTAGCTAGAACTTCAGTGAACTGACCACAGTTGGACAGAATGAATTCAGGCTTTGGTCCTGGGCTTCTTATGCCAAATGTTGTGCACTTTTGAAATATAATAGGAGTTGTTTTTTCTTAAATAATTTTTTTTTTGATGACAAGCTATTAGTATGAAACATTCAAAGTGAGTTTTAATTGACAGGAAAAAAAAACTTAAAACCAATTCATCTTTTTTGTTTGACCTCAATATAATCCTTAAGCAATAAGAAATGACATGGTGTGAGTAATGAAACTATAATTCACGCCTTGTGCATGAATAGGTACAACACTGGAATCTGAGTGTTGTTAAATTCACGAAGTGTGAAATACTATACCATAACTCAACAACTAATCAGATCTTAATTTAACAAAAACAAACAAAAACAAACAAACAAACAAACAAACATAATTGGAACACAGTACAACAACAAGAAGCACAACTTCATATTACCCGCTTGGTAATTTTGTGTAGTATTACACCAAAAAAAAAAGAAAAAAGAAGATTTTCTAGGTATGCATTACTCATACAGAAAAGATAATCAACATTTTCCTGTAAGTTTTCAGAGGAAGTGTTTATCTACATGTTGCCAGACCAGGTGAGCTCTGAGTGATGTATGCAGTGTTTACTCTCAGCTGCTTGTCGGCTTCTGTGAGATGCAGTGGTTAGCTCTCCAGCAGCAGCTGAGGAGTAGGGGTACCCTGACTCTGAGAATCAGACCATTTGTGCAGAGATATGAAAGCACTAAGGGAAAGATTTTAAAATTCTAAATTCTGGGGATGTGAGTGATAGGTGCTGTAGGTAAGCAGGGGGTCTGTCCTATGATTCCCTTCTTCTGTATTTATAAATAGCTTCCTAGTCACTGACTGCTGACTGAAATTCAGCAGTTGGTGTATATGAATCTCTTCAAAAGATTGTTTAGCTAACTGTTCATTCAGCCTTCAACTCAGAGAAAGTATGAAAAGCCATAGAAGTCCCTAGTTGTTTGTTTATTTTATCAGATCTTCACAATTATTTTAACCACTTCTCTGCAATTAGTCCTTTTTAGATAGAATAGTATTTTCATTGAAAATTTTGTGTACGAAATATTATTATCTGATAACATTGTTTATTCTTTTAATGAGTTTTTCATACACTTCTTTTCCCAGAAATTTAAGATTTAAAAAAATATTTTTCTTTGTTCTCATTATAATAATGAAGAAACAGGAAAGAAGGTCACACCTGGCTTCAGAATATGAAATCAAGGCTCACACACATTGAGAAATTCAGTCATTTAGCCAGTCAGGAGGCTATTTTCTCCCATTACTGTGAAAATAGTGAAGTGTAACTAGTTTGGACCCTGATACAGATTTGTCATTGTCTTTTTCATTCTCTACAAAGTTCATAATTTGGGATTTTTTATTTACAATTTAATAGAAATGTCTCTATATGAGGAATGTCAATACTTAGTTTGTATTCAGAGGTTGAAAATATCATCCTTATTTCATTTCCTGTATACCCAACCAAAATTTGGTGGCAGTTACATCAAAGGACTTTGTTCATTGTCAGCTTTGATCAATCATAAATTCTGAGGTTTTCATTTCATTTCTTTTTCTATCTTTATTGTATCTCTGTTTGACTTTTCATAGGGATAGATTTTTCAACTACTCCAAGAAAAATATTAATAAAAGTTCAAAATGCACTTGAAAGTATTTCATCTGTGTTGTTCATTACATGATCTATTTTTCAATTTTCACTGAAGAACAAGATGTACTTCAAACTTGTACACAATTATGGCTATAGGAAACATGAAGTACTCAAAGGTTACACCAGCAGGACTCATAAGTGTCCTAATGCAGTTAGAATTCAATAGACAAAATGTTAAAAGCTAACTCTTTAATAAATATGCCTGTTAAAATTTTAAATGATCAAGTCATTCTGAGCAGTGCAAGAACTAAATGGGGAGATTTAGTTAGGGAATGAAGAGTGTTCCTTCTTTTCATAGAAAGCAATCTCAGAGAAAACATATTTTGTGAAGGAAAAAGTTAGCAAACTGTAGATTATCATTATGTATGCAGAAGAATAACGCTAGAGACATGGACCTGTTAGAGCGGCTCCAGAGGAAGGACACAAATTATCAGAGGGCTGGAATACCTTTTCTGTGGAGAGAGGCTGAGAGAGTTGGGGTTGTTTAACCTAGAGAAGAGAAAGCTCCAGGAAGACCTTATTGTGGCCTTCCAATACATAAAGGGGGCCTATGAGAAAGATGTGGAGAGACTCTTTTCCAGGGTGTATAGTGATAGGACAAGGGGTAGCAGTTTCAAGCTAAAAGAGGGTAGATTTAGATTAGATATAAGGAAGAAATTCTTTAATATGAGGGTGGTTAGATATTGCAAAAGTTTGCTTAAAGAAGTTGTGGATGCCCCATCCCTGGAAGTGTTGAAGACCAGGTTGGATGGGGCTTTGAGCAACCCAGTCTAGTGGAAGGTATCCCTGCCATTGCAGGGAGGCTGGAACTAGGTGGTCTTTAAGGTCCATTCTGATCCAAAGCATTTTATGATTCTGTGACTCTATGTGCTCCTTCTTCTATGTTAAGAAGAAAGTTTATGTGTAAATAAAAATAAAATTCTAACTAATAATGAATATGTGGTTCAATATGTAACTAATGTGTTGAACAGATGAAAAGGATATTTTTACCTGTGTTCATACTGATATAATAATCTTAGAACATATTGCTTATGGTAATAACATATTCATGAGATATATTCACTATTTACCAAAATTTATAAAGTAATCACTAATGTAAATCTTTTTAAAATGTACCTAATAGCATTTTTATGCCCACTTAACATATTAGAATAACTAGCACACTCAGTGGTTCAAAGTCAACAGGCAGAACTGCGGTAGCTTTTAGCATAACCAGTGGCTGGTTGGTGAGTTAGTTTGACAAAAAGGGTTTATAGATAATTATCTAGCCTATCTCCTGTTTTAAAAGATTTTTAGAAACACAAATGAATAGTCATGGAAATTAAGTACTTTCTATTGCATTAGAAACATAACGTAGTGGAAGATAAAGCAGATAAGTAGCAAAATGTTGACTCCTCGGTTTGGTAGCAAGTAAACCAGCCTGTGATATGAAACAAGGTCTCAGATAATAAAACTTTAATAAATAAATAAACAAACAAATAAATAAATAAAATGCTAAGTGTACTCTATTCCTAATTAGCTGGATACAATAGGAATAAACATTTCAGATTTTTAGAATTAATTTTGAGGTCCTTGGTATTTATATTAAGAGGAACTACTGGACCAATCCCTTTGGGTAATAAAAAAGGAACATTTAAAAGTACTTGACATACAAAGGACTTTTTATTTTTTATTTTTTGTTGTTTTGAAAATCTAAGTAATCCAAAGAAAACATCTGCTTTCTCTTTAATTGTCTTTCATTCCAGCCTCTATTTCTCATCTTCTCAGGTAGCTTGCTCAACTTTAACATATTGTCTTCTTACAAACAGCCTGGATCTTTTCTTCTCCAGCTTAGTATTATATGTATCATAGAGTTACACAAGGTACTTTTCATGCTTTATTAGATTATACTGTAACCACACCCAGTGATATTTAAGTATTAGGAAACATGCCCATTATTACATCCCTTTAGAACATATAGCATTATGGATAATTTCAGTGGCTATCAAACACAGCTACTTTATGTCTTCTATGACATAAAAAAAGAACAGAGAAATGTTAACAGATGCTGCTTTGTAGTGCAACATCTGAACATGTTGTGCAATGCACTATAAAGTTGTGCATACCTATCAATAGTTAGCAATTTCCAATGCTTTAAGGCTTTCTGTCATCTCATGTGAACAAAAGAGCAGCTATCCAGCAAGAATAGGATTGATATTCAAATAACACAGAAAAGTACACAAACTTACATAAACTTGCTGTGGGTGTTAGTTGACTGTCCATAGAAATTAGACAGCATTTTCAGCTGCTGTATAATACTAGGGAAAAGGTGGTAAGTGCATGCATAACTAGAACAGATAAGATAAATAATTGATAAACTTTATAATGACATTAAGGTAACAGATTGTAAAAGACATGAAAATAACAGAGTTTAGAGATGAAAATTGAGTTTAGCTGTTGGATCCTTACAGCCATTTGCTTTTTAAAGTAGTGCTGCTCTTGCATATAGTGTATTGGCTTTTACAGAAAGAAGTTGTTTTATGAAAACTTTTCTATTTTATTAAAGCTTTTGCCGTGTACTACTAAATGGCTCCAAAAAATGGATATTCTTTAATTATCATTATGAACTTACTCTGATTAATAGAATCGTTATCAATTTATTCTGATTAATAGGTTTAACATGGATTTTTAGTAGCCAGCAATAAGTGTTAGGCATATTCATTATTCACAACTAAATAAAATTATTAGTTGTCTTCACTCCAGTCAGTGATTATTAGTGACTTTCTTTGCCACAAGGGTACTTGTATGGCTCGTGGTCAACTTGTCCATCAGGACACCCCTGTCCCTCTCTGAAGAGCTGCTTTCAAGCTGGTTGGACCCCAAAGTGCATTGGTGCATGGGGTTATTCCTCCTCAGGTGCAGGACTTGGCATTTCTGTTTTCCTGAACTTTGTGAGGTTCCTGTTTACCCATTTCTCCATTCTGTTGAAGCCATTATGAATGCCAGTACAAACATCTGGTCTGTCAGCCACTCCTCCAAATTTTGTTTGCAAACTTGCTGAGAATGCAATCTTTCCTATTATCCAGATTGTTAGAGAAGACATTAAACAGTGCTGGCCCCTGGGGTACACCAATGGATTTCATGCTGCTAATTACAACCCTTTCAGTCCAGCAGTGCAGCCAGTTTTCAATTTGCCTCACTGTGCACTAGCTTAGCCTGTACTTCATCAGTTTGTCAATGGTGGTGTTATAGTAGACAGTGATGGAAGCCTTGCTAAAGTCAATATAAATATCCCCTTATCCACCAAGCCAGTCATTTCATTGTAAGAGGCTTTTAGATCAGTCAGGCTGGGTTTTGCCTTTAGAAAGTCCATGCTGTCGAGCAACTCCCAGTCACTTTCTTGTCCTTCATATTTTTGGAAATGGTTTCCAGGATGATTTTCTCCACCACCTTCTCAGGCACTGAGATGAGTCTGACTGGCTTGTAGTTTGCCAGATCCTTGTTTATGCCCTTTCTGAAGATAGGAATGACATTTGCTTTCTTCCAGTCCTGTAGAACCCTCCCTGATGACAAGATCTTTCAGATATGACCCTGAAAAACAGTGGCCTCACAATGATATTGGCAGCTCCCTCAGCACTCTGCTTCATTCAACAGTGGGCACAAATTTTCCCTACTCTTCCTCTTCCTTGCCCTTCATATTCCTAGCCAGATTCAACTCCAGGTGGGTTTTGGCTTTCCTAACTTAATCTCTGGATGCTCATGCACTGTTTTTATATTCTTCTCAGGTCACCTGTCCCTACTTCCCCCCTCTTGTATGTGTCATTTTCATTTCTGATTTTTGTCAGGAGCCACTTGTTCATCCATGCAGGACTCCAACCAACTTAGCTTGATTTCCTGCTTATTGAGAAGGACCATTCTTGAGCTTGAAGGAGGTAATGTGTGAAAAACCTGTCTCCAGGTCCATCTCCTGTATGATTTATGACCAGTCTTTAGCAGCAAGACCAGTCGTTCTCTGGATACCCAGCCCCCTGAGCTGGAAGATAGGGACAGAGAGCAGAATGAAGCCCTCATAATCCATGAGGAAATGGTCAGTGACCTGCTACATCTCTTAGACATACGCAAGTCTATGGGGCCAGATGGGATCCACCTGAGGGTACTAAGGGAGCTGGCGGAAGTGCTCACCAAGCTGCTTCCCATCATTTATCAGTAGTCCTGGCTATCAGGGAAGGTCTCACTTGACTGGCAGCTAGCAAATGTATCGCCCATCTACAAGAAGGGCTGGAAGGAGGATCCGGGGAACTACAGGCCTGTCAGTCTGACTTTGGTGCCAGAAAACTCTTTATCAATGATCTGGATGAAGGGATCGAGTGCACCCTCAGTAAGTTTGCAGATGACACCAAGTTGGGTGGGAGTGTTGATCTGCTCAAGGGTAGGAAGGCTCTACAGAGGGTCCTGGATAGGCTGGACTGATGGGCCGAGGCCAAGTGTGTGAGGTTCAGCAAGGCTAAGTGCCAGGTCCTGCACTTGGGGCACCACAACCCCATGCAATGCTACAGGCTGGGGGAAGAGTGGCTGGAAAGCTGCCCGGTGGCAAGGGACCTGGGAGTATTGGCTGATTGCCAGCTGAATAGGAGCCAGCGGTGTGCTCAGGTGGCCAAGAAGGCCAACAGCATCCTGGCTTGTATCAGAAATAGTGTGGCCAGCAGGTCTAGGGAAGTGATTGTCCCCCTGTACTCGGCTCTGGTGAGGCCGCACCTTGAATACTGTTTTCAGTTTTGGGCCCGTCACTACCAGAAGGACGTCAAGGTGCTGGAGAGTGTCCAAAGAAGGGCAACGAAGCTGGTGAAAGGTCTGGAGAACAAGTCTTATGAGAAGTGGCTGAGGGAGCTGGGGTAGTTTAGCCTGGAGAAAAGGAGGCTCAGGGGAGACCTTACACTTTATACAACTACCTTAAATGAGGCTGTAGCGAGTTGGGGATTGGTCTCTTCTCCCAAGCGCCAACTCAGAAGATGAGGAAATGGCCTCAAGTTATGCCAGGGGAAGTTTAGGTTGGATATTAGGAAAAATCTTCACTGAAAGTGTTGTGAAGTATTGGAACTGGCTGCCCAGGGAAGTGGTTGAGTCACCATCCCTGGAGGTCTTCAAAAAACGTTTAGGATCAGAGCATAGTGACATGGTTTAATGGTGGACTTGGCAGTGCTAGGTTAAAGGTTGGACTGGATGATTTTGGAGGCCTTTTCTAGCCTTAATGATTCTATGATTTCTGAACATAGATCCCTGAACAGGTCAAAGTCTGCTTCCCTGATGCCCAGAATTGTAATCCTACTCTTTGCCCCATTCCCTTATCTGAAGATCCTGAACTCAACCATCTCATGGTCACTGCAGCCAAGGCTGTTCCCACACCTTTACATTCCTCCAAGTTCTTCATTTTTTGTAAGTATTATGCCCAACAGAGCACTTCTGCTATATCCATATCCACTTCCATGCCTGTATCTCTCAGTCTCAGCATGCCGGTTACGTGAGCTATTCCACCACATGTCCATGATCCCAACTGCAACTGTCCTACATCTGCACATTGATCTCTAGTTCCTTGTGTGTGTGTGTGTTTCTCATGCTATGTGCATCAGTGTAAGGGCATTTCTGAGAGGTATCCAGTCATGCTGATTGTACAGGAAAATAGTGAGAGCTTCCCCTTATGCTCTTCCTTTAGCACCTCTGTATTTGTGGACATACACTTGGAGTAGAACCCTTTCCTCCCTATTTTGTTGATTATGAAGCCTTTCTTGCCCAGACAACCCTGCTCCCTTTGCTTGCCAACCTGGTTCACTACTTCCTCACTTGATTTTGGTTGACATCTCCCTCTTGCTATCAATCTTAGTTTAAAGCTTTCCTAACCAAATTGGCCATCCTGTTGGCTAAGTTTTTTTAAACACTAGGTATATATAAACATAGTAACTGTGGCCATAAATGACATAATTCCAGTATCCTACAGAAAATTCAACTTCTTCCTCTTCTTTTCGTATTCTTTGTCAATATCTTAGTCTTACCAATGTTATGGATAAGAAGTTAGCAAATATGAGAAGAGGTTACAAAACAAATAAAACCAATAAGAACAAATAAATGTCTCCGTTGACCTAGACAGAGTCATGAACTAGCAATTCATAGGTGTTATGGTAAAATGTGTTTTAGGAACAAATGCAAGAGAAGATACAGAAGTTATATTACAGCCATGTATAGAGAACTCTTTTTAGTTGTTGATCAGGGAGTGCCTTTCTTGGGATGTTAACTACCATTTTCTCTGCTTCTTGAAAAAGTACAAGAATTAGCCATCTGGGTGCCAAATATGATTGCTAAATAAATCTAAATGTTAGTTGCTATTCTTTCCTTTTAGAGAATATAACAGTAACTACTAAAATGACCTGACAGTGCTCTTAAAACAAACGCTGTTTAATCTTACGCATGGGGAAACTTCATAGTACAAGAAAAAATATATTTAAAACAAGAAAAATTCTGCCTTCCTCAAAATTAGGAAAGCCCTGTGCTTAATATTCTTTGTCATTCATAGAAATGTAAAATAATTCAGGTTGGAAGGCTTCTCTGGAGTTCTCTAGACCAACCTCATCTCCAAAGCATGATCAGCCATAGTTGCTCAGGGCTTTAGCCAGTCAATTCTTGAAAATCTCCAAGAGATTGGGAAACCTCTTCCAAAGATTTACTGGCTTCATGGTGAAGAGGTTTCTCCTACACCCACTTGGAAGCTCTCTTGTTTCAGTCTATTTCATTTTCTCTTGTCTTCTCACCATGCACCATTTTAAAGAGCTTGGCTCCATCTTCTTGACAACCTCTTCATAGGTACTGGAGCTGCTGTTAGGTCTGCCCAAAGGGAACTCCTCTCCAGGCTGAACAAGACTGGATCCCTCATACCCTCCTTTCAGGGCAAGTGCTCCAGTCCCTAACTGTTGTGGCTGCCCAATGCTGAAGGCACTGCAGTTTATCAAGGTATTCCTTCTACTGGGGGGCAAAACTAGACACTGTATCATTCCAATAATGCATTTCAACCAAACAATAGATATCCCACTAACCAAACCAAAACACACAGTACTTTCTATTACTATTACTAATATTTTCAATTCTTTTTTTTTTTTCCTCATATATTTCAAAATTGCAGCTGAAGAAAGCATGACAGGTTGCTGGAACTGGGGAATGGGGCCTCCCAAGAAACAAAGGTACCAGGAAATGAATAAATCTAGCAATAATGTCAAAACTAAATACCGAACACAAACAAACAAACAAAAAATAACAAACAAAAAACCCTCCTGTGTAAAGCAGAAGAACAAATACAAGAGAAAAATGCAAGAGAAAACCTTATAAAAAAATATTCAACATGAATTTAATACCTTCAGTTTAAGAAATTAATGGAATTAATAAGGAAATACCAGTGCCTTGTACTTTAACTGGTCCATGCTCCTCCTTCAGCAACAACTAAAAGTAGGATAAATATCTATCTAAACTTTAGTCTGACTTGATATAGGTTTGCCCTTACGAATTGAAAGAGAAAGCTCAGTATCATAGCTGTTCTGAAAGGTAATGTTTTCCTTTTTGAGAGGAATGCTGCAGGTATCTGTTTCCGAGGATAGAGGCAATACTTGAGCACAGGCAAATTACAAAGTCAGTGTATATATTGATCTAAGGGCATGATGTCCTCTCTTGTTTCAAATGAGTGGTCTGGAAGAAGTCATTTCACTGCAAGGTTGTGAAAGAAGAGTGATTTATCACGCAGTTGGGTAATTAACAATGCATTATCAGTGATGAATAACAGAATGGTTCATCTTGTACTTTTTCGTACGTAATATTACAAAATACTGTATGAATGCTTTCTTTTGATTGGTCTCCTGCTTGTTCCTCAGGTGATCTTTGCGGACTGTCAACAGATTTGACAACTGGAGGTAGCACCAGCAAAAGAGTTCACCTCAGTGAGAACTGCTTGAGGGAATAAAGATTTCTAGATCAGACTCTGTCTAATTTTACTACATACCTGGACTCTTCTCCAAATGACAGCATAAGCAGATTTATATGCTAGATTTTGTGCTTTCTTAAATAGTACACTGATTATAGCAATAATTATAATATGTCCTCTAACTAATGACAACCAGTGTCTGGAAGACTGTGAAATATTGAAGTCTGTTGAATTAAGAAGCAAACAGAAACAACTGAAGTACCAAGAATAATTCAGGAAAATATGGTTGTTCATTGTGGTGGTTTTACCCAGCTAAACAGCCAACCTCCACCACAACCGCTCACTCACTCCCCCTCTTCAAAGAAACAGGGGGAGAAAATACGATGGACAAAGGCTCAAGAGTTGAGATAAGGACAAGCATGTTACTCACTAATTATCGTTACGGGCAAAACAGACTCAACATAGGGAGATTAATATAATTTATTACTATAACTAGCAAACTAGAGCAGTGAGAAACTAAAAGCAAACTAAAAACACCTTCCCCCCATCCCCCCTCTTCTACCTCCTCCCCCCGAGCAGCGCAGGGGAACGGGGAATGGGGGCTGCGGTCAGTCCGTATCGCTTCATCTCTGCCGCTCTTTCGTGGTCGCTCTCTGGCCCTGCTCCAGTGTGGGGTCCCTCCCACGGGATGCCGTCCTTCCCGAACGCGTGGGCTTCCCACAGGCTGCAGCTCTTCAAGAGCTGCTCCAATATGGGTTCGTACCATGGGGTCCATCCTTCAGGAGCAAACTGCTCCAGCACGGGTACCCCACGGGTGGCAGCTCCCACTGGATCACCTGCTCCTGCGTGGGCTCCTCTCCACGGGCTACAGGTCCGGCCCGGAGCCTGCTCCTGCGGGGGCTCTCCATGGGCTGCAGCCTCCTTCAGGCCAGATCCACCTGCTCCACCGTGGTCTCCTCCACGGCCTGCATGTGGAGATCTGCTCCGCCGTGGTACACCATGGGCTGCAGGGGGACAGCCTGCTCCACCATGGGCCTCACCACGGGCCACAGGGGAACTTCTGCTCCAGCGCCTGGAGCACCTCCTGCCCTCCTTCTTCACTGACCTTGGTGTCTGCAGGGCTGTTCCTCACTCCTCTCTCTCTCCCAGCTGCTGTTGCGCAGCAGTTTTTTTTCCCTTTCTTAAATCTGCTCTCACAGAGGCACAAACAACATCGCTCATTGGTTCAGGTCTGGCCAGCGGTGCGTCCCTTTTGGAGCCGGCTGGAGCTGGCTCTTATCTGACACGGGGCAGCTTCTGGAATCTTCTCACAGAAGCCACCCCTGTGGCTCCCCTGCTACCAAACCTTTACCACGTAAACCCAATACATTCATTTACTTTGACAATTAAATTCCTATTTTTGATATTTCATAACATGGTACACACTGTAATGTGTTTTTCAGAAAAGTGAGAGTTTAATTACTTGAGCTGTCACTAATAATATTTAATCTTTGTTGAGAGGTGGAAAGTGCCAATTTTTAGTGTGGATTACACAACAAGCAGATTAATGAAGTGGGAGGGGTAATGCTGTATTTCAAATGATCATTACTATTTTTTAGGATTTGATTTCTAACATAAACCTTGTCATTGGCATCAGAAAGGGCAGATTTAGCTGGTTTCTTTCTTTCTTTCTTTCTTTTTCTTTCTTTCTTTCTTTCTTTCTTTCTTTCTTTCTTTCTTTCTTTCTTTCTTTCTTTCTTTCTTTCTTT
>VXAL01018396.1:178931-190059 GCA_013399475.1 Chauna torquata
AACAGACACTCTGGAGCCTTTTTCTTAGGCTGTACTTGCCCCAGGCCGGAGTGGGAATAACTCAGATCCCCAGAGCTCCCAAACCTTTTGTCACTGTTAAAATTTATTTCTCAGCTTGAAATAATAAGCAAAGTCCACTCTGCCTCAACAGCTTTTGATCATTAACATTAATGTAGAAATGCCCTCATATTGGGACTGAACTTGGTGGAAGCATTTCCCTGGTGCCTGAGAAGTTTCTCAGTCTTTTGCAGCCCTTGGGAAAAAGGAAAGGAAAGGAAAGGAAAGGAAAGGAAAGGAAAGGAAAGGAAAGGAAAGGAAAGGAAAAACATTATCAAGCTTTTGAAAAAATTTCCAATGTCCTTCCTGGAGAGTCCATACCTTCCATGAATGAGAAATCATGCCATTAATGCTTGAAGGCATGAACAAGAAGCTTTATGACATAATAACATTCTCCACAATGTATATTGAAAGACAACATGACATGTTAGAGACTTAATTTGAATTACTATTTTTTTCCTTTTATTCTTGTGAATATGTACATAAAAATATGTACCTCTTCATCCTGCTACTTATATATTAGGATCATTTTTACATACCACACTTGGAGGAAGAACTAAAGTAGTTGACTTATTCTTTTCCCCATTGGTAGAGACAGATTTTATACAAAGTCAGTAGCTCCCAGTTAGCAAAAATAGTAATAAAAATTTGGGGTGTGACTGGAACAGGGAAAAGATTGTAAAGGAAAGTATGAAACTTCATTCAATTTGTGAAACTAATTAACATCAGTGGAATTAACTTGCCATGTTAATAACAAAGGAATGTATTTATATGAGTGTTTCTAAGAAGCCAATTAAAAAAATAAAAAAGTACTATTTACAAAAAGTGGATTAGTAACTCATAGTCAATAACTTCCACTCACCAACCCACACTGCAAATTTCATTTTAAGACTTACATTTGTCTGGTCAGGAAAAAGAATAAATACTTGCAGTGAACCATCCACAAAACAGAAATTATCTGAAAAAAATAAGCTGTATTAGAAATAGAAAGAATGGACTCACTAAAATAATTTTGCCATAGATAATTTACTAATACAGTAAGGTAAGAGATTGAGAGCATCACGCTTGCATCTTGGAGATGAACCATAAAATCAGATAATCATAGAATGGTTGAAGTTGGCAGGGACCTCTGGGGATACCTAGTACAAGCCCTTCCTCAAAGCAACGTCAACTAGAGCAGCTTGCTCAGGGCCATGTCAAGCTGTGTTTGAACATCTCTAACAATAGAGACTCCACAACTTTTTTGGGGCAGCCTATTCCAGGTTTTGATCACCTTCACACTAAAAAAGTGGAATTTCTTGTATTTCAGTTTGTGTCCATTGCCTCTTGTCCTTTCACTTGGCAACTGTAAGAGAAGTCTAGCTATGTCATCTTTACTCCCCTCCATCAAGTATTTATACACATGGATAAAATTTCCCCTGAGCCTTCTCTTCTCCAGGCTGAACAAGCTCAGTTCTCTCAGCCTCTCCTGGTAAGACAGATGCTCCAATCCCTCAGACATCTTCATGGCCATACACTGGACTTGCTCTGGTATGTCCATGTCTCTCTGGTACTGGGAGCTCAGCACCGGACACAGCATTCCAAAGCTTCTCACAAAGGTTGAGCAGAGTAGAAGGATCATCTCCCTCAACCTGCTAGCAAACCATTTCAGCCCAAAAGGCACATGGGCCTTTGCCACAGAGACATCTTGTTGGTTCATTTTCAACCTGTTATCCATTAGAGCCCTCAATCCTTTCCTGCAGAGCTGTTTTCCNTCTCAGCCTCTCCTGGTAAGACAGATGCTCCAATCCCTCAGACATCTTCATGGCCATACACTGGACTTGCTCTGGTATGTCCATGTCTCTCTGGTACTGGGAGCTCAGCACCGGACACAGCATTCCAAAGCTTCTCACAAAGGTTGAGCAGAGTAGAAGGATCATCTCCCTCAACCTGCTAGCAAACCATTTCAGCCCAAAAGGCACATGGGCCTTTGCCACAGAGACATCTTGTTGGTTCATTTTCAACCTGTTATCCATTAGAGCCCTCAATCCTTTCCTGCAGAGCTGTTTTCCAGCCAGCTAGCCCTGGTCTGTGCTGGTGCATGAGGTTATTCCNTCCGGTCATCATGCTGCTGACCATGAGACTTTAAGACCGGCAATTCAGCCAGTTTTCTGTCTGCCTCACCATTCACTTTCCTACTCTGAATTTTATCTGTTTGTCACTAGGGATGTTATGGTAGACAGTGACAAAACCCTTACTAAACCCTTACATAAAAAACATCCACTGCTCTCCCAGCTGAGCCATTCCTTTCATACAAGGTTATCCAACTGGTCAGGTGGAATTTTCCTTTCATAAATCCATGCTGATGTCTCCTCATCACCTTCCTGTCCTTCATATGNTTCCAGCCAGCTAGCCCTGGTCTGTGCTGGTGCATGAGGTTATTCCTTCTCAAGTACAGGACTTTGCACTTCCCTTTGTTGACCTGAATGAGGTTCTTGTTTATCCATTTCCCCAGCCTGTTGAGATCCCTCTGAATGGTAGGATCTGGTCTATCAGCCACTCCTCCCAGCTTTGCTCATACACTTGCTGGGAGTGCTCCCCATGCCATCATACAGGTCATTAATGAAGACATTTACACCACTAGTGACTGGCTTCCATCCGGTCATCATGCTGCTGACCATGAGACTTTAAGACCGGCAATTCAGCCAGTTTTCTGTCTGCCTCACCATTCACTTTCCTACTCTGAATTTTATCTGTTTGTCACTAGGGATGTTATGGTAGACAGTGACAAAACCCTTACTAAACCCTTACATAAAAAACATCCACTGCTCTCCCAGCTGAGCCATTCCTTTCATACAAGGTTATCCAACTGGTCAGGTGGAATTTTCCTTTCATAAATCCATGCTGATGTCTCCTCATCACCTTCCTGTCCTTCATATGTTTGGAATTGATTTCCAGGATGATTTGCTCTATCACCTTCTCAGGGATTGAGGTAAGTCTAACCGGCCTTTGTTTCCTCAAATCCTCCTTCTTGACCTTCACACTTGAGTCACAAGATACCAAACTCCTGAGGAATCTGTGCTTATGGCTGATAAGTGACAGAAGACTTGTCTAGAGAGAACACTGAAAACTCCTACTCTGCAGACATAAGAGGCGATGTTTTTGAAACAGAAAGTAAAGGAGATGGATGTATATATGCTGAATGGAAATACTTTTTAAAAATAAATGAAACAGGGAAATCAATAACATCAACCTGATTACTTCTAAAACTGAGTGTTGTTTTGTACAAGCGGCAGCATGGTCCAGTTTGAGTAGGAGAAGTGAAGTTTTTTCACCTGTATTCTACTGTAACAATCAGAACTCTGTATGCCCCAATTAAGTTGTTCTGTATGATATTGGCCATTAAGGATCAAGCCCCCCAGACATTCTTTTCAGCTGAACTAAAGCCAGTCTGAAGTATCTTGAAAGAACTAGCAAAAACTAAGTTTGTTGGGGGATTCATATTCAAAGATGCCTGTGTTCTGATCTTCTAAGGGAAAGACAAATACTTCAGGAATCACCTCAATATAAACAAGTACTCTCTGGGGCTATTGCTGTAGCTCAGCTTTAGGTTCCCATGCCAGACTGAATCTTGAAGTGCCAAGTCTGTATTAGGCACCTTAGTAACAATTTATAATCTCACCAGATGTATAAAAACCCTTGAATCTGTATTTCATTGTGGATAGCCAACCAGCAATACCCTATCCTAAAATATTAACTGCAAATGTGTCCTTTTCAGAGGTAAGTGGTTAAGAACCTGGGCCGTAAAGTGAGAACCTGGGTTATGAATTAACAACCTAAAATATGAAAGTAGAGAAGGCCTACCGGTAGGCTTCTAAATTATCCATGAGAACCAGATACATATTGCTGAGTTTGTCTTATGTTTTCTTAGGGTATATGTAATGGTAAGAGAGAAGAAGCTAGTGAAAACTTCTAATTTGGCATCACTGTCTTTTTCCTTTGAATAATAATTGATATGAAAGGTAATTTCTGTCAATAACTGTCTATGCTTTCCTCAGATCTGATGCAACTGAAGCACATAATATCTTTTATTATTATTACTGGATCTCACAGTTATTTAAGATTCCTGTCACAAATGCAATGAATAATTTGATGTTTCATATTAAGGTGATTGTGCAAATATATCACAGTCTTAAAACCATAAGTAGTACTTTTGCTACCACTTTGTTTTCTGCAATCCTAGATCTGTACAAGTATGACCCAGTATGAGTATGGAGTTCAATATGCTCCATAAGACAGTATTTATCTCATCTTCTGACTGACACAGAGGTAACTGGACCTTTAAATGGTCATGTGGAAGCGGTATGGAACATTTTAGTTCTACCTGAGAGTTGCTTATTTGCATAAGTTTTTGTTAGCTGACGGAGATAAATATTCAGCCTCCACTAAAATTCAGCTTCAGCTAAAATATTTAGCTAAAATATTAGCTGTTTATGCTAACGGACCCAGGAGTGCTTTCCATCTCCCACGTCTGGGTGTGTGCCACAGCTAACACTCATTTTACCTTTCCTTGCATATATACTGGTTTCCATGAAAATAGAATCCATACATGAAGGGAGCAATACAATTTTCCAAAGAGCTCTCTTCCAAATGAAAAGAAAGTGATGGTGAATACAACTTGTGTTTTTAAGCTCCTGTATAGATTCATATCTTTGTTTTCTTTCTGGCTGCTAGTAGCTATTCCTTTATTTTCTTGTTATGCTAAGGATTCAATTATAAGGGCTCAGTATATTTGTTGTAAACCCTTACTCACATTTGTCATCATCTTCCACCTGAGGATATAGTCTAGTGCAGCAAAAAGAGATAAGAATTAGACATCATATTTAGAAATCTCACAGTTGATAAAGAAGAGTGGCATCCACCCTTTAGGCACCAGGTAATGGACGTTTCCAACTGATGCTTGTAAACAAATTCTCAAGGCCACTTTGTATATAATAGGGATCCCTATTATATACTCTGAAAACTTTAATCTAAATTTACCATCAGTATATAGAAATATGAAAACATCTCTAATACATACTTTATAAATGTTTTGTTTCTATGTATGTGACCAAGACTGTCAGATATGACCATAAAAGAGCCTCATCTGCTAGTGACAACAATAGAAAAAGAGTTAGCAGAGAGACTGAGGAGACTGCTTTTTTCAGTTGCAGATGTATGATTTACAAACTTGAATATAAATCTGGAAAATGTTATTGATAGCAGTGATAGTGATAACCTAACCTGGGGTTTTCAATAGTGTGAGGTAAATGCAGTAAAATCTGATGTTGGGCATGCGAATACTACTGGGAAGCTTATTCATTCTCTGACAGATGCGTTCTGTCAATATAGAAGCCACAAGGAAAAATTTTGCAAAAGTAGGAGGGGCATTTCAGAGTTTTCACATTATAGAAAGAGTCTTCATAACTATTTTGTAGGTGAACATTATGTTGTATAGATTTTTCTAAGGTATTAGACATGAAATTGTGAAGGTGATGTTGACAAAAGTGGTTTTATTTTTTTTTTTTTAAGGGGGGAAAAAAAAAACCTAGTACTGTTGCTTTTTGTCCCCAAGTTAATATAAATGGAGAGGAGAAAAAGAATGAAAGATGTACAAAATACAGAAACTTTCTAGCAAATTATTTTGTGACAATGCCTATATGCAATGGCTGACATGAAATTATTAATTTTTATGAAACAAAGTTTCCAGGGAAAATATGTACTGCATTTGTACTCACTATTTACAAATTTAGGTAAAAGAAAATGTAACTTCAAAGTCCAGAATTGTGAGCAAAAATATATCTGTTAGATATGACACACTGACTTCAGTTTTGACTGATTACAGACATAATCAGACTATTAGTTCAGAGATAATCAGACATTAAGTTCAGAGTATCTGTAATGTAATGTTTTGAAGAAACTGATAGTGATATTATCAAACTGATATTTGAAAAACTGAAAAGTCAAATTCAAGTCCATCTTTAATACTGTTAAAATATACTTTATCATGCTGGCCAGGAGTTCTACTTGCCGAAATATAACCTAATAGAGTTTTAGAGTCAGATAATCTAATTAAGGATCTACTATTGTAAAAAAAAAAAAAAAAAAGAAAAAAGCATTCTAAACTTTTTTGTATATACCACCAAAAAGTGAGAGATCACATCAATGAATGTATTGACAAGACAAGCAAGTTGGGTATAGCAGTAAAAGGCAGCAATATTCCATAGGCTGGACTTCATTCATGTGATGTCACTGTTATAAAAGGGGAATATTATGGATGGACCAAAGATACATTCAACTTCTTCCAGAAAAGGAGAAAAAATAAGGTAGATTCAAATTCAAATAGACTAAAAATAGATTACGGATAAAACAAGGGAACTACACAGCATCAAAGAAGTCCCTAGGAAAAGCAACACTTTAACTAATACCTTCTGAGATGTTTCAGAGCATCAAGACAAGAATACAGAGACTGATAGGATAATATAAACTTCATATAAAAGCTTCTGCATAATTACTCTCTTATTTTTCCTTTTTGAGGGTGAGACATAAAAATAGTTGACCTTTGCAAAGTAGGAGTCAAAATATGGTTGAGGTTTGAACACCAGAGTGAGCTTCTGTAAGCAGACTGACAGATACACACTGGTCCTTGCCTCTTGATTACAAGCTCTGTTTTCTACTGTTTGCTTCTTTTTAGATTAAAGTTCAAGTTAGTTCTAAGTTCTGACTTAGACTTCTCATTGTTCAGTTCTAGGAACAATATAGTGACTAAAATATATCAACTCTGCAGAAAAATTGTGGGTTCTTCGTATGACAGTTCATCAGCTACAACATCTCATCTGGCTTTTTCTTTAATATGTTTCATGCAAGTGTCTTGTTTACAGTAAATCTGAGCACTAGTTAAATAAGTTGGGGCAGTGTCAAGCTACAGGGAAAATAAAGTTTAAGCTTAGGTAAAAGATACACTATGGTAACTTTGTCAATCACATGCGTATTGATGTGCTCATGCAGGGTTACCTACTGTTATGAGTATTTCTCAAGTCCAACAATCTGGCATCATGGAATTGGAAATAGGTTCATGTACAGTGTGGACAGTTATTGATCTGCTGAAGCTTCACAAAAAAAAAAAAAAAAAAAAAAAAAATCTACAGTATCTTATTTCCCACCAGTACATATTTCTAATTTACATTTTTGTCACCCAGGAAGACTGTGACGAACAACATTTCTTGCGCAATGGAATAGGCATAGGGTTGCCCTCATTTTTCCTTTTTTCTGATTGTATTCCAACCAAGTCAGTAAAGTGTTAAGAGGTCAGGAATAGGTTTTTGTAAAAATCAAGGTCTGTTCTTTTGGGATGCCTAAGCACATCAGGTGAAAGGAAACTATACCCTCTAAAGCCATATGAGTATCATAACAATTTACAACATTCAGAAAAAGGCTTTTCTGTTCTGATTGTTCCTGATATCGTCTTCCACAAATTCTGCCTCTTATTTTTTTTTTTTTTATTACAGAAGATCTAGACATTCAGATCTTTAAAAGATCTTCAGTTACATAAATGAAAGATTGAAGAGCATTTTTTTGGAGATCGAAAAATGTTGATTTATTAGTACCCAACCAATACTGTGTGGTGGTTTTACCCAGCTAAACAGCCAACCTCCACCACAACTGCTCGCTCACTCCCCCTCCTCAAAGAAACAGGGGGAGAAAATATGATGGACAAGGGCTTAAGGGTTGAGATAAGGACAAGAATGTTACTCACTAATTACCGTCACGGGCAAAACAGACTCAACATAGGGAGATTAACATAATTTATTACTATAACTAGCAAACTAGAACAGTGAGAAACTAAAAGCAAATTAAAAACACCTTCCCCCCATCCACTCTCTTCTACCTCCATCCCCCGAGCGGTGCAGGGGAACGGGGAATGGGGGCTACGGTCAGTCCACATCACTTCGTCTCCGCCGCTCCTTCGTGGTCACTCTCTGTTCCCCTGCTCCAGCGTGGGGTCCCTCCCACAGGATGCCGTCCTTCCTGAATGGGTCCTGCATGGGCTTCCCACAGGCTGCAGCTCTTCAAGAGCTGCTCCAATATGGGTCCGTACCATGGGGTCCATCCTTCAGGAGCAAACTGCTCCAGCACGGGCCCCCCACAGGCGGCAGCTCCCACCGGATCACCTACTCCTGCGTGGGCTCCTCTCCACGGGCTGCAGCTCCGGCCCGGAGCCTGTTCCTGTGGGGGCTCTCCCTGGGCTGCAGCCTCCTTCAGGCCACATCCACCTGCTCCACCGTGGGCTCCTCCACGGGCTGCAGCATGGAGATCTGTTCCATGTGGCACCCCATGGGCTGCAGGGGGACAGCCTGCTCCACCATGGTCCTCACCATGGGCTTCAGGAGAACTTCTGCTCCGGCACCTGGAGCACCTCCTCCCCCTCCTTCTTCACTGACCTTGGTGTCTGCAGGGCTGTTCCTCACTCTTCTCACTCCCAGCTGCTCTTGTGCAGTAGGTTTTTTTCCCTTTCTTCAATATGCTCTCACAGAGGCGCAAACAACATCGCTCATTGGTTCAGGTCTGGCCAGCAGTGGGTCCCTTTTGGACCTGGCTGGAGCTGGCTCTTATCTGACATGGGGCAGCTTCTGGAATCTTCTCACAGAAGCCACCCCTGTGGCCCCCCTGCTACCTAGCCTTTACCACATAAACCCAATACAGAGCCTCACCTGGTGCAGCTTTGTGCTATTTCCATGTGTCCTGCCATTGGTTACCAGGGAGAAGAGACTGGCACCTCCCTCTCTGTTTCCCCTCCTCAGGAAGTTGTAGGGAGCAATGAGGTCACCTCTCAGACTTCTTCTCTCCAAACCCAAGTACCCTCTGCCTCTCCTCATAGGACATGCCTTCCAACGCTTTTACCAGCTTTGTTGCCTTCCTCTGGATGCTTTCAAGGACCTTAACATCCTTTTTATATTGTGGAGCCGCGAACTGCATGCAATATTAAAGGTGAGGCCACNTGCATGCAATATTCAAGGTGAGGCCACACCAATGTTAAATAGAGTGGAAGAAACACCTCTTTTGACCATCTGGCTGTGCTGTGTTTAATGTATCCCAAAATGCCATTTGCCTTTTGGCTGCCAGGGCACACTGCTGACTCATGTCGAGCCTGTTGTCAACCAGTACCCCCAGATCCCTTTCTGCTGAGCTGCTCTCTAGCCACTTGTCTCCCAGTCTGTACCCGTGCCTGGCATTAGTCTGTCCCAGGTGCAGAACACGGCATTTTCCTTTGTTGAACTTCATGCCATTGCTAATCGCTCAGTGCTCCAATCTATCTAGATCCCTCCATAGAGGGAGAGAAAAGAAGAAGAAAAGAGAAAAGAGGGAAGACAAGAAAGAAAAAAATTAACCTGATGTTTGAAATTGGATGGACGGAACGAAGGAGGCACTGAAACAGAAATATTGCCCCAAATTTCAAAAACTACAACAGAAAGAGCTTATGTATCACCACAGTAAGAGGGAATATATGTCATGTATTCTATGAAACCATTGCATTAATCCATAAAGGGTCAAACTATTCTTCTGGGTTCTGTATGGAATTAAAAAACCAATTTGCTGTGCCAGAACTGATACTAAATACACCTTAATCGAATTATTTCCTCCTCTTCCAATTTTTACACTTAAGACAAGTATGTGCTAAACCACACCTCTACTTTTACAATAGGGAAAATAAGATCTTGTCAGACTGTAAAGGGAGATCTCCCATTGAGAGAAAATTGCAAGTACAGAGTTGGTGAAAATGATGCGAGATTTGAGGGTGGCAAGGAGGAAAAGGAGTTAACATTGTGAGGTTGGAAAGTGACAGAAGAAAACCATTGACTTCACAAGTGGGAAAAGGAGGTAAGAAAAATGTATTCTCCATCTCTGCTTCCTTACAGTGAACCTTATTTTCTCTTTCAGTTTAAGATTTGTCTAAAAAGGAGCCTATGCTATTAATTCAGGTTGGGATTTTACAGAGTCTGTGTTGGCTTATCTGTGCTCTCATTAGTGATGATGAAAAGTTTACTCTTCAACTCAATCAGCCTTAAAACACTCTTAACTGCTTTTGCAAATCCCCTGGTAGATTTCCCTAAGGATTTTCTATAATTACAAAAAGAGATTTTAATGTTTTAGTGTAGAAACTTTGAACTTCTTGTAATAGCCCACCCACTAAGTCCACTTGTCCGTATGCTACTAGTATCACCTCAATACATGAACAGCACTGGAAAGGAGGACTATACTATGCAGCAGTATCATGCTTTCTGAGATGTCCTTTACATATTAAAATATTCACACAGTTTATTTATATACATACATATGTGATATCTATTTCCCTTGAGCTAGGTTTAGTTCTTTTTTATTTTATCAAAGAAAATGAACTTAGACTCACTCAGTCCTGTTTTTTATTAATTTAGGATCTTATCTGTGCTTTTCAACCATATAAATTTCACTGGCTATGTATGAAATTATGATATGATATAAAGTACATTAATCCTTTCAGTGAAAGGTTCAGTCAGCCAACATATCCACAGTGTATGGGGATTGAGAAGGGTAGACAATCAGACAACTAGTAGAATACATCAATCCTGCACATATAGGCATAATTTACTGGCTCTTCTCTATTATGAATGCAATTTCAACCTACCTCTTACCAACAGAAAACTCTATAGAATGTGATCTTACAGCCCAGGAAGAGTTGGGAAATATAAGGTCTCTCCAGGTAGGTGCGCTTGTCACTAGGATACAAATTCTTCCCTGCTGTCTCTGCTGTCACTTTGGTTCTTGCATTTTTGACTACGAAGCATTTTTCAGGCAAGATGATGCATGTGGTTACAATACCCTTCTTGGACAAATGCTTCCACTGTGTAACTAGAAAGAAGGCCGCAAGCAACATCCCTGTAGCAACAGCAGTATTTCCCTCCATAAAGTTATTCTCCTTATACCAACCAAATATGGCTTGTATGCAAATATGACTAGTAGTCAATCATCTCATCCCATAAATAGGGGACAGTCCAGAGCCTGTTGAGCTCTCCTG
>VXAL01018397.1:0-15059 GCA_013399475.1 Chauna torquata
TTGCAGAAACGAATGCTTTTTTTTGCAGAGGTAAGAATCAAATTTTCTGCTTACTGGAACATCTTGTAATGCAAGTATCTTGAAATAAAGTGCCTTTTTGGAGTCTTAAATTCCTTTAACTCTGTTAAGTGAACTCTGAGTGACACTCTGAATTGATATAGAAGGATGTCTGATGTGGAGAGGGGAAGAGATGGGGGTTCAAGAGGTTTAACATTGAATTAAGTGGCATTAAAAACCTACTAAGTAGATCAGTTGAATTTCGGTGATGTGCTAGATAAGTAAGAAGCACGACTGTTCATAAATGAATGATTGTAGACTAATATCTAAGCCAGTTTTTCTCTATTTTAGAAATAGAGAAGGCCATTTATTTAAGTAGAAGTTGGAAGACAGCTTCTTAGAAAACAGTGCCTTTACATACATTCCTTCATACTACCTTTTTTCACTCGATGTAGAGTTTATATGCAGGACACATCCCCATAACCTTTTCTTTATTGAAAAGTTACAAGAAACTTTTATACTTGGACTTCATAGCATCTTGGGTAAATGCAGCATCAGTCTGCCCTTGTTAGGCAGTTGACTGAATAAGCCTTTATCACAAGAGTACTGTAGGGATGAGTTGCATAAAACAGGCTAGTTTCTAAGGCCACACCTGGATCTTAATTTTCCTTTTCTTCACAGAACAGTGTTTCTATGAAGGTCAGTTGTATCTCTGAATTGCTTATGGGAGAAGCCGCAGACTTTACATTGATTGACTTCCTTAATGCTTATATTGGCCTTTGGATATTTGAATAGGCAGTGTTATTGAAACCACTCACCTTAACCATCAGCCTCCTCAGTACCCATCATCTCACCTTGTTGTTACACCACAAAGCATTTCTCAGTACACTCATTCAGTGCTACTTATCCCAGCGTCTGTTCAGTGTCATCAGGCTGCACAACAGGAACCTCTCAAGGCCAGTATTCCCAAATGTCACATCACATCTCCAACAAACTGTATCTGAATATGTTGGTCTTTATCTGAATTGCTTGTTGTAGAGAACAGAAATCTAGCTAAACCTAATCCAAAACCTGTTGGTGGAAATTGAGTAATGGAGCACTTACTGTGAGTAAGGGGTTCCAAATAGCAGAAGGTAGATAGGCAATTTTTGTTAGTGTTGCCTGAAACAGCTCATGGTGATGATATGTGGTGGTTTGTTGTTGTTGTGTTTTTTTTTAATTCACAGCATGTTTTCTGGGAAATGGTGAAACATTAATCGTGAAATTTTCTGATCATCTCTGGCATTTGACCTGTATCTGAAAGTTTAGTGGGTTGTTCGTTCTTGTTCAGACAGCATGCTTCAGACAACCACAGGGGATATTTGTTAATTTTTGTGTGACAGACTGGGTGGTGCCTGTGTGATAAACCCCTGAGAGGCCTCTTTCAGGCTCTGGAAATCCAGTCAAACAGAATTATTGGGGAAGGGCCAGTCTGGCTGTCTTGCTTGTGCTGTTTCTCACTCTTGTGAATTCCTTGGAAGGAGTTTACTGTTACTCTGTAAATAAGAGAAAATGATTAATGAAATTCCTCANTAAAAGGAGTTTATGTGACCCCAAGGAGAATTTGCCTAGCTAAGAAAATGAGGTTAAAGATGCAGACTTTCTTCTGGACAAGAAACTTATCTTACTTCTTATTTTGTGTTTTTTTTTCTTTTTTTCTGTAAGCCTGTGAGGAGCAACTCTGGGTAAAGGTGTTCCTAAGTCACTGTGGGAAATAAGGAGTCTGAGCTCTACCTAAAGGATATTTCATGTTCGTGTACTTCGTATTTTGTATATACTATGGCAAACGTGTGTTCATTCTGATAAATCCTTAGAAAAACCTGAAATGGAGTGTTGAGAACATCTGAAAGAGCCATATTGAGAACATCTGAAAGAGCCATACTGCTGTATTGTCTGTACAGTGTCCTTTGAGCTACTAGTTTTTCTTTTCTCATTGAAAACCAGAAATACCAGCCTGTTAAGTACTCTTGAGAGCTCAGTCGTTCAAAATGGGCAGATGTATATGCAGTCTGACTTGGTGATCCGAGGTGGATTGTGACCAGTGTCTGTTACACTTGGTCTGTGGACCAGAAATTCCGTAGACTTTTTTTTTAGCTTGTTCACATTGAGCACAAATGTGGTTGTGTACTGTGGAATTGTACACAAAGCAGCCGCTAATGTGTTTTTTCATTTATAACTTGAAATAACTGTTTTTCTCTTGACCTTCAGCTAAAAGTGCTGTTTATGAAGTAACAACACATATGTGCAGATTTAGTGTGTGGCACATGAAGCAGGAAAAAACAATGGGTTGTTAAATCCAGACGTTTTATTTTGCAGTATATGATGCGTGGTACTGAAGTCATTGCTTTGTGGGAGGACCAAACTGGAAAATAATAATCGCATGAAAATAGCAGCTCTGGGAGCAAGGTGTCTTGGTGATTCGAGGTCCAAAGGCCACATAGGGTCTGCATCTCCCTTTTGTAAGGGAATGAATTAATGTGTTGTGTTCTTTGCCTTTCAAGAGGAGGGAATGTACTGACCTTCTTATACAAACCTTGGCATCATAATAGTAGATATATGTCCAGCTGTGCTGTCTTAAAGCAGGAGATAAATGGTTTGTTTTGAGGAAGGAGAGTTAAATTTTTTGTAAACTTTGTTGTATAGTTTAAACACCTAGCTTTGGACTACTGTGTAGTATTTTATTTACTACAGAGCTCTCGTGTCTACAAGTAGCCAACTGTGTGTTAAGGTTTATTGTGCCCACTGCTGGAGGTCTCTGTAAGAGTCATTTCATTTTCCTTTCCTTTCTCTTTTTTGCTGTTTCTACATGGCAGATGAATGTCTTGCCAGTATAGATTCTCTCTCCTCTCTAGGTCCACCTGGCTCAGTAGAAGTGTACGGTACTGCTAGAAGATTCATCAGCTTAATCCACAAGTGTCTCCTTAGGCATAACCTATTTAATTAAAAAAAAAAAATTGTGATAACAAAATTTGAAGTCTTACTTCAAGCAGATTCTTGGGCTGAGGTTAGGAGCTGAAGGTATGGCTTATGTTTAAGGACAGCAATGATATATAGCTGTGTCGTAGTCCAGTTGTTCCCTTCAGATAATGTTTTATTTGAACTAGCTAGTTCAAGCTATCAACCAAGTGCAAGTGGGGTTGGAGGCAGCCTAGAAGGTTACCCAACTCTTTACAGTCTTGCTCCGGCTGAGTAAAAATGGAAGTTACTGAATATCACCTCCTTTTATTCATTTTCAGTCAAATGATGTTATGTCTTGAATTGTTGTGGAGCTCATCCTGTTTTTGAGCTGTGCAAACTTTTGCTGTATACGCTGGGCAGCTTTCCCTGTCCTCGTTAGCCAGTATGGATACTTTGGTAACTAGGCTGTTGCTTCTTCTCTGAAAGCTCATCTTTGTCATGAAAAGACACCTGCTAGCAGCTAAATCTGTATGTCCTGCACAAAAGGGAGAAAGCTCTTCTTTCTCCCTAGGATGCTCTAGGGCACCTGTTTTCAGAGGATTGCTGCCATTTTCAGGCTTTATGTAGACCATTGTTTAGCAATTCTGCTACTACTCTTAGTGCAGCAAGCACTGATGGTCAGACCAATGTCTGAACAGTTAAAAGCACAGAGGTGCAACAGAACGCAGATTTTTGGATACAAGAAATCCCTATGTGATCTTTATCTTGAATTTGTTAATGGCTTTGCTGTCGTAACTGAAGGTCTTACTGTAAGAGTTCTTCTGTCAGTGCTCTCCCTTTGAATGCTATCTTTGCTGTAAACTGTTCATAGTACTGTAGTGTAGTACTAATATTTTGTAATTGAAATCTATGTGGAAGAAGAGATTACGACTGTGTATTTTTACATTGGAATCCCTTCAAGACAGGAATCTTTCCTGCTTGTGCAAGATTATAAGGAGTGCCTCTATCCAGACCAGGCCCCTTGGGGGAATGACAGTATATTTAATTGCAGCTTCCTGATAGCTCTTAAACCTTTCTGTGTTTTAATAACACTTGCGTTACCAGTTTGCTCTCCGTCTTGAACTTTGGAGTTTGAGGAAAGCAGACAGCTTCCTAATCTAACGTTTTAGCTGCTTATGCTGCAGTGTTTTCAAGGTGGCATTTCCCCTGCTTCTGAATAACTTGTTTTTTACATTTTAGTGTTCATTTATTGAAGTCTTGGGATTTTTTGACCTTATAATGTATAAGGAGCTAAAATGTTTGGGAGGGAGCAGAGAAGGGAGAAGAACTAATGCAGAAGCCTGTTGCAATTCTCTTGCAAGCAAAGGTATGCTTACCCATCATAAAATGCTGGTAGGTGTCTGGAGTATGATGTTTTTCCTGGTAATATTTTGCAACTGCTAATAAAAGCAGCCTTAGTGTTTTTTCTTCTTTTTCTCCTACATAAAACACTAGCCTATAATGGAGACCATTTGTGTGCATGTGTGTGCAAGGAATGTAACAGATTTTTACAATGCATGGCAAATGCACTTCTCCTCAGCCATTTTTTTAATAGAACAGCCAGCCATGTCTTCATTGAAATATAATATGTTTTGTAGCATGATGTAAAAGAATGTATGTGCAAATTCGGTTGCTATAAAGCATTTCCTTTCACTGGTAGAAATAAAACTGGAAAAGAGGATACTCTTGTGACAGTTGTTTTAACCTTACCTTCCACAAATATAGACGGTGAAAAATAATTTTGTAAATAACCTAGCAGCTTAATATGGTCTTGCTCAAATCTGCTCTTTTACTGAGTATGCTCATTTACCTGTTCGTTCATCATTTGCCTGCGGTTATTTTCATGGGGTCTTCTAGTAGAAAAAGTGAGCTTTCATTCTTTCTTCCTGCTCACAGGCAGCTTGCACATTCTGCTTCCTTTTGAAACAACCGCTGTCTGTACCATAGCTCTGTGGGTTTTTCCCTGAATCTTGCTTTGGTTGGTGGTGATGTTTAGGAAACAGGAGACCAGAAAGAAGGAAAGGGGCAGTCTCTTTATTAATATTTGCAGGTGTTGGTCTGGGCTGTCAGCTCTGCTTGAAATGGTACTTCACAATGGCAGGTTCTAGCTGGTAGCACTGGTCATGGAGTGAAGGTGACAGTAATGTAGCCAAACTTCCTCTGAAGTCAGCTCTGTCTTGGCAACTGTTTCAGTTTTGGATTTATTTTATAAGGCTTTTTGCTTTAAAAAAAAAAAAAGTGAAGTTCTTAAGAACTGATTTAGAGCCAACTCTTCTGTTTCAATTTCCCAGTGCTAGAATATTTCCAGGCATTAGACAGATGAAAATAATTTACTTTTATCTTTTGAGCACAAAACTTATAATTTCTAGATTTTTGATAATTAATACAAGTACTAGAGTGAAGCTAGTATTTTTATTTGAGTGAAACTGAATAATCTGATGAGAAGCTCTCCCAAAACACTAGGCACCTTAAATATGGACTGAATTGATGTGACTGTCTTAAGAGCATCTCTCAATGTTCAGGTCAATGCTAACCAGTATTTAAATGGGCAAGAGTGGATCTGAGTGTTTCTAGGCAGGGTAATACAGCTAAAATAGAGTTGTGGGTTTTTTTTGTTTTTTTTTTCTTCTGCCAAGCGAAGAACTTGGAAGAAAAATTCTAGTATTTCTGGCTCTTTTACCTAAAATAATAAAGTATTTGCTACTATCAGGGCTGATAGAAAATGACTGAAAGTTTATCCAAAAAAATATAGCTTTCATTCTTTGAGAAGAGGGTTTTGTCAAAAAAAAATAAAAGAAAGTGATTATGAAGTAATTTGGTTTCATCATCAACCCTTATTTCACCTATTCAGAAACAAAATTAGTTCAAATGATATTGGGGAAAAATATTAATGAAAGCTCTCTAAACTGGCTGGGGCAGTTGAAAAACTGACTTGATGTTAAGGAAAGACTCAGCTGCTTTTAGTTTCCTAATCCTTTCGGCAGATTGTGCTGCTGTTCAAACATGGGATAGCAAGGGAGTGTTCAAACTGTAATGGTCTAGCAGGTTGTTCCCATCTGAGGTGTCTACTGATGTAGAAGTACAAAAATTTTTTTCTAAAGCACGCAAAGATGATCTGTAATGAAGGAATTGCTTGGCCTGACATATGGCTTTGTCTTAATATAAAAGCACAGAGATTTAGTCTACTCATGGTTTCCACCTGAATTTGAGCACTCTGGAGATGGAGGTCAGACAAAACTACCAATTTGTTTTGAGTCTTCAGTAACTGCAAAGAGGAAAATAAAGGCAGGATTATTTTATTTAAACTGTCTGAAAGATGGAGCTCTGGAATCACAAAGGGACTGACCTTTACTTTCTATGGGAGTTACTCATGGTAAAGCATCCTCTTAGGCTTTTGGAAGGAGTTTCTCCTAAGCATGTTACAGAAAAAGTGTGTAGGCATCCTGTTATTTTGTGTATCTTAGGACCTGTAATAACTTTTGTTCCCCCCCACCGTTAATTTTACAGTTTAGGAGCTTTAAGAGACAACATACTAGGACTATCTTTGACACCTACGCAGTATGCACCAGGTGGAATCAGTACTTGGCCTGAATTACCAAAATAAAGTTGCAGATCTGTTGGTTGATGTTGAAAGTACTTGGACTGTAAAATCATTGAAAACTTGTTTCCAAGATGGTGTAGAAAAAGACCACTAAAGGTCTGTCGTGGATAGCAGTGCTTCCAGTAGTGTTGCTTCCTCTATTAACAATACATTATCCAGATAATTGTGTGGTTGTTTTTTTTTTTTCCTCCTTCCTGATGATGAGAAAACACTAATGGAAGGCCTTAGGTTATACACTTATTGAGCACAGGCCTTCTCCATGACAAATTCTGGAAAAAATAGAGCTTATGTTTTGGGATTAGTCTGCTTGTGTCTTAGACTGGGGGGAGAAAAGTAGTTTTCTGTTTGCAGGGAGGAACATTCTCGCTTCTGTGGAAGCCACTGGCTTTGAAGTGTGTGTAGCAATGTACAGTCCCTGAATCCTTGTGGAGATGGCATTTGGCACTTCCTGTATCGTCACACTGAGAAATTGTGTTTACAGGCTAATGGGGATCATTCTTGTTTCTGCAGCTGTAGCTTTGTAGCTCTTTAAAACTGCATTGGAAAGTTGATTTTTGGTTTATGATATCAAATCATCTGCTCTTTCAGAAGTAGATTATGGGACTACAGTGGTTCTGTTAAAAATGCTAGCTTGATAGTCAGTAGTGATCAAGAAGCAAACACAATGGTAGGAATTTCTAGTTTTTAGGAAGGGAATTGAGAACAAAGTATATTTGAGAGTATGCATTTGAGAACATCAGTGTAACATTAATGGTGCTCCTTTGTTTTGAGTAGGGTCCATCTCTGGTGCCCAGCCTCAGAAAAGATGTAGTAGAGCTGAAAAAAGGTTCCGAGAACAGTAATATGATGAAAGGCACAGAATGGCTTTCATAGCAAGGAGGAGTAGGACCCTTCAGTGTGGAAGACTGAGAACTGAGGGAAGGACTGGGGAATGAGGTAAGGAGATGAATATTATGGAGAAGGTAAATACAGTCTGATTACTCACTGCTTCCTGTAATATGAGGAGAAACTTCTCAAGTTAGCAAGTGGTAAGTTCAGAAAAAGCAGAGCAGATGGTTTTTCACGTATGCGTGTTTAACTTGTGGAACTCTGTCACCATATGTTGCTGAAGCTAAAAGTTTGCTTGGAGTTAATGTGGAACTAGACAAATTGGGGGTGGAGGGGGAATATACTGGTATTGATACATCTAGGAAAGGAAAACCATGCTTCTGTCTGGCTCAGGAAATTTGAGGTGCAGATTTATTTGTGGCTGGGAGAATGTTCTGTTGAAGTATCAACACAGGTTTTACGTTCTTACACTTGGACATTCGTTTTTGCCAGTGTTCTTTTGATTTCCCTGTCCAGTTAGGGGCAGGTGTCTCTGAACAGAGTAAAACTTCTTGCCATTGCTTGTGAATCCTTGGTTTGTGCCAGTGTGACTGTTCCTCATAGGTTGGTTTTGATGTTATCTGTTGAAGTGAGTTGAATACTGCAGCTGCAAGAATGGTAACACTGTTCAGGGCAAGGTGCCATAGCCTCTAGGAGATGCTGTAGTGGAAGGATTGGCTGGCTACTTCTTGGCATCCAAATTTAGTGACCAGAAGATAAATAAATTCTTTGTTTTGTTAATGCATGAGTGATATGTTTCTGTGTTACAAAACTACACTTGCTTAAGACATTTGTACGTGCCTCTACTTTCTAGGTGTGACTGCATGTGAAGCTATGTCAGTCTTTGGAGCTTGTCCTATTAAGACTCTGTAAAAGCTGACTTGTGTTCGTGAGCATCTGCAGTTAGGCTACAACTTCATGTCTGTTAAAGCATGCTTTGAAAAAGGGGAGAAATCTCACTTTGTGCTCTCTGTTTGTCCTACTGGAAAAACGAAAGGAACCTTTGTAAACGCTGTGTCTGTCTGCAATTGTTACCAATGTATTAGGCAGGAAAATGGGGGCAGTGAGTGGTTTTATTGTTGCTTTTAAGATGAAAGCTTCTGTATTCCTGTGAAAATTAACCTTGTATGTTGACTCTGACTGCGTTTATATTCCTAAACTTGGGAATCTCTGTGAGATGGCTTGGTATGTGCATTTGTGTTGACAGCTTTGGCTGGAATGCTTTGGAGCTGTGCTGTGACCCTTAGCATTGTATTGGTGACTTTTTGTTGTTTGTGACTGACCAGTTCTGCCACTCCGATGGATTTTAGTAGTCTGTGAGTCATCATTTACAGCTTGTCCCAACAGTGATACATGTAAATTAGATACTTTTAAGGGTCATTGACAGTCTTTTCAGTTAACCAGAACAGTATTTGTATGCTGCTTTTATTTCTTTCACAGACTTTTCAGTAATCTTGTTGTCTTGTGCTTGATTAACTAGCATTTAAATAAGGTCAGTTCTTAAAAATGGAGTTTAACTAGCACATCCCTTCCTGTTCAGAAGTCAAGTTTCATTTGAAGATGATATCCCTTAATGTTCTTACTTTTTTTCTTCCTGAGTCAGGCTAAATAATCCTATTATCAGGCAAGGTATAGCCTTGCTAGGAATAAAGCCCTTCTCTCCAGATATCAAACTCCCATGCAGAATGTTCAGCTATTTTAATATTTTGGGAGAGTAGATACAGTTCTCTTTATCAGGCTTTTGAGGTTTTTCCTTCCATGAAAATAAATAAAATACTCTTGCCTCTTCATCCTGCAACTAGTATTCCTGTGTAGCAAAGTAAAATTATGGGGCTTCTCGATTTTGCTTCTGTCTGGGATGCTCTGATGAGACTGCCGTGTCCAGGTACTGTTTATTGCATCCCTCCTTTTTGAGGACAGTGGACCTGTGTCGGTTGGCTAACCTGGGAGAAGATCCGCAGAACAACAGTCAGGAGGTTTGTGGTTTGGGAAATGGTCTCTGTAGCTTTTAGCTGTATAGTCTAAATAGATGAGAATTTGTTCTTCGAAGATCATTAAAAATTTGAACTTGATAGATAAGCCCATTGAAGTCTGTTGTTGCTGTGTGGTCGAGGTCTTGAAGCCTTGGAAGTATGTGTTCACATAAGAAACTTTCCTATTAGTAACTAGTTATTAAATACTTGTTTTGGTAGAACAGAATCTTGTTACTGTTTAAAGTACACTTGTATATTTTTAAGAACTGTGAAAAAACTTTTTGAACTAATAATGTAGATGTAATGTGAAATAACTGAGACATGTTGGAGGAGTTGATGAAAACTTTAGATCCTGGACAAAATGCTCAGAGGGTTGGAGCACCTCTCCTGTGAAGACAGGCTGAGAGCTGGGTTCAGCCTGGAGAAGAGAAGGCTCTGGGGAGACCTCATTGCGGCCTTTCAGTACTTAAAGGGGGCTTATAAAAAAAAAAAAAGTGGAGAGGGACTCTTTACACGGGCAGAAAGAAGTGATAGGACAAGGGGGAATGGTTTTAAACTAAAAGAGGGGAGATTTAGATTGGATGTTAGGAGGAAATTCTTCCCTCAGAGGGTGGTGAGGCACTGGAACAGGTTGCCCACAGCAGCTGTGGATGCCCCATCCCTGGAGGTGTTCAAGGCCANCAGAGGAGTGGTTGAAGTAGTTGAGGAGTGGCCTTATTAACTCAAGTTAATCAAAGTTACGTGGTAAATAGATCAAGATTCATTATCAGCTCTTAATTGCATATGCGGGTGATAAATTGCTGCAGTTGCATTTTGCTTACTTGCCTCTTCAGGCATTGGCACCCTAAGCTATGTTAACATCTTACATGAAATGTGTCTCTCTTACTGATTAACTGCACATAAAATCACAAACTTCAGAAATCCTACTGTATGAGTTATAATAATGGATTACAAGGATTGATTCAATTTTGTGATGGGTCATTTTGGAGGAAGGTGATCTTTTTTTGATCACTATTTGTGTTTGTGAAGGAGAGGCAAACATTGACCTGTCTCATCTGGATTGCTTCGTAAAGTCAGTGTTTTAATTTTTCCAAATATGAAGTTGCTCACATGTGACATCGACTTCACATTGAGAATGAGGAAGTTGTGAACATAGTTACACCGTTGCCTTCACTTAATTGCTCTACTGTACTAGTGTACGTGGAACTGCAGCTGACAGTTTTCTGTTTGCATTTTTACAGCCCTGCATATACTGTATTTGTTCAGTGGTTTTCTTCAGTGCTGAAATACACTTGTCAGATATGCGGAAATCTACACACTATCCTGTCTTGTGTGCCTGTGGGCCTCCCTCCCATGTAAAACCATATAGTCAAGCTTTCATGTATGCTCAGTAAGGCTGACTTTGGGAAAAGCCCATAGTTGTCCTGTCTGGATAAGTAACGATCAGACTGGGAGGTTGGCAGTCATCTAGAGCCTTGGCTGTGTTTCTCTAATCCCATTTTAGGCCATTCAGATTAAAAGTTCACTGTGCTGGAAATGTTCTGCTGAGTTAATGAATGAAATACATAGAAGCTTTGTAAAGTTGGTAGCTTGATAGCCTGGTAGGCAACGTCTGAGAATTTGCACCTATAGAACGAAATCATGAAGTGGTGTAGGGCTTGGCTTACACAAGTGCTTGAGCATCCTCTGCTTCTGTCGGTGTTTATTAATGTGATATCCGAGTCAAGTGTTCATATCTATGAAAACCAGTCCCTGTGTGTGGCTTTTTCCTTGGTGTGTTAGAGGAAGCTGAAGTGCTTGCTGCTTTGGGTGGGTAGCATGCTTAATTTTCTTCTGAGCCTAGGCACAAGAGCAAACTGCTGTTTGTAAGGTTTAACAGGGTCAAGATTTTTCCTTCACTCAGGAAGCATTTTCATTGCGCTGCTGGTTTATCTGTGGTTTGTTGGCTGTAATTGTAGAAGCATGTTCCTTATCGTTGCTACATGTAGGAGCAATAAAACAGTAATCGTTCCCACTTCAAACTGGCCTTTCAGAATTAAGGTGAAGTGGGTCAGCATATGGCTCCTGGCAGCAGTGCTATGGAAGTTTTTTCAGGTAATGTAAGTGACATTGTTTTACAAATACTCCTTTTTTTTTTTTTGTTATAAAACCTATTATTTTTTCAGTTACATATACAGATGCTATTACACTTGGCAAAGATTAGAGTTTTATAGGTTTTATAAGCTTGTCCTTAAATTCTTTTGTACTTAAAGTTTCCCCTAAATGAGAAATTTTGTTTTGAGTTTGAAGAGATCTGGTGTCTCTACCTTTTTCTCTAATTTTTCCAATTTATGACTAAGGTAGCTGATCAGCTTAATATCCATGGTTATGGTTCAGGCGTCAAGATAATGTCAATCATCAAAAGCTGCCTTCCTGACAGCCAGCTGTTTTGTGAATACCTTTACGCATGGGAGTGCTTTATGAAAGGTGACACTGGTGAGTATAAGGGGCTGTTGCTCAGCGCCTTCAAGTGCAACCAGCAATACAGTGGAAACAGCTATAATACCTTGGGAGTGGGGCTAATTATGCTATGTAAATGGAATCATGTATTTTTAGACACTACTTCAGATAGCCCTTGTCTTTTACTATGCTTTGGTATAGAAAGTTGAACTGCAGGATTTCAAAATGCACAAAATACTTCCCAGACAATAAATATGTGGAGCAGTGCGTCCCTTCAAGTGTTACGAGTTTTTGGTGTCAACAGCAGCATGGTGGCACTTTCAGCCTAGACCTTCGAGTTTGTGTCAGGCTTCCCAGTACTTTTTCTTTTTTCCTGTTGTGTTTGTGCTTGGTGAACTGAGGTCGGTAAAACCTTTGTTTCCTGCTTGAATAGGACACAGAACTGCTCCTTTCTGCATATGCTCAGACTGTGGGTGACGGAACTTGTAGCTTAGAAAGGCAAGGCACTGTGCTTTAATGGAGATTGCTTCATGCCCTGGTCACTAGGTGATCATTCTTAAGTGTAGGACAAATTACTTGTCTAGTTTCAGCTTCTCGTGCTTGAAGAATTTATTGCTGTAGCCAAGTTACAGATAAACTTATGGTTTCAGGAGATGTGGAAACTGTTCTAGTTAGGATAGAATGGTCATTTAGGCACATTGTGCTCTTCACCTAAGCTCTGTGTGTCATCTCTTACTCCCATCAAAACAGAAAATGCTGCTGAGTTGTACAGCTTTGTGTTGTATGGATTATTGCTTAGTAAAAAAGTGGTTATACTTCTTTTTGAACTAGACACCTAGAAGTATGTAAGCCCTTCAAATTATGATTTCAGTGCTGTTGAGTCATTCAAGCGAGAGTTTGGCGAATGACAAACATTTTTGTTTGCGTGCAAATATCTGTGAAATATGCTGATATATGAGGTTCTGGTTCAATGTATATGCTACCAGAACACAATATAAAACGCGGAGCTTAAGTCAAATTTTAATAGCTAATTGTTATTTCTCGTGTTATGGACTTGTTTGTTTTTATCTAAAGAATACATATTGTTATGTAAAAGAATATTGTTATAAGCTTACAATGATGGTATACTTTTTAAAACTATTTTCAGGCTGTAGAATGAATTAATTTTTTCTCTTTGTTTTGATAGTCAAGAATCCCTTCAGTGGAGATCTACACAAAATAGAAGTAAGTAAAAACACTTAATGTTGAGATTTTAGTCTGTCAAATGATTATGTAAAATCACATATAGATCTATTCAGAAGGGTGCAGTTTCAGAATGTTTTGCATGAGATTAGTGCGTTTCTTGGTACTTTTAATATTTTAACTTTTCGTTTTTCATCTTGGGCAATACAACTAGGATTACAAGATTCGGCTATCTCATGCTGGTTGCTTTATATACTGAGAAAAGGTTGCGTAATTTGTGTTGTAGAGCTATGAGGAAAAAATGTGTTATCATAAGAGTTTAGAGAATAAATTTATCCATTTTCCTTTACTGTTACCATTTGGCTTCTCAGCCGTGAAAGCACAGCTGGTAAGAGATGATCGTCTTGAAACTCCAGGATCTTATTTAATGCCATAGAAGAGCAAGGGTTAGTCTTCTTCAGAAAATGGATTAGAAAAATTGTCGTTTTCACTTTGAGTCAATTCTATTATTTGTTCCTATATTCGCTATTTCAATTAGAATATCAGGATAACCTGTTTTGGGATGTCACTGTTGAAGGTATCTGGGTTATTCAGTTCTGCAGCATATATGGTGGTTCTCTCTTCTGGCCTCCAGTCTTTCTGCCTGGACTGTAAACAGTGACCTTCTTTTCCTAGGCACATACATGCAAGTATCACAAGATAATTGTGTGTGTGTGTGTGTTTTTTTTTTTTTTGTCTAGGGTTGAGCTCTCCAAAAATGAATTGTTAACATATTTTCAGTGGGTAGCTTTGGCTAGTTTCTTAGAAGAAAACGTTTCTGAATCTTCTGAAGAAATTAAATTTTGTGGGGTAAATTCTGAGGTACCCACAGGCAAATAAGCTAAACTTAGAGCACTGCTGTGTGCGTGCGCATGTGGTAGAGGACTGATTTCCCTCTTCTGCCATGCCCGATATTTTCCAGGCAGGAAATGAGTTAACAAGGTTGGTTAACTTCCTGGGGAGTACCAGCTGTAATACCGATTTAGTCTCAGTGATGGAATTGTAGGACCAGAATATAAGAGGTAATGCTGGCAATTTTTGGTATTGTCTGTGGGAATTAATTGTCACGTGTTTGATCAATGAAAAGTAGTATTCTTCCTTTTGGTAGCAGTTTTCTTGTGGAAAATAATGGGAGCTCTTCAAATTTTGCAACATTGTCACACAGCACTAGTGCAACAGGGAGTTATACTAAAAATATTTAGGTTTTTCACAGATGTACAAACTAGAAAATAACTTTCTTTTGCATATTTTCTGAATAAAGGTTCTAGTCTTAGCTATTTGACTCTGCCCCAGGAATCACAGCCAACTTCAGAAAAAACCCACAGCCTTTTAGAATGGCTTTTAGTACTCAGTGTATATAACTGCTTGTTCCTCATCTTGATATTTTGAATAACTTATTCTACTATAAAAGTTTCTGCATATATTTCAATGAAATCGCTCAATATCTTGGTAAAGATGTTTAACTCTGTAAGTAAAAAAATTATGACATTCTCATTTTCATGCTTGTTTTGGGAAATAGGACTTTTTATACTAGATGGATTGTGTAGACCACAGCTTTTTTTTTTAATTGAGTTACTGTAGTTTGAAGACAAACAACAAAAATCTAATTTTGCTATGAATCTTATGTGAGGAATATGGCCATAACATACTCCACAGTGACTTGCATGAAATGTCACTGCACATTTTTAAGAGTAAAACTTACTATTTTAGTTTTACGTAGTAGCTTTCAAAAAAAACCACCCAACTTCTTTTGGGTCATTGCAATTTTCTCTCAATAGTATTAAAATAACCTTCTGCACTGTTAGTTTTAACTGGCAGGTCCAACAGAGTCCAGGCTGCAATCTAGTTCAGTTTCAGTCAAGATCTGAAATATTAGTGTTGTAAATAAATATTTTGATTCAAAATCTATTACTTACATCATTGTTGATGTGTGAAACATTATAGCCTTTCACCTGTGTGTGTATATATATTTAAAAAAAAAAAAA
>VXAL01018397.1:30259-42435 GCA_013399475.1 Chauna torquata
GGGCACACAGCCAAAATGAGTTACTTGTTCCTTTCCATGAATTAAAAAAAAACCAAAAACAACAACAAAACAAACCCTTTCCTTTAGTTGGTCAAATTCTGATATCCCTTATACATGTTGGAAGTAATGTAATTGTATCTGACAGTAGGTAAATCAGCGCTTCTAGACCAGAATTTCCTACTGTTATCAGTCAGGTACCTTAAGACAGAGTTTGGAGAAAGAGCTGTATCCTTATTTCGAAAGGGAATCTGCTGGGATATAAGACTTCTCAATCAGCAGAATGTAGATTTTGGGTACCTACAAGTAGTGTTTCCTTTGTCAGAAATGGTTTTCTACACTGTGTATTCGTATTTCAAGCTCTCTGGTGCAGCAAAGCATTTGCTTTAATAGAGGACGCTGTTGTCGTGAACTTTACAATGGTCTGTCACTTAAAATTTATCATGATGCTGAGCGGCAAGAATCCAGTGGGTCTGCAGTTGTCTGTCTGCAGTGGTCATCTTTTCATAGTTCTTTTTGGTCATGTGAAGTTTCAGTTTTTTTATTTTAGTCAATGGAATATTTAAGCCACAAGTCTTGAATTCTGGGTTGCAAGATAAAAGAATGATAATTTCTATCAGAATCTGAGTGGTGAAGGTAAATGTTTAAAGTGAAGTCTTTGCCAGTTGTTTAAATCTTGAGACTCTAAAAGAGTCTGTCTTGCATTATGTTCTTCTTGAATGCTGTGTTCTCTCATCAGTGTGACCGATGTAAACTCTCTACAGAATCCTAGTTTATAAAATTAGTGGCTTATTTGGATGGTGAGGGAAGAGAGAGCTGCTACTTGTCCAGTTTTTAGTTCAACTGACTTTGTTAATTGGATGTTGCCAAGGTTGAGTCGTGTGTTACTTCTATGGTGTTGAACTAGATGTTGAAAGAAGCTTTGTTTAAAAAAAAAAAACAAAAAACCAAAGAGACTTTCTGCCCTTCTTCGTCCCACTTAAAAAAAATTCCTACTGACAAGCAACTATACTCTAATTTATGTTCTTCTGGAACATGCTAATTTTGGTCTTTGCTTAACTAAAGCAAATAGTAATTGGCTTAAGTCTTTTTGCTTTTGTTGGTATACATTCTTACTTGTAGGAAACAATATTTTTATTGTTCCCTATAAAAGAGGGTATAGTTTAAAGTGACTTCTTCCAATGCAATTATTTCCTTTCCAGACAGAAGGAGCTTCTTTGTGGCCTGGAACACTTACACTGTAGCAGGCTTGATTGCCTGAATAAAAGAACTGCTAACATTTTGGTTTTGTCCCAGGGCATTTGTATGTGTTCATATGTTATGTGTATGCTTTCAGCCCTTGGGTCTTAAGTTTTGCTTTTTGTAAGTTCAAAGCAAAACCAGTCAGTTCTTTCCCATCAAAAAAGGCAAATATTTTGAGACATTTGCAAGTACTTGGTGTGTTATTTGCTGAGGGTCTTAGTGGTTTTGGGACCAGTTTCTTGCTTCTCTATGCAAAATGTTATGTTGAGATATTATTAAATACTTCTCAAAGTTATGCCATTGGTTTTAGCATTACAGTTCTCATGTTTAACCATTCATTGGAAATGAGGTGGTGTTTTTTTTTAACCTTGTAAATAATGCTGCATGCTTGAAGTTCTGCAGTCATTGTCTTGAAACAGTAACATAGCATTTTGCTGTGACAACTATATTACATTATTTCAGTTTCTCAAAATTTTAGTTACTAAAATGTGAATAGTAATTTTTTTAATGAGAGTTGCAGAGCTTTTTTTTTCCCAGGACATTGTCCAATAGGGATATGTGAGTGCTTTAGGTACAGTGCAGAAATGGTAGATGCTTACAGCTGTTTCCGTTCTATCTCTGTATTACTGTCATGATTGATTTTCAGGCATTTAAATTTGAATGTAGCTTCTGCAAGCTACATATATCGCAATGCTGAATCTTTTACGTTGTTTATTCTTCAATACAGGCTGTGAAACATGACACTCCAGTTCTGGAATTTCTCATTTACCACTCATTTGCTGTCAGCTTTTCTTGTCAGGTTTGACTGCAATATAAATCACTTCATAACATTCTGTCCTGTATCAGAAATCAGTCTGGATTTTCCTTCATGTGGAAGACTTCTCACTTGTGATAGCTCAGGTGCTGCTTTGCTGTATGAAATATTCATTCAAGACTGCAACAGAGTTGTAGCTTCCAAAACTTTTTAGAAAGCTACTGTAGTACCTACTGTTAGGTATCATATGAATTTGAGCATCTAATGCCTGCTTTGGTATACTTTAGATGCGGACAGAATAGTTTTACCTGTCAGCTGTGACTTTTAGCTGTATGTTGCCTTGAATATGTACTTGATAGGTTCCTTTTATGCTTTTATTTTTGTTCTTTCAACAGTTATTTTCCTGGTTCTCTTTATGTTTGTAGTTCAGTGAGTGTCTTTGAAGAACTGAAACTTTATACTTTGGCTATAACAGAAGAGCTTGGGAGTTGCTGAAGTAACAGAAAGGTTGTTTGGGCTCCATGCATCTTAATACCTGGTTAGCAGGCAAAGGCAATTTTCACATGACAAGACTATTTATTTATTTATTTGTTTGTTTGTTGCAGTCCTCGTTTTCACAGGACTCTGGGAAGTAGTTCCGTTACATAAATCGTTCATACCTTTTTTCACAGCTGTTTTTTTCCTGGTATTGGCAATTCTGTATGTATATGTCACTTCCCTTATTTCTGGAAGTGTAAATCAACTGGAATAAGTTCATACTCCAGTTGTAAAGCTTGAATACAGGCATTCATAAATCAGACTGGAGACTATTTTAAATGTTTTTCAGGTTGGTAAGTCCTGAGCAAACTCATACAAAAGCAGAATAAATTCTTGGTTTTGAATTTTGTGAGTAAATTTCAACATCACAATTTTAAAAAAAAAAAAACTTTCGAGATGTGGTACAGCTCTGTAGCAGAGCACAGTACCTACAATTTGTGGAATTGAAGAAGAAAGCCTCTTGACTTGTCAATGGGTACTAGGTTATTGGTATATGACACTCTGCATTTTAAGTATGGGACCTGTAGCATGCATGAGGATCTAGGCTCTACTGTATCTGTGTTAGCATGCAGAGTTCAAGTGTTGTGGCATTTTTTTGAGTCCTTCAGGATGCACTTCATGGGCAATAGCTTGGGATTTTTTTTCCACTCTGTCAGAGTAAAGTCTGGTGATCTTACTTTGAGATATCATCTACTGGATATGGTTGATGTATCTGTCAAAAGAAGAATGGGTAGGTAAGCTCATATTGTAGGATGATGGACAAATACGAGCAATGTTCTGAAAACAATGGACAAGATAATTGGCAATTTGAAAATAATCTTGTTCATGCAGAAGTGTGATTTAATTAAAGCAGTGAAAGAAATATTTATATTTAGCGTGTTCAATTTGCTTTTGAAAGATCAGATACAGTTGTCATATCATGTCTTCAATAACTGGAGCTCTAAGGAAAAAATATGTAGGATGAGCTCCAAAGTAGTTAAACTAACAGCGATAGCTAAAGTTGCTTTATAGTTCTGCAGATGAAATAAAGATGTTCTCTGAAACACCACATCTAGGGTGATATTTCATCCTGCAGCATGCAAGATAAACTGTTACCTTGAGTGAGTGGTAGCCCTCCTGCCCTGCTCGTGAGAATACAATCCTATCTACATGTTGAAAAGGCTCTCTTTAATGCTAGAAAATTGTGGAAAATATTTATACTTGGGGTAAAATGCTGTATCCATCACATGTTGGTCTCCTCTAGAAGAACTTAACTGTATTAGACCCCCCAACAACCACATTCTCCTTTCTTAATAACATTTAGTAGTATTTAGACTTCAATATCTTTTCTGTCTGCTGAAGAACCTTGTGTGTTGTGTGAAAGTGTGTAACTTCAGCACTTTCAACTAAGCATTTTCTTTTTTCTTTTGCCTTCGGTAAGAAGGGTTAGTATTTAAGATATTAACGATCTGTGGCTTAACATGAATAAAATCTGTTCTTCAGAAATATGGTTACCTGTATTTTGTAAAAGTCTTCAATCATATCAGGTACATTGAATCCAAATCTAAAGATCTGTTGGGATATTGTATAACTCATAGTAGAGATGCTGGGGAATCTTTTTTTTTTTCCTCAGTTATACAGTAGTAAATTGAGGTACAGAAAGCTGTACCGCAATTTCCTAGGTGTTCCTTTTGAATTCTGTACAAGAGCCATTTCTTCCGTCATAGACATACTCCAGTCGCAGTGGTGCAGGGGTTGTTGAAAACACTCACTTTTAGCTGTTGCTGTTTGAACACTCAGATATGATACTGTTCTATTTGGTTTAAGGTAATAAAGTACATTATGATTGAGATACAAAGCTACTTGCTTTTCTTGAACATGCTTGCTAGGCCCAAAGAAGAATTTATGAAAGTCCTAAAAATTCTCTTGTCAGTGATTTCCTGCATGAAGTTGTGCTTCTGTTTTCCTTTTCATATCCACCTGTTTACCCTAAGTTTGTAGTATTAACTGCTGAGACCTATTTAGGAAAAGAAGTGACAGGTGAGATGCTTAGTTACAGTGTAGCTTAGACTGTTGTCCTGCAAGAATGCTTGTATATGCTCTTATTCTGAGGAGCTCTGTTGTGAGCGTATTTTGTATGCTTCACGCCAGTGTGAATTTTTAAATAATCAGTACTGTAATCTGAATAATCTTGTCACTTAGTAACTTAAACTTGCTCTTTTGTGGGGAGAGGGTAGAATTAATTGTTATAGATATGTAATGAAGTTCAAGAGATACCTGTTTAGTACACTATTTTGAATTTTTCTGTGTAGGTATGGTATTTTTTCTTTGCCTGTTTCTTTGGTTAGCCTCCCTTTTGGTCTGATTTCTGGTATACATTTTAATGCTTATTACCATGGTAGCAATTATTTTGTACCTCACTGATTTCTGTAGCTATTTTTTCCCTTACACCTAAAAAGCTCCATCTATGTTGAAAAATTTTCTTTTAACTTATGATGACTTAGAAACATTTTTGAGAAAAAGCAGAATTCATCTTTATTTTCATATACCACACTGCTCTGGGCACACCTCTACTAGTAAGAGGTTACACTAAGTTGGTAGCAGATTCGTTTTGCATCAGTGTTGGTGTTCTGCTCTGACTAAAGTCATCTGTGCAAGCACCTGAGATCCTCATGGGCTTTTCATTGGAAGATTATTAGAAATTGGAGCAGGTAGAGCTTGTTTTTAGAGGTATCTATGCTAAAACACATTTCTTTTTTGCTTACTTTTGCATAGCTCATTGGTGTAGCTGCCTTCTTAAATTATGGTATCATTTTTGGAGTTCATAAACAACTTTGCAGAAATGTTGATCCTGTGCACCTAGGGTCTCTGCAAATAATCTCACCATTCTTTATCATTGGATTAAAAGGATGTGCTGAATAAACCTAGCTATTAACAATCAGCACATAATTTCCTCAACCCCACGCCTTTTCAGGTCCAGGTCCATGACTAGGCCACCCCAGACCACCTTCTCCAGTATGGTGTGGTGCCCCAGTGTACAATATGCTGGTGACATTTCACCCTCCCTGATCTGCTGGAGCCAACCTACCTGAGTAAGGTAAGTCCATTTATTTTTCAATGTTGCTTAGTTCTGTAAAGTTTTTCTTGTATACCCTATGTATAATTTTTAATCAAGGGCAAAAAACTTTACAAAACCATGTGCTATTGAAAAAGGACTTGTCCTTAAGCTATAGGCAGCTCAGAGAGAGATGCAGTGTCACCAGCATATTTAGAAATCCATTCCCAAGAAAAACTGGACAATTATAGGTGTTGGTGACTCGGACAATGTGTGTATGTTCTTATTAGAACACTTTTAGTGGGGAGCTTTGGGTAGGTAACAGATTCAGACTCTACCTTTTCTAACTTCTAGTTGGTAAATGTGTGTTTTTTTGTTTGGTTTTTGTTTTTTGCCTCAAATTTATATAAGGACTAAGTTGTCTATGCTGCATCTGCAGGCAGCGAACTTTCTCTTGGTTAGTGCTTGCCTTTCACATGCAGTGTCTTCTGTGTGGCTGACAGTAGGGTTTTTGGTGAGTTACAGAAGAGCAGTGGTGTTCATATATCTTGAATATACTTGCAAGATTTTGTTTCAAAAGGTCAGCAGTAAGAAGAACTGCTGCCCAAAACTTACACTTCTAACACTTGGAATGTAACATCTTATAACATCTAGTTGCCAGGTTCTACACTTAGGGCACAACAACCCCATGCGATGCTACAGACTGGGGGAAGAGTGGCTGGAAAGCTGCCTGGCAGAAAGGGACCTGCTGGTACTGGTCAATAGCCGGCTAAATATGAGCCAGCAGTGTGCTTGGGTGGCCAAGAAGGCCTAGAGCATCCTGGCTTGTGTCAGGAATAGTGTGGCCAGCAGGACTAGGGAAGTGACTGTCCTGTTGTGCTTGGCACTGGTGAGGCCACACTTCGAATACTGTGTTCAGGTTTGGGCCCCTCACTACAAGAAGGACATCGAGGTGCTGGAGCGTGTCCAAAGAAGGGCAACGAAGCTGGTGAGGGGTCTGGAGAACAAGTCTTATGGGGAGTGGCTGAGGGAGCTGGGGTTGTTTAGCCTGGAGAAAAGGAGGCTCAGGGGAGATGTTATCGCTTTATATAACTACCTCAAAGGAGGCTGTAGAGAGATGGGGGTCCGTCTCTTCTCCCAAGCAATAAGAGGAAATGGCCTCGAGTTACACCAGGGGAGGTTCAGGTTGGATATTAGGAAAAATTTCTTCACTGAAAGGGTTGTAAAGCATTGGAACAGGCTGCCCAGGGAAGTAGTTGAGTCACCGTCCCTGGAGGTATTTGAAAGACCATGCAGATGTGCTGCTTAGGGACGTGGTTTAGTGGTAGACTTGGCAGTGCTAGGTTAACGGTTGGACTTGATGATCTTAGAGGTCTTTTCCAACCTAAAAGATACTATGATTCTGTGATTCTATCTTGAATCTGTCAAACTTGAACAAAGTAGGGATTGAAAAGGAGAAGCATTAGCCTCAGCTTGGCATCTCATTTTGTCTTGTTGAGGTTTTTAATCTTATATTTAAACTCTTGCATCTACTCATCTCCAAATCTTCAAAGAAAAGCTTCCTTCAGGCCTTGGAAGTTGTTTTACCAGGTGATGCACTTCGCTGGCCCTTCTCATGGCACAGAACTACCTTATTTGAATCTGAAGGGCTCCTGTGTTCCTTTTCTCATGATGCAATCTTCTGTTGCGACTTCCAGATGGAGAACTTGGGAACTTTAGAAAGAAGATGGTATTTATTTTAGAAGTTCAGATAGTATTTCATGGGGGCTGTTCAGCTTTGAAGGAGTTACTCTGCTGTTATTTTTAATTTCCATTTTTCTTACATCTGTTATGTCTTCTAGTGCATTTCACTTTGTGTTTTTGTTTTTTTCAAGTTTCTGATTACATGTCTACACATCTAGACATCTAGGGTTACAAAAAGCATCTAGGGTTACAAAGCTCCATTCTTCTAGAGGGCTCCTTGGCAGTTGTTACTGCAACACAGATGCAGTGCAACATCCATCTAGCATCTCCCTGTCTATTAGTCAAATGAACAGTAGACTGTCCCCAAAGTGGAGGAAATGAAAATTTATTAGGTATTTAAAACTGAATGGTTAACCTACAGCTCCAAAAATTTGTTCCAGGTGGTAAGAATATCCGTCTTTTCACAGAGACACAATGCCAACACTTTCTTTTCAACTGCATAGTATTTTTAAATACCCTTAATTCCTTTGATTTTACTATGACCTGAACATGAGAGAATGCGTTATCTCTTTAGATCTAGAAATTCTAGATTTAAAAAATTCAATTATTAGGTATGATGCATTCTCCTCAGTGCAGTAGAAGACTAGGGAAACTTATTTGCTTGTAACTTTTTCATGTGGATGAAAGTATTCTTTTGAGTAATACCTTTCTGTTTTAATGTATAAAGATGGTATAACTAGATGGTAGTATGAATGTAAATAAATACTATTAAATTTATTTTTTAGCATTTCATCTAGATAGAAGAAATTCGCCACCAAACAGCTTGACACCATGTCTAAAGATTCGCAATATGTTTGACCCAGTTATGTAAGTAAAAAAAATTCTCTCTGTATTCATTTGCAAGTGTCTACTTTTGTTCTGAGAGGGGTGTGGAAGAAGTGAGTAAACACGCATACCTTGAAAGAAGCAAGCCAGTTGTACAAAATCTGCCTCTAACATCTATGGCAAGATATAATTTTACTGTCTTTCTTCCGTCCTTCATTGTCGTGCTTTGCATCTGTGGGTCACTTCTTCAGGAGTGTGGCATTTAGTCAAACGATTTGGAGCAATGGCTCATCTTTCTCTGTTACTTGATTCTGTAAATGTTCAAATGTATCAACTGACAAGGAAGACTCATGTGGCCTAATCCTAAAAGACTGTAGGTTTCTGGAGTATTGTTAAGTGTAGTGATAGGACAAGGGGGAATGGTTTTAAAGTAAAAGAAGGGAGATTTAGATTGGATGTTAGGAGGAAGTTCTTCCCTCAAAGGGTGGTGAAATACTAGAACAGGTTGCCCAGGGAAGTTGTGGATGCCTCATCCCTGAAGGTGTTCAAGGCCAGGTTGGATAGAGCTTTGAGCAACCTGATCTAATGGGAGGTGTCCCTGCCCATGGCAGGGGGTTGGAACTAGATGGTCTTTAAGGTCCCTTCCAACTCAAGCCATTCTATGATGATTCTGAAGCATTTAGACTGTGGGAACTTTCATGGTTTGCATTTAAAATGCTGAATTTAAAACATTCATTACCTTATGGCAGCGTGACTACCTAGTTCTGAGGCAAATGGGTTTTTGTAATGGACAGGTTTTTTTTAGCAAACTATTGCAGAGTGCTGACTTCTAATACTCAGATATAATTCTTAATTATATAGCGTATGTGAATAAGTAACAAACTTTGCTTCATGTGTCAAGAGTTAAGGTAGAATAATTAAATACTTGTAGTCTTTTAAAGCTTCACCCCCTATCATTTTGTATTGCCACTGGCTGTGGACTAGATCACGTTAGGAGTTGGAGTCTGATGTTCAGGGCATTTACACATTGGTTACTCCAACTACGCCTTTCTAATCTTTGAAATCTGGTTTGTCCAGTGCAGAGAGATACAGGGACTCCAATAACCCTCTGAAGTAATTTATTCCGTGATATGATTACCTAACGGAAAAATGAGGATACTATGCTGCCTTACAGAGTAAAAATGATGTGCTAATTGAGACTGAGGAATATGAGAAGCTGAGTGGAAAATAAGCTATTGATAAGAATAGGGAATAACAGAAAGTAGGAGGGGGCAGCAGAGCATAGACACAAGTGATTGCTAACTTCAGGTATATATTTCAAGCTCTGTTTTACTTCTTTTTTATAGCCATACTTAACTACTTTAGTTTCTTGCCTTACTAACTGAAAAACTGTTAGCTAGTTTAGGTGAGGACAGTGTTATCCCCAGCATAGAGAACTACTCTAAGAACTGTTTTCAGTGGCTTTAAGACTTGACCATTATGGGCAGAGACCCCAGCTGTTGCTTCTTTGGTAGCTTCCAGCCTGCAGTAGGGTGAGCAAGACTGAACTTTTAGATGTTGTTCTTGAGGTAAATTGATAGCTCCTTCTCTAGGAGGATGAAATGATAGATGAGATTTGCTGAGAATTTTGGGTGAGATCAATGTCCTTATTGTCCTTGCTACAAAGGAGACTTCATGAGCTATATTGGTTGGTCCGAGTAGCACTGAAATCCATTCCTGAAGCTTCACTGTAATATTTACAGGTATACTGTGTTGGTTGCTTTCTTGTTTCCAGATGTTAGCTGTTCAAAACATACACTGTTAATGGAACTGGTAACTGGGATGTTACTTTTTTCAAAAGTCTCCCCTCACAGGCTATGTCTTTGCTGTAGACTTTAGTGTTTCTGGTACTGACCCAGTCTATGTCAAGCAACTGCATTCAAGCTAAATTTTATAGACTAGTTGTTGTTCTCTTTCAACATTTCCTTAGCATCTGTGTCCAGTCAGCTATTTAGACAGTGCAGTTTCATCAAATATTCACATTTTAGATCTTTTCTTTTGGGTGGTGTTATTCCGTTGCTGGATTATAGTCCGAGTGGGATACTTCATCCAATTCTATATTACACCCTCTGGCCCATTCCTCTTCCATGAGCTTTCTTGCAGAGGACTGTTGCTTGACGAAATACTTTTTTTTTTTTCCCACACCCTTGGAGTAATTTGAAAAAGAAAAACAAAAAAACACCTCAGTGGAAGAGGAAATACTTAATTCAACTGCTTATGTCAAAAGAGGAAGGAGGTTTATGTTCTTAACCTAGTCTGAAAGGGATGAATGCCTTCATTGACCTCCTGAAACACAGAATGTACCAGTATATGTGATTAGGTTGGCAAATATTGTTTGATTCCAGATGAGACATTTGCCAAGGGTGCAAGGAATGTTCAACAAGGTTTTTTTTTTTCAGTTGCTCTTTAAGTCAAGCTATTACATACTAACTATAAATGACTAAGTACGTTTCAGCCATATGCCAGTAGCTGGTAGAAGAAGCCATCCATAATAGTGGTCTTTTCTATCGACCTGAGAATCATCTGGAGAATATGTCAGTTAATTTGCATTTATCCATGCTGATAGAGTCAGTGATCATCTTTCCACTGCCAAAAGTCAGAAAACTTACCTGGACATTGTGAACCTTCAGACCATAGGAGCTGCCTTAAAATTTTGAGTTGTTTTGGGTGTATGTTGTAGGCATTTACTATGCCAGGCACAAACCTGTCTTTTAAAATATCAGTATAGACATCATTGGGATAAACTATTTTTGTTTTTCAGCGTCTGCCACGAAATCAGTGACAAGAATGGTTCATGAAACATGGTTAGCATTCCTGCAAGAATCACACTGTCAGCTAATGGAACATACGTGTGCAGGATCAGGGAAGGGCAAGCTGCTCCTGCTTGGGGCCTGTTTCATTATGGGAACTCCAAGTTAGTTGGTAACTGTTCGTATTTCATGTGCCAGGCCTGCAAAACACAAAAAGCAGACCGGTCTAAGAATACACTTCTATTTAATTTCCAAGCAGGAAATGAACACTTGGGAGTAATGTGGTGACTTGAAGTATTTGGGAAAAAGAGTGTCTGGTTTACAGCAAACCAGCAGAAAAGATGATTGCCTACTCTTATCTTATGTGGTATCTTCTTATGGTAGCTGGCTTTCTGCTGGTAACAGCATGCTTCTCCAGAAAATCTGACACCTTGGACATGAGTCCTGAGCTGGGAAGGGAGTGCACCCAAGGCAAGATTTCTAAGCTTTCGCAACTTTGAATGACTTTATTTCCCTAACATCGTGAGCATGGCATGATGTTATTTAGAAAATACTGTTGTTCAAACTGTTATAGAAGGGGAAGGAGACTTGTATATTCCATTCATTTTGAGCTGTCTAGTAAAAAGAAAACACTTTGTCTTTCAGTCTGAGTAGGATATATCTTCTAATTTTTGCAGGGTTTTGTTGCAGGTGTTTTCCACTGGAAAGTCTCTCTGCCACTGGAACCTTCATTTGGATCTTCTTTTGCACACTTGTGTCTCTATCCTATGTTGTTTGTATTATGATCTCCCTGAGTAAGGGGCATCAACCGATTCTCTAACCAGTCAACATCAAATGCCAGAAACAAATCTGCCATTCCATGTTGCCAGAGTCTCTCAAGTGTTGTGTTACAGTCTTGACAGATTTAAGTAACATCTCTCATGAATTAATTCCCTATGTACATTCCCCCTTAGCACCCCCTGCACTCCCCACCTCCCCAATTTTGTCATAAATAAGAAAAAAGATCAAATATTTAAAGAGTTCTGGCCTTACTTAGGGAAAACTTCAAAGCTACCCAAAGCTTTTGATAGTATTATCGAAAGAGTAGGTTCATTGTTGTTTATGTAAAGGCTATCCAAGTAGGTTTAAAGATGTATTTTAAGGCTGTTGAAATTTGTTTTCCTTCTGCTTAGATTTATCTTATTAGGCCACATAGTTCCTGCAGCACCTTCAGAAAAATACGTACGCATTGTCTTTTCTAATGATGTACCTAAAGATTGATTAATCTTAACAATAAAATACTTTTTTTTGTGAAAAGCCCCCCCCCCCCCAATTG
>VXAL01018397.1:47747-228268 GCA_013399475.1 Chauna torquata
CGGGGCCGGTGTCTGTCATGCAGCGGGGCCTCGGCCGACCGGCGCAGGCCGGGTCCTCGCAGCCGCCCTCCGTCCGGCCCCCGGGCCCGGTCTCCGCCTTGCGCTCGGGCTGTGGCTCCGGCGGGGAAGCTGTCGCCCGCGGGAACGAGGCGGCGGCTGCGGGGGGAGCGGAGCTTCCGAGTCGGCGAGACGGTCGCGGACCGCGTGAATAATCGGTGCGGTGCCGTCACGGCCGCCCGCTGGCTGAATTCAGCTTCGCTGGCCGGCGAGGGACTTTAGACTGCCTGTGCGCTCCCAGAACTTGGTCGTAATTTCTTTCTAGGCGAGCTCGGCGTGCTCATCCGCTGTGCTTGCTTTGCGTTACGCAGCCGACATGCGGTACAGGTAAAGAATAAAGTGTAACTGACGTCTCGCTGTCCCCTTTTCAGGTTAAGGTAGCGGTACTTGGTACATCTTCGCGTTCCTGGAAATAGACAGGGGGCTCAGTTAAGCTCCCTGTAGATTTGACGAATTCGCTGCAAATGCTGGCTTCTGTGCTGGAGCTGAGACTCCAGTCGTTGTCCCCTTAGCGTAAGGACTGCCCAAAGGCACGGTGATCTTAAAGGATAACTGTCTGTTGGAAATACAAAATCTAATGACAGATATTTATAGGTAACACTAGATATTTGCTGTTATCCAGTGATAAATATCAGGTATTTGTAAGAGTTTTGAGCTTATATACATCTTAAAAGGTGTATATAAAGGAAAGTGTAGAGCTTTACCTTGTGTGTCATGCTTTTAGTTCTTTCTGTTCCAGGCTCCCTATTGTTGCTATCAAAATGATCCTGAAACCATACTTTTTTGAAAGACGTCAGTGTGAGAGATGTGCAGTAGGCAGATATTTTGCTGTACTAACACAGCTTGTTTATGACAAGCAGTCCCTAAGTGGAAGACCCAGGTCCGCTCCCACTAGGGCACGGTGCCATTTATTTTGTATCCAGTGTTTAATGCTTAGAATTTGTCCTGTTTGTGTTCTTGTCCTCGCTGAATTGACACAAGTGCTCATGGTTTTATTTGCTGATGATTCCTAACTTTTTACGGCGCTGCTGCATGCCTTTGCAGTTTGTCATGATTCCTGGTCTGCCAAATTTGGTTGGTAACAGTGCCCTTTAAGTCTGATTCTGGAAGTAGTTTCCATGTGGCTTGTCATCCTAATCAGACGTTTGCTCATAGTTTCTAAAAGAATCGCCTGCGTTGCTGTAGGCATTGCTTAATTTAGAACAGCATTTCTTATTTGTCTTTTTAAATTTACATAGGGAATTAAATAAGGTGAATAGTTTAACCAGAGTTGCTAAGTAATCCTATATTTTTTAGAAGAATGAGGATTTTATTTTTTGGATGAAGTTCTGCAGTGATTTCTCAAAACCACTGAAGTTCGTGGAGTTAAGCCATATATAGTTCAGTTCCAGACTGCGGTTGGTTGGTCGGTCATTTTCCTGTCTGACGTTTCTTGGATCTTTATAATACGCGTTTGAGAAGACTTATTAGGAGGAAAAGAGAATTCTGTTTTTTTCCCCCAAAAGAGCCATCTTTAAAAATAGTGCTTTTGTATATGGAGTAATGTTTCTATATTTGGTAACAAAGCCATATAAAGCAGTTGATCCTTGACAAAAATAAAATCTTTTGACTGAATGACCTTGTTTATTTTTCCAAGTGGTGCTGTTTATACACCATCACAGGGAATTGGTTAATATAGATTTTAAGCTTGCAAGTACCATAAGAATTCCTCACAGCTGTTTGATAAGGGAAACTTGCACATGAGGAAGATACTGGGTGTTTTGCTCTGATATTTATGAAGGTATGGGAGGATTTTGTTTGCCTGCTTGCATTTAGTCAGCTTTGTGAGATGGTACTTGTTTCTGTGTCATTGAAAGTCCAGCCTATTTATTACATGAGAAATGCTAGAAAACAAGATTTCCCTTTTAGGTAAATTGTTAAAAGTTCCTTTTTTACATTGTTGGGTGTATTTTAAGCGATGGGGGAATAGGAGGGAGAAGGGGGAGAGAAAAGATCTCGCTGTTAAGGATTTAATCTTCTCAGCCAGAAGGTTAAGAAGTCTGCCTGTCTGTGTCTGACTGGCATTGCTACAAGCCAGTGATGCAGTAAAGCCATCCAATTTTGAGATTGCTCTGTTGAGTTGCATAATTCAAGTGCGTCCTCATTACTGATTGACACTTAAGCAACGTGCGACGTTTGTATCAGTCATAGGTAGGGAATATGACTTTTTTTTTTCCTCCTCTCCTTTGTGTTCTTTTTTCATTAAAGGCTCTAGTTTTGGGAGCACCCAAGGTACTAACTTCCTCACACTGTGTAGGGTTTGGCTGATGGGAAAGTGGGATAAACTATCAGCCTTATTGTAGGTCAGTCTAGCCCTGAATCGTTTATGGGTTCCTTCAGCCAAAAGACCCCGAGAAAAGTGGAACCTCAAATTCCTGGTGTATTTACAATGATATGTATAGAATTAATTTAGAGTAAAGCGGGGTAGGGATTTTAGCTTTCCCTGAGTCACTCTGGAGTTGGTGTGCTTGTTTTGGAACAGACTCCAGGGCTAGAAGGAAATAGGATGTTTCTTGCTCTGGAGTACTCATGTCCATACATGGACTTACTTAAAGGCAAATTTCTTCTACATAAGCCAGAGATCTCTAAAGTATAAGAACAAAACCAGAAAAACCTGCCAACTCTTGGGGCTTTCTTTTCGTAGTGTCTCATAGAGCAAGAAGTGGCTGCAGGTTAGCTTTCCCTTCCCTCACTCATGTTGCTTCTGTAAGGCTGCATTATTATCTTTTCAGATACTTCGTTCACCTCAGAAGGACATTAGGTTCTCAGTAAACTGTTAATACGTACTAGCTAAAGCAAAAGCACAGAACTAAACATTAAGTCCTCCTCTGTGGAAATTTGTGAATATATAACCAGCTAGCAGTGTTTTAAAAGTAATTTCCAAATTGGCACTTAAGAAAGGGCCTTTCCCTTAAGAAAGGGAAGGGAGCATGTGTTACATCATTACATCTGGGCTTTAACGGGGATTTTTGTGTCCTTTGCCTGTGAAGATGGCGATCCTTATGTTTTGTCTGAAAATAGGCTGCAAGAATTGTTTGGGAACTCCATTCATCATGAGGCAATTGGAAATTATAAATTATCTCCTTAGCTCCAGCCTTCTGGTTCTCATTTAACAACCTCAGTTCCAATGGCATTATCTGAAAGCCACACAATCCAGCAATTGTTCCGGGGAATAAAGAGGCTTTTCTCAGTATGGACCTTAACACCTGAAGAGTTGAAACAATACTAGCCCAAAACAGGCAAGAACAGTGCTTAAACTTATAAGGTGCTAACACAGTTTCACTGTCTTCACAGACTTAAATTTTAGCTTAGCATTGTTTTGTTACATGATTAATAGCACAAGTACTTCTTTATGTACAGGGAGCAGTGGAAATGATCTTTCCAGTAACTTTTGTATTTTAATGTGATTCAGCTTTTGAGCGTTGCACGGACGAAGTCAGAAGACAGGACTTCTGCTGAGCTCCCCAGCTTGCGCTTTCCTTTCAGTAGCATCCGAACACTGGGATTAATGATTTCTTTGAAATGTAGGCAGCAGTTTAGCAAAACATACATAGTGTACTCATGCATCATTTGTTGGGAAATGTTACTGCATCCAAGAAATCTAAGAGTAATGTCATGCGTGGCGTTTGGAAGTACTTCCCCAGGGAGCTTTTTAACTCCATGTTCTTCCAAACAGGGACAATGCCTTTGCATTTCACCTGATGGAAAACAAATCCCTACTGCCAGGAAATAACAGTGGTGCTGGTGGAAAGTTACTGCCGAATGCCATTGGTTTCACTAACACTGGACAATGAGAGTGGAAAAAAGAAATCAACCCAAGGAATCTTAGCAGCTTCCTGAGGAAGTGATCTGTGCCAGTCAATGCCAAAAGAAAACAGTCCAGAAAACGTTCAGCCCGGCTAAGAGATTGCCCTGTTCCCATTCAGCTATATTCCCCAGTACCTGGTTCTCAGGCTCAAAATGCGTGCAGGGAAGGTGCAGGTGATTTTAACCACTGGTATTTTCAAGGATCTGTGCGGTTGCTTGCCTGGGGTCAGGTTCACATGGTGTTGCTTACAGTCTGTGGCTGGCGTTTGACAGCACAAGGAGTCTGGCCTTAGGTTTCCTGCAACTGGTTCGAGAGCGCTGAGCCAACATAAAGCAAGCGTTGATCTGATGTGAGGTTGCTGTACCTGTGCAAATCCAGCCGCGCACTGACCCAGTTGTGCTCCTGAAACCAGGGCTCGCGGAGCGGGCTGGTGAGGCTCAGTTCCTTCCCGCTGGCAGCAGCCGCAGTGCAGGTCTGCGGGAGAGGAGGAGGTAAGAAAGGAGCTGGTGCACCGGCTGTCAGCTCGGGGATGGGCGGAAAAGTCAAGGTGACTCAGCCAGCTGGGTGAAGTTAAGGCCCTGAAACACAAATGCAGAAACTTCCCAGGTAAAAGGATTTGGGGGTTCTGTAGCTTAATCATCTCTGCCTTCCAAAGGCTGCAGGAAAAGAAAATCAGCCCTGTTGGTCAGAGCCTTAGTACTTGACTGCTTGCTGTGGGAGCCGTGCTTTTGAACTGTACCCTTAGCTCCTCCTGTTTTCTGCAGGATTAAAGTCTGTTTCATTAACTCCTCTGTATATACAGTGGAAAGATATTCTGTGCTGGTAGAATACCTTATAAAGTCTCTTTCCATAAGACAAACCAAATTGTCTGTGAACATACTTGTTCTGTGTGCTCTTCCTTTTGCTTAGAAGCAAGCACACGTAAGGGACACGCTTTGCACTGACTCATGCAGTGAATTAATGGCTGGCTCTGGAGGGGAACCACCAGGCGCTGCTGGTTTCTGGTCTTCCACGGAACTTGGCACCCTGCACCCAAAAATGCAAGGCAGCTTTGCTGCTTGCCTCTGAACTTTAAAGAGGAGCTGAACTGTACCAAGCTATTTTAGCAGTGGTTGAACCATGCTGGGTAGGATTACTACGGGTACTTTGCAAGCCCCTCAGACTCTGCCCTTGAATCTTTTAAAATGTGAAATACAGTAGCTGGGGGGGGGCTCGGCAAAGCCTTTTGTGTTGCTTTGCTGCATATGACGTATAAAGTAATACATTTTTATCTAAAATAGGACAGTCAAGTACTATCTATGACAGTAATATACACAGTGTAATAGCTTCTTGTTGCAATACTAGATAAAACAAGATACAGGTTCTCAGAGCATTGTTGCATCTCCACAGTTACTCTTGTAGATAAACAAAGTTCTTCAAATTTTTTTGCAGAGGTTAGATTTTCTGAACCACTTTTTTTTTTTTTTAAATTTTTTTTCCTTCCCTCTTCCGGACTCTCCCCACTTGCTTCTGTCTTATGCCCCAAACCAGCATGATATTCCAGCTGGTACCTTGTTGCTGTGGAGGAGAGCAGATTTCCTCCCTAACCCCTGCTATTATGTATTATGCTTCTCTTTTTAATAAACTCCAGATTGTCATTTGCCTTTTTTTTTTTTTCCAGTAGAATCACACTGTTAGCTCAGTTCATAGGCATTGTAACCTTGACATTCTTTTCTGCAGTACTGCTGTACTCTGGACTTGTACTCTTCATTTTGTTTTTGTGCATTTGAGTGTGTTGTTTTTTTTTTGATAAAGTCCAAACATGTTTCTTTGTACATGGCTGTATTGAATTCCATCTTACTGATTTTTGACCATTTCTCCAATTTATTAAGATCATCTTGAGTTCTGCTCAGCTGTTTGGAGTGTTTCCCGCTCCTTTCAGATTGGTGTCTCTGCAGTTTGTTGAAGAGTACTTGCTGGGTTTTGACCCCAGCAGAAGGAGAAGTGCTGGACGGTGCTGGGCCCTTGACATGGGATGTTCTGGGATGTTCTTCCGGCCTGGTAGCCAGCTGTGCTCCCAAGTTGTAGTACCTTGATCCAGAAGGAAGATGCTTTTCCACCTTGTTTGTGAAAATACCACTGGGGGATCTGTCAAAAAGTATATTGTATTTGAGATCGGTTGGATTTACTGCTTTCCTCCTGCCTGTAGAGTAGAAGGGAAGTGTATTGGTTTGACAGGGTTAGTTTTTTGCAAGACCATCTGCTTATTGCTTTACTACCTTTCAATTGCCTATTTATGGAATTTTTGTAATTTGTTTCAAAAGCTTTCTGGATGTTGAAGGTAGGCATGCAGTTCACCAATTGCTCTTTCTCCCTTTTTAACAATCGACGTTGTCAGCTTACCCCTGAGCTTTTGGAAAGACAAAAACCCTTCAAAAATCCTCAGAGATGCTTGCTCTTTTCTGAATGATTGCCTCAGGTTGTTTCCCAAACACTTCAGAGTAAGGTTTGTAACCTGTCAGAGGAGGAAGTGCAACCTCAAACAAAGGTTGCAGACACATGATGGCTTCATAATCCAGGAATATAGCGATTCAACGTTAGTGTGACTAATTTTGATACATTCTCATATTTATCTTGCTAAAGCACCTGAAGTGAATTCCTAACAGTGAGAATGAAAGCTTGATAAAGCTCTCCAAAGCTGTGACAAGGTAGGAGAAGAAATGCAAACCCGGGATATAATGGACAATGACTAATACACCCTCTGTTGATAGAAAAGTAGTGATGGGAGAAAAATGGTGATCATCCCAAGTTTTACATGGGATTTATGTAATGGATCCTTCCTGAGCAGGAGATCAGGAATGGGAGTTTTGCAGAGTATTTTGGTTGGTCTTTGAGGAGAAATGGGAAGCTTTTGAGAGGGTCGTTTCCCGCATCGTTAATGTCCTCTGAAATTCTGACCGTAGGAAAGGGAAGATTTAACCAGGCTGAGTCTTCAACCTTTGATCAGGACATGAAATCAATATAATTTAAATCCAGAACGGAGCAAGTTATCAAATCTGTGACATTGCAGCGGGAGAGTTACTTGGGGTTTGGAGTAGATAGAACTACCGGTGATTTTTGTGATTCAAACTTCTGTCCATCCCGTCTTGTTCAGCCCAAATAAGGGCTTGTCTGTGCCATGGGTTGAGATGCACTTGAGCTGCCTCAGCGGAAGTCAGCCTTGGACCTGGGAACATGGGTGGCAGTATTAGAAACTTTTACAGTGGTCATAGGAGAAGCATCCTGAAACCAAGTACTACAAAGCCCCCGAGCACTGAGTCTTTGACCTTTCAGTCTGTGGGGTGGGAATTACCCATCTCGATCTGCTCATCTTTCTTCCCCTCTGTTTGTGTGATTTATTGGCTGGGGCTGGAACTCGCTCCTGGAGTGTGTACCTCCTAAGTGAACATGCGATACAAGATGTTTGCAGGAAGCTCAGTGGCTCAGGAAGCTCCTGCGTGCACTCTTCATACACTCTGGGAGAAGTGCTACGCTTCGGTAGTGTCTGTTGCACTATGTTTGAGTGCACAATGCCTATATGTTTATGTATATAACCCAGTATAATGTTCATTGTGCTGCCACAGTTAAGGTATACTATGGCTACATATTCTTACTGGGCAATGAGTGTGGCAGACGAGCTAAGACAGAGCTGCCTCGCCGATTTTCACCAAGGGTGGGTTTTTGTTTACTGCCATCACAATTTAAACACAAAACGTCTAAACCTACTTTTCACAATTGCTGGCATTCTGCATGCGCAGAACTTTGTGAGACCTTCCGTATTTCCTCCTTCCTTCTCTGACAGGTTACAAAAGTTATGGGCTATTGGGCCAAAAAATGCATCTTCAGCAGTTTCAGTTCAAGACCATTCCTTGCAGGTGTAAGGGACAGCCGTGCTCTGCTGATGACTGTGCACAGAGAAGGATCTGTGCAACAGAGCCAGGGCAGTTTGAAATCAGTCATCGTAGCTGCTTTACATGATTGCCTCTGTTTCTTAAAAAATCTCTCAAATACATTGAGGTAGAAGGTCGTCTAGACAGTTAACCTGTTTCCAACCTGATAATCTGTTGTGCGTGTTGCTTTCTTTGTATTTGGTTACAAGTAGTGAAATCGCAGGTGGATTTAGTGATCATAGCTTATGGTTTATTTTCTTATCGTTGCCTGTGAAACTATGTAAAAAAATCCAAACATCTGGATAAGTTATACCTGTAAATATCTATTTAAATACGCGTATAAATGTGAGAGAATGAGAATCTTTCTGCATATTTATACAGTGCTATAAAAATAACACACTGAACAAGTACATCAGACTTGTAACCAATAATTCTTTTTTTTAAAATCCTCAAAGTGGACATACAGCTGGTACGTCCCTCGCTGCTCTGTTTTGGTAACGGGCGCTGGCGGCTTGCGTGCTCGGCACGGGGACGTGCTGCAGAGAGGCCTCGTGTGTGGGGGGCCAGGGAAGCCCGGGCGTCACGGCTGCTTCGGCAGGGGATTTCTAACGCATTCATGTGAGTGCTGTGCGATGTCAGGGCCGAGACGAGAAGTAAGGACTCACAGGGCTTCAATTGCAGCGTTTCCTTTTTTGGAGCAGGGCTCCAAGTAGGACAGAAACAAGCCGTGTTCTGGGGCAAGGCTTAATGAAGTTCCCGGCGGCAGGGAGCAGGACAGGTGTCCCTTTGAAGAACAGCTCATGCAAAGAAAGCACCCAAATTTAGCCTGGAATACTGATCCGCGTGGGAACCGCGAAGCCTTGAAATTAAGAAGGGCTGAGAGGAGAAGGGACCCAGCCTGGCAGCTGCACCTGAGCTGCCAGTGGCTCTCCGAAGGGGAGAGCTGGAGGGAGAGCAGGCCGGCGGTCGGTGGCACGAGTGCCTCAGTCCTCGGCCGGCCGGGGCCTGGCAGCGGGGCTGCGGGGCGGCCGCCAGCCCCGTCGTGCGTGCGCCCCAGGGGCAGCGGAAAGCGTTTGTGTTTTCAAGGTAAGCGCTTTTGGCTGGCAGGTGTAGGGTGAGCGTTTTCATCTTTTGAATTCTTTCAGGGTTGGACTGCAAAAACTGTAAGGCTTATCGGAATTTTTCAGTTGATTAAAAGAGGTGAAGAGACACCTTCACGTTCTGAGCATCTGGGAGAGAATTAAAAAGGAGAAAAATCGTCAAAACAAGTTTTAAAGCAATGTATTCAGCTAGAATTAGTGTTTCTTTTGCTCATAAATTGAAAAATAGCTTCAGGATGCCTAGAGGTGCACATTTTTGTGCAGCACAACCAGTGCAAATAAGTTTAGCTAATTAAAAAAAAATAAAATGCTATGTTTGTGTATTTTTTAACTGCACTGTAATGAAAATTGGAATCGAGCTGACAGTTTCCAAGAAAAATTTTGCATTAAAAGAAGTTTGTCTTTGGACACCTTCTCTTGTATGAAGAGAAAGGAGACCTGAATACAACCATGTATCCTTGTAATACCCTAAATACACGTAGATATATGTATAATCCTGGTTATTAAATAGCAGCAAAAAATTTAGTGTAAATTTTTTTTGCTAATCAACATGCTTAACGATAGCCTAAGGAAGTGAAGATCCGTTTTAAGAAAATGGTGTTACAGAAATTTAAATAAAGTATTTGTTAAGTTAGTTCAGCTTGGACAGTGGTTTAAAGGCAAATAATCTTTGTATTTGAATCAAGTTTGTTTCTGTTAGGACAGAAATAGTTTTCTTTGCTCTCTGCCTTTTCAGTTATTAACATTCACTGTTAACTCATTTAGATTGTAGTGCGTGTTCAAAGAACATTTAAAGTGTAACATAAATGCTCCTCTTTCCTTATTTGTCGTAGTGTCTTCTCAGTGCCTTAGCTTTCCTTAAAAATAGAAGTACATCTCTGATTAAGGAAGACTTTACGAGGTTCTGTTTTACTTAGTGGAACTTTTTTGTGGTAAGGATTAGATGTGTTTTATTTATTTATTTTAACTGCACAAAGGTTTTTTTTTTTTTTTTAGGATGATTAGTGTTACTATTTCAGTTTGAGAGGAATCCTTTTCTGTTCTTTGTGCAGGATTAGAATTTCTTCATGATAATTTTTTTTAAAACTATTTTTGGATAAAAGGCTGAGGTTTTCTTGTATATTCATAAGGCTGTTCTAAATACCAGCAAGACACAATTTCTGTGATCAAAGGTACATTTTTGAAGAGTGCTTTTATTCTGTTGACATGCATAGACTTCTGTGTGCTGAGGATGTTTTTTAAGGATAACTCGTGGTACTGTGTAGTGTTATGAAAGGGAGATGGCTCCTCTCTGTGGTGATGAGTGGTATTGCTTTTAGACAAGGCCATGTAGAAACTTCCTTGTAAGGGAGGCTGCCGGGAGAGACTGGCGGCTGTGATGTCTTCAACTCGAAATGCATTTCTGGTAGCTAGGAATTTTGCAAAGCTTTACTTCTTCTTTACTTTCTCTCTCTTTTTTTTTTTTAACAAAATATGAGATGATACTCAGGTCTGTTTCACAGTCTGATTTTAAAATTGTACTTTCTCATGTAGTAAATTATAAAAAGGGAGATAGCTTTCAAATAGCTTGTGCTGAAGAATTGAATGCTGAGTTAAATGACAGGCTGATATCTGGAGAGGATGTGGGTCTGTGTCTTTTACACTAGAAAAGTTTATTTTTATAGTAGGGTGCATGGCATTTATGGGCATATTACATGCATATACTTGTAGATAGATATTAGCACCATCCACCTTTTCAACTGGAAGTGTTTTAAATACCTTAAAAATATTCTGGCCATATACTTAGCGATTATTTTTTTGGTAATTTCCTGTATACATTATAACCCCATGCCATTGGATCCTGCACTGAGGATGCTGTTTTGCTGCATTGGTAGGGAGCGGTGTTTCTTTGGAGTTTCTTATTCCTAATATTTTTTTTTCGTTGAGAGCTCTTTAAATCAGAAGCCAAAACATGGCTGAGATCGTAACTGATTTTAGCTCTGATGTGCTTAGGGACCTTGTTTCCTTCAGTGGATGACTGTCCACTTAAATTTCTCAATTTAAGCTCACTTGTGATGCTTCAAGGGTTCAGCTTAGCAGTGCAGTGGCAGCTGTGGCTGCCTGCACAGGTGCCACCGTGCTGGAGCCCATCTGTGCTGTCAGGAGTGCACTCTCACCTAGGTGCTATGGAGCTGTTTGTCACTTGTCTCGGTTTAGGAATAAGTAAGACAACGTTCAAGACTGTCTTTTGGAAAGTGTGTACCCTGCTGTTTCAGGTGGGAAGTCTTCTTGAACTCGTATCAGTTCTCAGCTGGAGCCTTTGACTTTGTTTCATTTTACGAGATGCTCTTCCCAAGCGCGTAGCTCATAACACGTGCCTATTGTGCATCGTTACTTAGGCAAGCAAGCGTTGTAAGCTGAGGAAGGAGTCCTGACTTAAGGAGCACTGCGTAACACAGTTTAAAAGGACTCAATTCCAAATGATTTCTCTCTTTAATCTTGAATATTAATCTTTTTTTTTTTTCCTTGAAGAAGTGAAAACTAGTATGAAGTTGTTTCAGGAAAGCAGAATAGAAATTCCCATTGAAGGGCTTCTGTTCACTGCGAAAAAAAGAAAATTGTTTCTCCTTGTGGTAAATGATGTATGGGATTTGTCCTGTGTTAAAAATAGAGACAAGGGAAAGCTTTCTAGTTCTGCTGTGCTGGCAATCTCGACAAAGCAAATATCAGCAGAGAGGGACAGCATGCCTCCCCAAATCTAGTTGATAGTAAAAGTATCTACCATGTCTTCAGTGCTGGGGTACCTTTGGGATAAAGCTCCATGCACAGCAGTAACCTACGAGTCTGGGACGATTAAAGCTTTGTTTTTTCTTTTAGTACTGAAAATGAATTTTTCATTGGTGATCAAAGCAAAAAGCTTTCAGGCTTGCTGGTAGGAATTGTTAAATTAAAAGGTTATTTCCAGAACACTTGTATCTCATCATGCGAGCACCAGAAGCAATTAATCCTTTACCACTGCACTGGAGAGGACTGCTGGAATGGAAAAGATTAGGCATTTTTCAAGATGTTGAAAGGATCGTGATGCTCAGAAAAGACACATTTAAGAATAGTTTATGACTGCCGTAGTTAGAAACTTGCTGCTGTACAAGGAATGCACTGTGTGCTGGCAGGCTACCAAGGCAGGGAAACTAAAAGTGCAGCAGAGCACTATTTTAGTGCGTCGGAGGAAGAGTTGGGGGGAAAATCCCAACTGACCTATATTTGCTCTCCTTCGGGAAGTATTGCCAGTCATAACTGTTGGGAAACAGTCTGGCAATGAAAGACGTGGGAGCGCTTGCAAGGCTCAGAGACTCCCAGCTTCTGGGACCTTAACAGAACAGGTCCTTGGCCATCCTAGGGTTCAGGGGCTCCTGGCTCGACTGCTTTCTCTTCCTCTCCTTGGGGTTACACCATTTTTTCCTGTATCCTTACAATCTCACTTTTCTCTTCCCATTTGTTCCATTTCCCACAAGGCTTGCAATGTCTTATCTCTCTCCTTTCGTTTTATATGCCTCCTTCAAGAACAAACCAGTCCCTTGAGCAAGAACCCTCTTAACTTCTGTATTACTTAAAGGAGAATTAATTAACTCCTCCCTCCCTGTGCACTCAAATTATAGAACTGATGTGATTCATTATTATGCTAGTCTTTTTATCCTTATTATAGTCCCATGTCCTATTTTTGGTAATCCTTTTTTTCTCTCCCGATGCTTTCTTGCTGTAATAAATTAGCTAATGGCCATTTAGTCGTCTTCTGCCCCATGGTGCTCAGCCTGGCCCACGCTCTTTGCTTTGGCTGTTTGGAGGGGACCAGTACCACTGTAATGCTGTGTGCAAATGGTACCTAATAAAGTAAGGAGAATTCATTATCGCAGTTCTTTTCTTGGGTGGGAGCAGTTGTAGAGCCAGGAGACATTGTGTGCTTTTCCCCTCTTGTTTTTTCCGTAAGGGTACAAACATTCAAGAAAGCCTTTGCTTTGATTATTCTCTTGTCTCCTGTCTTCTTGATTTAGTCCCTGGACACACCTCTGTGGGCTTTTGTTACCCTAGCATACCAGCGTGTTTGCTGCCAGACTGGTTTTTCATGAGCTAGAGATGGGAGCAGCATGAGTGCCAGTTCAGCCGACAAAAGGGGATATTGCTGTAAGGGACTGTGAGCTTCCCGTCTTTGGCAGCTGCTACTAGAGAGAATGTTAGCTGAATGCAGGCATTAAATGAAAATTAAATGTAGCTCTTTCTTCCCTGCTCAGGTGTAGTGTTTTCCTCTTACAAACCACTTTTCTGTTCTGGATAAACATTCTAATATGAATGAAAACTCACAGACGTGCAAAGTACTGCCTCCTTACTTCACATATTTTCTTCTCAGCTATTGAAATCAGTGAAATTATCCTGGATTGTGAGCAGAGGTTTCAGAATTTGGTTCATCTTCCAAGGTTTTAATGGATTACTTAGTTGAAAAGATGATCATTTTAGCCTGCATGAGGATCTAAAACTGACTGCAGGAATCTCTTCTGTTAGGTGGAGCTGTTAAAATAATGAATATTGACAATATTGCTGCTGAAACATCCCAGCTATGATACGAAGACAATACGTTGATAGCATTACTAGATTGGGCCATATTTCCCCATTTCACGTGAGAGAGAGAGAGAGTTGGCCAGTGGGCATGGTACTGGGAGCCGTGGGGCGGCGGGGACCCCCTGCGCCCCCGACCTGCCTGCAGCTCTGCTTGCTCTGCCGTACCGAGGCAGCCGCGTGGCTTGCCTAGGGGATGCTGTGCGTACCTCTCTGCCAAGCACTTCTCTGCTTCCTCCACAAAAGACCATTCCTGTAAGTAAGGCCCAATAAAACTGGAAGTTAACATCTGTAGCCGGGTCTGGCAGTATCCCAAAGCGCGTGTCATCCAAAATGGTATGTGAAAATCACTTGTGTGTTAAGATCACAGGTTCTGCATTGCAGAAAAGTGTGTATTTTAGGTTTGAATTTCTATGGTAAACACGCTCAGTATTTCAGGGCTTAAAACAAAATCCAGCATGAGAGAATATGTAAAATTCAAGAAAGCTATTTGAACTTCATTGCTTAGGCTCCTTTCTAATAGTAGTAGTAACTTCAAGTTTAAAGCTTGACATTTCCTGGTTTTCCACTCAAATATTATGGGATATGGCAGTAATGACCTCTTTTATCAGGGCACAATGTAAACTTCCTAAAAGTAGACTGGATTGACATTCAGTTTGCACATTCCAGCGCAAATAGCTATGGAGAACATGCTTTAATTGAGAGTGTTAAAAGTGACGTGGGAATTCAGGCTGAACGCTTCTGACTTCTGTGGCTTTAATTGAGAAGCTGGTATTTGGCGGGGGGGAGCCAGGGAGTATATACAGACAAGTGTGCAAGTTAAATGCTACAGTTCCTTTGCACACCCCTAAGGCTAACACAATTAGTTTCTTCTAAAATATTTTATGCCTCTTTAGTAAGCCTTTGAGAAGGTTGTATTTAAAATTATGATGTTTTGCTGCATGTTGTTACCTGCTAAGTATTTAATCAAACAGTGAGCTTTTGCAACATGTATTAATAGCAAATCAGGAACTTGTGGAAACACTCTGTTTGCATTATCAATTGATGTACAAGCACATGAAAATGCTAAAAAATGCACATGAAAAAGCCTAAAATCTCTCTTTAAAGGTGAATTTCCAAAGGTTTTGTCAATTGACTGCAGTTTTGGACAGAACAAGAAGGGATTTTTGTTCAGATGGGAAGGTATATGTATGTAAGGAGAGTACTTCTGGCATGGAGAAAGGCTACCATAATCCCTGTAAAGCTGAGGGATTCCTGTGCACCAGTCTCCTGCCATGGCTGGCAGTTCTGTGTTGGATATTGGATCAGAATCCATTAAACATCTGCCTATAAGCTGTTAAACGTTGCTTTTGCCCCCTGACCTCGGCACATACCATGACAACCTGAGACATCTAGCTCAAATGGTAAAGACCCTAAAAACTCGCAAGTGCAATGGAGGGAGCAGGAGAGACCAAGGGCCTTAGGCATTTGCAGTGACTGTGTTAAAGGAAAGTGGCTAGGGACTAAACAACTGTTTAGACGTAGAAATCCGTCATACACCAAAAAGTTTGCTCATGTGGTTCTCTCTGGGCTGCACTTCTTGTTCCTGCAGTGCCTGGTGGTTGTGCTGCTCTGTCTGCTGAGTCTGGCTGGCAGGAGCTTTAAGTAAGCAAAAGCCAAATTAAAAAAAAAAAAAAAAATCCAAATGCTAAGACTGGAATAAATGCATATATTAAATACTCCTCTAAGTTTTATCAGTGAAACAGTTGGTTATAGTTTGATTTATGTCAAAAACAAACAAAACAAAACCTTTGCAAACAGCTGTTTGAACTTACTGCTTGACTGGAGAAACTTAACAAAACAAATACTAATTAAAATTAAATTGTTACTGTAACACTTGACCATAGAAAACTCACAGGCCTTTACTGTCTTCTGACTTCTAGTTGTTTGGATGTCTCCAGTATGGTAGTATTTTTGTTCCTTTGCTTTGTCCAGTGACACTGAAATTCCTGACATAGGAGCCTGGCTCTCTGGCGAGCGTGTAGGGAACTGTAATTGTTTCCTGTCCTCAAAATGGGGCCAGAGACTGGGGGATGGGGGGAGGGAAATTGGGGAAAAAAAGTAGAAGTCTCACACTATTGAGATCTCATTATTGGTGCAAGAAAAAAAGATTGTTCCCTTAAGAATTGGTGTCCAGTCGCTTTACTGTTATTTTTTAATTTACTACTGAAGAGCTAAAACTTCACATTTTTCTTGTGAGAGCTGGGATTCTTATGTAATTTTAGGAATTCTGGAGTTGAGTTTTCAGGAGAAACACTAAATATGGAAAAACTTAAAACAATAGTGTTAGCAGCTCCTGAGACCCATGATGTTTCTCTTACAGCTCTTAAAAGCAAGATGTGATAGTATCAGAATTTTCTCTCTCAAGTTGTCCCTCCCCCAGAGAAATTTCTCTAGTTGCAGACGCAGGGTGAGAAAATACAACCTGAGTGCATACAAAATGCTTCATTTCCAAACGACAAATTTGAAAGACCCTCCTACGTTATTTTTTAACAAATCTTGTTTACTTTGGGGCCTAACTTGTGATTTTCCAACGTTTGCAATTGATGATGTAGAAGTTCTTGAAAGCTGGCAGTACTTCATCATCTGTCAACATTGGGATGTCAGCATCCTAAAAGGAAGGCTTTCCTGGAGCTACGATATTTATAATCCTAGCAAAAGGCTCCCAAATCCCACCTAATGACATAGTTACTACTATATTCATATGATTGATATTTACAAAATTTACAAGCTATCTCTGAGTGTCATGCCCTCATCACAAGAGCCAGGCAGAGGAAAGCTCCCCCTGGCTCCTTTTGTGCTGGGTTAAAGGGGGAAGTGCAGGGAGTGGGGTCCAGGAGGCTCGGTCGCACCGGGGACAGCAGTGGAAGAGCCAGTGGTGTCCTGGCTGTTGGGGGCAGAAAGCAGCCTGGGTTCAGGGCTGGGACAGAACTGGCAGGGTTCTGAAAAAAAGCAAAAGCAAAGAAAATCCCCCAGCAATGACCAAAGGTGACTTCAAAAAAATGCAGCATCCTCTTCCCCGGGTCGTGAGTTTAGCACTGGGCTCTTCTTGGAGCATTTATCCCACCAGATCAGCATCACGTTACAGTGCTGCAGTAACGATTTGCAGGTGACAGGCCTGCTCGGCAGGAGCACGATGCTGCAGCACTTGCTGTGGCTCAAATGCACAACGGTTGAGGCCACCCAGCCCCGGTGCCTCCCAGGGAAACATCGGTAAGGTGGAGCTGTGCCGGCATGGCTGGCGTAGCGAGGGCTGAGGCACGCGCTTTCAGCAGCAGCGTGGGGTCTTTGCTTGGCCCTGCTGAGGTCCAGGTGGGCGCAGGACATAAGTTTAAACCACCAGCAAAGGCAATTCTAGGATGGTGCTTCCTTCCCGCGTTTGTCGTGCTCTCGCTGTTCCTGTCTGATAGATCTGAGATGCAAACCCAGTTCCTAAAGCTGTTGAAGTATACGGCCGAGCTTGCATTTACTACAGAAAGAGCAGAGGAAAGGCCTTACCTGGCACCACCACATCACCGTTGTTCTCCATCCAACCAATCTGTGTACCCAATCTTCAAACCAAATGCATCAATCATAATGATTTTGACTTTGTTCTTCTCTTTGCTGATTCCTTACAAGCAGGTTTTAATCTTGGACTGTAAGCATCCTGCAGCAGGGAAGTTTTTTGTGTATATGCAGTACCTAACACCGAGAGGTCCCAATCCTACTTGAAACTACTGGGCATTGCTGTAATGTATGGAGTAAATAAAAATAGAGATCAAAACATCAGCAATAAAAGAATAAAATGTTAACTGCAATAAAATACCTTCACGAATGCTTAGTTATATTTTATTGGGCTTTCAGGACTTAGATATCCTCCAAGTCTTTATGAATACGTGAGGCTAAATAACAACATTTTGGTGAACACTGAAATATTTGACATTTTCAAGAGGTCAAGATCTATTTTATAATCTTTGGCAAATTCAAATCATTTCCTTTACACTGTTTACACTTGAGCCAGTTATGATCCTGTTCACTTCTCGCGAAAGGGAGGAGTGGAAGGGCTTTGGTCTGAAGGGGTAAATCCAGCCCCATGAAGAAGCAGGTTGGCAGGCTTGATGGAGCACGCAGTGGGGAAGATGAAGCACAGAGCAGTGATGATGGCTTCATGTCCACCCTGTGCTCACGGGCTTCACTAGATGCCGGTGCCCAGCTGCACGGGGAGGCCCTTCATGGATAACGTGTAAGGCGTCGTTTCGGCAGCTCAGTAAGAACCCAGCTGTGTGGGGGTAGGTCTGGCTGCCCTTTGGCATTCCAGCCTCCAGAATTGCAGAGAAGGCTCCTGACTTGAAACAACAGCCACAAAAAGTTACTGCGCTGCGAGTTTTGGCATGGCCAAGCTGTCACAAAGCTGTGCGCTCTGCAGGAAACAAAGTTCCTGTTGAAGCGGCTGGCGGCCTGCAACTCGGGAGGGAGCGCGGGCTGAGCTACCACGCAAACGCCAGCGTTGCAGACCAGATGTCGCCTCCATGCTTGCAATCAACACCTCGCTCCGCCCGCGCCGTGCCGCCTGCAGCCCGCGCACGGGCAGAGCAGGGTGCGGGTTTTCAAATCCTGGGGGCCGTCCGCCACCACCCACCTTCGCTTGCACGGCCCTGGTGGCCTCGCGGCGAGGCCGGGTGGCTGAAGCGCCGCCATGCCGCAGGCCAGCGGCCTGGGCTTTGGCACAGCTGCGCGGGGATGAGGAGCCCCGTGAGGCCCCGTTAGCGCCCGCTGGCCTGGCTGGGGGATGGATGGACGGTGGCGGCCCTCGGGGACAGCACGTCCGGGCCTCACCGCCGCCATGCCGCTCCCGGCCTCTTCCCGAGGCCTTCTTGCGGTGCAGACCGCTAGATGGGGCCGGCCTATCTCGGTAGGAGCAGGAACGGCACAAGCCATAAATCACCCCCGCCAGCAGGCCGGGGGCCCCCGCTGCTGGGGCACCCCAGCTTTTTAACGGCAAAATACGCCTTTGTTCCCCGCCTGACCCGCGCGGTGACATCAGCGCCGCGCTTCCCGCCGGCCTCGCCGGCGCTGACACAAGCCAGATGGCCGCTGCCGGCCGGCCCCGCGCTCGCCGGGGCAGGGTGGGAAGGGGTTTTATGATCAGCTGCGGGAGTGCGGCGAGGCTGCAGCCTGGCCGGGTAATTACGCTTTCACTGCGCGCTTTATTCCTGGCGGTGAAGGTCACTGGGAAAAAAAGAAAAAAAAAAAAATCACGTTTTTATTTGTAGTGTTCGTTACGGACAGACCTTTGATCTTTTATTAGTCGGTAGTCTGCTCTGGAGGAATTTTTTCTCTTTTTTTTTATTTTTTAACTAGTCCTGCAGTCACTCGTGAAAATGACATGTTTATTTATGTTTAATGGCCCTCTCAGGCTGTTCATTGTGCAGTACTTACCTTCCCCCTCCTTTTTGCCTGCATTTAGTAACACAAAAATGTTTTGGTTTTGCAGCGAGTTTAGTTTGGAGAAGTCAGAGTTCAGGCATGTTAATACAAGCAGTTTTCCGTCAGATATACTCCAGAGTGATGTGGTAATATATATGACTGTGTATTACGCGTTTGTTCGTTAGAGGGTTGGAAGAGGCCGCAATCAGCTTCTCTCTTATTCAGGAAATGCCCAAGACAAAACCATTCTTCAGTTCATTTCTGGGCGCTTGCATCCCGCGGCTCCTTTGCTATGATATTCAAAAACAGAGGGGCGGCAGCTCGGAGGAGGCCGGTGATTGCGCCGCATTGCTCATTAGCCACCTGGGGCCTAATCCTGCTTCCACCAGCGTCACCGAGAGCCTCGGTAGTGCCTTCGGTGGGGGTTGGCTCGCATCCCCGATGTCACGTAATCTTCTGAAGCAAGCTGCTGCCGTGAATGGCTGTGCCATGAGGCAGCTGCGTTTCCTCTTTCCCGTCGTGGGGTAAATGAAACAATTAGTATTCGTGCATTAAATCCTTCTCAAATAAAATCTTGAGACTGCCATCTCTCTGTTTTCTATATTTAAACTGGCCGGAAGATTGTTTAAATATATCTCATGGACAGTTTACAATGCGAATTATTTCCTGCCTTTAAAACAAGAAGTAGTGGTTTTAAGATATCTGGCAAGTTTATTACAGTAAGATGTCACGTTCCTCAGACAAGTCATCAAAAGAACAATTTTTAGCAATGACTGGTTTCTAGCACTCACCATTCAGAAACTTGGAGTTTGATTTTATTTAAAAAAAATAAATAGAAAAGCCTGCCCGTTTGCTCTGTCCCGCATTACTGGTTGTTAAAAGCAGGACTCCTGCCATCTAGCTTGGGCCCTGGGTGTTATCCCTTAGTGCCTCCTCATGTTTGACCATATAGGTTGCTACCCTGAGTTGCACTGTGTTAGGTATCTTAAGCATCTGTTGTGAATGCGCCCTATAAAAATGTCCTCTCCCTCACTTGGTGGCACAGAAAGCTGCTCCACAGAACACTGTATAGCACGCACTGAAACCTTAAAGAGGAGATCAGAGGAAGCCTACTAAGAAAGGTGCACTTAGAATGGTACTCCCATGTGATTGTCTTGGATAAAACTGTAAGCGTTGTTTTTTCTGTGAATGTATCTTAACATTTTTAATATTTTAATTTGTTCTCATCTTTTTTTTTTTTTTTTTTTTCTTCCCTACTCAGCTCTTGCCCCTGTTCTTTGCCTCTGGTTTTGTTGGTGAGGATATCACAGTGATGTCTGCATTCAACCTGCTGCATTTGGTGACAAAGAGCCAGCCAGTGGCCCTGCGAGCCTGTGGGCTTCCCTCAGGTTGAATGGGTGCTGCTTGTTGTGTCATGCGTGATGAAGGCCCTTTTAGGAATGGGTGTCTCTGCTGCAGGAAACGGTGTGCTATGGGTTGCTCTGCTTTGTTTAAATTTGCCTTGGAACCAGAAGTTTGTTTGCTTTTTTTTTGTAAAAGTCACTAGCTTGGATGAGGGTTTCCATATCCTAGATTTTAGAATACTTGGCAATGCTGTCCAGCTTCGTTGTCCAACAAGTTTGCTCTTAAATTTTTTATTATTTTCCTCATTCTTGGCAAAACAGTGGAACTAAACTGAAGATCAGTTCTGTTCAATGCAATTTACAATTTTTTTTAAAAGATACTTGACAGAATTTAGCATATGGATTACCATTAAATCAGATGACTTAAAACATTTTCCAAAATCTTTATAAGTGTGCTATAGTTGCATTCAATGTCTCTTTTTAAATTTTTAGTATAAATTAAATATGTTGCACTGAAAATTATGTACAAAAAGTGTGCAGAATTTAAAATGTAATTCTTTCCTCTGACAGCATATTCTTTAGTTACATGACACTTCTCCAAATAAATAAATAACTAAATGGAAACATGCAACCTAATGCCTAGATGCAGCTGCACTTCTCATGTAATGTCCGAGGTCTGCTATTAGGTCTGTCAAGGCTGCCATAAGACCTCACCTCTATGAACTGGTTATATGATTAATACCTTAAACCTAAGTATTTTGTATTTCACTTAAACAACAACAGTGTCTGTAATGTCTGCCTAATAATGTCAGTGTACATGGTTATGTGAGAGAAAATAAAAGCTGCAGTGAGTTAATTTTGAATGTTACTAGGAATTTTCTTGACATCTAAATAAAAAAAGATACAATCCTGGCTGATCAGTATTTGAAACATCAAATAAGAACCAGCTTGGGTGTGTGTACTACGCTCACAACTGTTTCATAAGGGTGCAAAATGTTCTAAGCACTTTTTTCCAGAGCTGTACTTAACAAGCATATGGAGGTGATGTTCTAAAGATTTTTTCAGTGATAAGACATCAGTTTTCAAGCTGATGGATTTTCTAAAGCAGATTACACTTTATTTGAGCTAAATCTGAGTCCAATTTTTGCAGCATTGTGTTCTGTTTTCCCCCACATGTGCACAAAACTCCCATTAACCTAGATGGGAGCTGCAAACACATATTGAGGAAGAGAGAGAATAGCCCACATTGTGTCAGCCCGACCTTTGTTTCCTGTTATATTTGCTGCTGAGCCAGATTTAAAATCCTAAAAATATAGGATAAGCAAATTTCCTTAGCCCTTATTATGCACCTTTTGATGTGCGCTCACCTCGCTGGTGCCTACCCTAAAATTAGGGCAGTCAGTCTGCTCGCCATTTTGTCCCTGCTCTGAAAAAGGGATCTCAAAGCTGGTCAGCTAGGAAAGTAGACCATAGGAGGTTTTTCTACTGCTTACCTGTTTGTGAAGCATTATATTAGCTGTTTTGTCAAATCGCTTTTCTGGCATATTCCAGTAGTCTCATTTTGGCATAAAAAACTAATAGCACTGCTGTTTATTCCTGTCTGTTTGATCTGTAACTGTGCAAACATTAATAGATTGAGTTCCACTGACGGACTACTTAGATATATATATTTTCTGAACCAAAATTCATCTGCTAACAGTGGAATAATATACAATCACATATCTCACATATTTTAAGAGTAATCTAAATTCCCCAGATGCTTATAAATTAATGTAGGCTTGCTTTGCCTTTGGTTTGTTTTTTTGTGTGTGGTGTACTGAGGGGGTTACAAGTAAATGGTATAGCATGTATCAGATTAAACATGGGAATGAGATCTACCGACAACATCTGTTTAAATGCCACAATCCACTGTGACTTCAGCTTTTGAATATACAGAAAACGCCCCAAGTTCTCATGACTTTTTTCTGCCATTACACTGTGGTAGTGATTTTCCCACCATCCATTTGTGTGTGAATTGCCGCTCTGCAACCATATCACTTCAGGCCATGTATCCTCTGAGTCTCAAATGGTGCAGTTTGGTCTGCTTCTGGTTGAATGGCAAATTTCATACGAAAGGAGATTTGCTTATCTTCTGGAACCCCTGTCCCTTTAATGTAAGGGAGCAAGGTGCTGGCAGGGGTTTCATCCTTGAGCTTAGATATCAAGCCAAAGGCTCTGGCTCAGACAAGTACTGTCTAGCTGTGAATTGGGCTTCCTAGCAGAGTTTTAAATTCCATGCAGTTAAATATTTGCAGGACAAGGACTTCAATGAGAAAATATCATTTCAGTTTCTGTGCTTGTAATGGTACTTCTGTCCATCCTCATGGAGCAAAATAATGCCATGTAATGCTTACTTTATATTTAATATAAAGTCATATTGGTGGATCAGAAGCAAGATAGATGAATGAAATGATGTCAAGAAGTACCTTAGAATAGGCGTGACCTTTCTCTTCCCTGAGACACTGTTTTGCAAGCATGTGCGAGTTACCCTGAATTATTCGTAAACTGAATTAGTAGTTGTGACAGAGAAGTGTTTATACTTGCTCTTTCTGTATTTGTATATTAGCACCTGCGGTGTGAATGCACTCTTCCAAATTGTATTTTAAAAATATTTCTTTTCTGAAGTTAGGACTAAACGTTTCAATATGTGCAAGTCCAGCGTGTGGTTTGCCCCAAGCACTGCACTTTTTTCATGGAAGGCGTTGTAAAGCCAGGCCATAGCCCTGCAGTCCCAGTAGATGGCACTAAGCATATGTTGTTTTGCACATCCTGAACTTTATGAGAAGCTTCCCATTTAGGAGTCATTCAAACACAAAGTACACCCTGAGACCTTATGAACATTTAAAAGCATTTTAGGAAAAGCATGAGCACTGGGAAAAATCATTGAAAGCTGTGTTTATACGCAAACTACATTCACCTTGGTCTGAGATTTCATTTCCAATGATTATAGCTCTATTATTTTTTTGTGCTGTTTAGAAGTGTCACTCCTTGAGCATGCTGTATTTGAGTTGAATGCCCTAAATTTCTCTGAAAATGTAGGATGCATTCAGCACCTGCCAAGATTTAGTTCACAGAAATTAAACCTTTTTTTCTTAAAAAAAAAAAAAAAAACACAGAAAAAGAAAACCAAACTTTTAACGTAAAAGCTACTTCAGCTGCTTTAGTGCATACCAGCAAGTAACTGATACAAATAATGATTATGCAGATTCCATGTACATATGTTTTCTGTAGCAGACCACCAAGATATAAAGTAAAGAGATATTTTGCTTTGCTGTGTCTTTTAATTATTATGGGTTCTCATTTCTTAAAAAAAAAAAATCCTTTATTTCTTTAACACTTTGAGTGTTGTGCTGCTTACATCACATTTTTTGCATGAGACAATTTGGCTTTGCCTCTCCTGTAGATCAAAGAAAATTACGGTATTTGTAAAATTAAGCAAAAGTAACGATGAAGAAATTACACAGGTAGACTTGGTATATTTTCCAGGACATGTATGAAATAATAAAATCTTAGATAATATTAAATTGTTGTGAAGTGTGTAATTACTAAGATAACTACTAGCAGGAAACCATACTTTTCTAGGATTAGATTAAGATACAATACATCTGTATGAAGATGGTGCTGGGCATATGGTGTAAGTCTTAAATAAGTATCTATAGTATCGTTTCTCATAACTTGTTTTATTAAGTCTTTGTTAATTTTAAGTTTCAGTATAATGTCTTTCTATAAAATTGAAGTGCATAGTTAGTGAACAGAAAATTACTGGGTCTCAAAACTGGACTTTTAGTAGTAATCTTGTTAACATAAAAGATTACTTTTAGGAGCAGATCTTGCAAACAGTTACATACACGAGTTATTCCTATGCGTTTGTCCCTCTGAACTCTCAAACTGCTCATGTCAGTGAAATTATCTGTGCACATAGTGTTTGCCAGATCTGGCCTCAACAATGAAAAGTCTAGAAAAGACCTTAGTCCAGTGTGTTCAAAGTACGTTAGTTGCTTTTAAACTTTGTGGTTTTTAAGTTATATCTGAAAAAGTTTGATACTGTATGTTTGTATGTTCAGAGATGTAATTTCCATAACGCATGTTTTAATTTTCCTATAGCTTTCCACACTATGTATCACCAAAGATGTACTATTACAGATGGCTCTTCACATGGTCTGAAAGAAAATAAAAGTGAGACTGATATGTTGTATAACAATGTCCGCTAGTATGGCTGTGGTTAAATGCCTGTCAATGTTTTCATTATAAATCCCTATTTTCTGGGGTTTATAACTTGAATGTAAAAATTTGCTCTGGGCTTACATATGTCATACAAGGTCTCAGATGGATGTTCTTGTTCCTCAGAACTGCTCGAGAAGCAAAAATTAAAACTCATTTCAATGAAGCTAAGTTAAAAAAAAAAAAAAAAGAAAATACCAATACGAACAAAAAAAGTTTCTTTTTTTACTTAAAATACAGTCTGACAAATTACCTTGTTCACTACCTCCCAGCAATTATGAGAATTACCAATTTGATAAATGCTTGAACACGCACTATGTGAGCACAATAGCAAATAGCATGTGAAGTTGTTCATGTGTCATTAATATATAAACATGTTTGTATGTCTGTTTTTCCTCTTAGTGATAATGATAATAATAGAATGCTGCATTATCATAATAGAGCATAAAGTTATATTTTCTGAATGGTTTGAGAATGGTTTAAAAAATTACCTTTGTATAGCTGTCTTAATGGAAGTATATTCAATGTTGGTTTTGCTTAAAAAATTATCCTGTATTTACAGATGTTTATTTTGTACAATAGTATTCAGTCTGGAATATCTGTTTAATACAGTTTAAAAAGAAATTTGTTTGTAGATACTGCATTGGGAGTGATACTCTTACGATGCCTGATGCTTGCAAAAACTGGGGTGATACAGGTGACCAGAAATCCTTTATTAATGTACCTTTTTTTTTTTTTGTACCCTAGGGTGCATACCCTTTTTTTGCCCCCCTTTTTAACTTCTCATTTGTGCCAAGTTTTGCATCCCTCCTCGTTCTCTCCCTTGCCAGGAGGCTCTGCCTGTGCCTTGTCTGGGCAGAGGCTTCTCAGGGGTTCTGTGGTACTGAGTACCATGGGATGATGAGAAGTTTTGTGTGCTCCCAGCCCAGTTCACAGAGCCAGTTCCTTAACGTATTGCCTGAAGGATCTCTTAAGGTCATTTGCTTTCCCTTCCTGCTCCCATAAAGGACCCACCACAAGCAATTTTTACCTTTCTTGCAAGAATGTTTTAATTCTGGGAGCTCATAAATTTCCTGTGTTCCATTGCTGTGCGCTGTGCAACTCGGGCTTACTGCTTTTTCTGCTGAAATGTAATGTAAAAGATGGATGTGAAAGGTGAAGTTCCAGCACTAACTGTGTTTCTGTGTTTTAAAGGCTCCGATGAAAAGCTGCTCTTTTAGTTATTAGACTGTCTGTGTGTAACGGGAGGTCTGAGAAGTCCTTTAAGGGCTGCCTTCACTCTTCTCCCTTCAATTAAAAGCAACTCTCAGCTTTGTCCTTTCTCTGAGGAGCACATGACGAAGAGAAGAATGTGATGTAAAGGAGAGATGACAGCACACAAAGAGGAAGGAGATTTTATCTGTTGAAAAGCTGAAGGAGGGCAAGCAAGAGAAGGTGCAATGTAGGGGGATGGATATGATGTTAACCCGCAAGTCAGTAAGAGTATGCTTGGAAGTGATGGAGGAGGTGATCCAGTGGGTCACTCAGGGGATGCACCAGCTTGCAGTTTGACGGCACATTGAGTGGGTCTCGAGAGTGTGGACCGGGAGTCAGGCACAAGAGACACAGAAGTTACCATTACTCATCTGCTAGGTTAACCACAGGTTGCTGCAGCACAGGTCGTGATCTGGGGGCAAACGAGGAGTAGGGAGAAATTGTGTGCCAGGAGTGGGTGAGAGGGAGAAAACGCTTGGTCTTAGTTCCAAGCTAAACGTGTGCCTCGTCGCGTGATTTCCTTCAAAAGAAGCCGTGCGGGGAAGGGGCCGGGGTCTGGGGTACGAAGGTGCCCTGCTCCGGCCGGAGGTGAGGTTCTCCGGGGCAGGAAGCGCCGCGTGGCCCAGCTCAGGTCGGGCGCTGGTGGCTTCCTGCTCCGCGGGTAGGGCCCCCTGCTTATCGCCCTGGCCAGGCCAAGGAGCCCCGTGCAGAGCGGAGCAGGGGGAGGGCTTGACCAAGGCCTCCAGAGCAATAAGAAGGCTGGAGCACATCGTCCTCCTCCTTGAAGCGTGGCTGAATTTTGCAGAAACATAGGGAAGTCCAGGAGGCCCACTAGGGAGGGAAGTTGGCAATTGCCAACCCTTTTGGCTGCTCCTCTACCCTTAGTCCTGATGTGGGTTGAGAGGGGAGGGGGCTACAATGTTTTTTCCATGGTGGCCACTGCAGAGCAGCAGGCGGCGCGCGGCACGTTCCAGCTGGTGCTGCCCTCGTGCCCGGTACGTTCCCCGGTGCTCGGAGCTGTAGGAAGACCAGGGGGTAGGCTGTGCCCGCTGGTCTCTGCTAAAAGGGCTCTGCACAGCTGGAGGCAGGCTGAGCTTTGCGCAGGGTTAGGTCAGGGCTGTTGTTTCGAATTGGAGGAGAGCAGAGACCTCCCCCACCCCGCTCCGTTCCTCCACCCCCAGCCCCAGTATAGGCTGCGGCACCTTGATTCTTGAAATGCAGTGCTCATTTCACAGGCCACACATCACTATTGTAGAGGAAGCAGCAGGAGGATTTAGCAACAGCCTGAATGCTACAATAAGCTCCACACCACTGCGGTAACCGCTGGCGAATGCTGACTTTTTAATTGTTTCCGCTGCAGGGTTAAACCTTTATTAAAGCCGTGTGAATAAACTTATTTTGATGGCTCACTGAAATATTTTAAATGCAAAAGGTAGCATAAAGCGCTCCTATTAAATTCAGCTTAATTCTGCCGTTAATAAAATGCCTTTCCATATGTTGTGCACCCTGTTATTGATTCTGACAGAAATCTACTGACCAGATACAGAGTGCTCAGTGTCTCTGCCTTTCTTGTTTTTAATTTAAACAAATGTGGTGCCTGTGAAAGGTGCTAGGATCACATCAGCAAAACAAAAGTCTCTTTATCTGTTATAGGGAAGAGAGGAAGAGAAATCCATCACTATAAACGTTCCCTCCCCCGCTGCTGTACCCATAGATCTTGATCTTGTCTTGCCTGGTTTGCATCCAAGAGCAAGGCAAATAGGTCAGCTGCCCTGTGCACTGTCTTTGGCCATCGCGGCAGAAAGGCGAACAGAAGCGGCAGCCTGTAACGCAAGGAGCTTTTACTCCACGTTACTGAAGGTGCTTCTGTTCACCAGCCTCTGCTGGGTAGCTGCGTGCTGCCATCGCTGCAGTCCTGGTGGAGCTGAGTGCTGGAAAAGCCCCGGGCAAGCTGTGCTCCCCTCCACCCGCCAGCGCAGGCTGCTGCCGGAGTGCTCAGTGCCTGCAATTTTGAAAGGTTTTGGGACCAAGGTTGTGGCTGGTAGTGACACTGATTTCATTAGTGAGAGATAAGGAAGTAGAGGAGACATCCCTGGAGAGGACAAATGGAGCTGCTTTTCTTTCCCCTTTCCCACTATGCAAAACACTTCCATCCTCTGTTGAATGTTTTTTACATTCGTAGGGAGGGCAGGCAGCTTCGGGTTCCTTTTCCAGGGAATGTCTCCTTCTCCTTGGCTTGCATACCACCGGCTGCCTCAGCCACGTAACCTGCAGCACAGGCGCTTGCAGCTCTGGGGAAGCAGCGAGGCAGCTTCTGTTCCCGTCGGGTCTGCCCATGCTGGGACTGCAGTGATTCTGGTACCACTTTCAGTGAAAGAAAGATGAGCGCACAGCAGAGATACCTTGGTTGGCAGTTTGGGGATTTTTTTTAGCGCTCAGGAAATTTGTTTACTTACATGTTAGATCTCTGATGGTGGGTCAGAATACATACATCTGTATAAACCAGGAGCCATGCTGGTGACCAAGTGAAAGAAAGAAGTGTGATGGCTCTGTTATTTGATTGCATGGGAGGCTTGTGAATTTGCAAAGAACTGGTTTGCTCTTCCCTTGTGGCCAAGTGACCCTCCTGGGTGTTAAGCAAACCATTTTTTAAAAGATAATTTTTTGGTGTTGTTCTTGTAAGACAGAACCTGGCATTTGACCCAAAATTCAAGCTGTTGTCCTGGTACCCAGCTTTTGGATTTTCAACGCACAATATAGTGGAAATGGTCTTTGCCCCATTACTCCTAATGCTTGCATGAAACTGCAAATGGTATTTCAGCAGTGGTGGGAGTTAGCTACCTACAGGAAGAAGGCAAAGGAGCCATCTCTTAGAGAAGAACCAAAGTTCTGTTTTTCAATGTGTAAAACATTTACAGGGTTTCTTTAATTATGAAGTTTGGATTTTGCTTAAACTTGACCTCCCAATTTTTTAGAGTACTTTTGTAGGATCTCTCCTAGGCAGCAGCACGCTTAGGTAATTTGAAAAGGCTTGTGATGGGATTATGTAAAGGTCTATGATATCAAGTATACAGTTTTGTAAAACATAGTTTTCAAATTTACAAGCTAATGGAACTGTTTGCAATGATTTGGGTTTTCAAGAGTTGTTTTCCTTTTTAATTTTTGTTAACTAGACCAGCAGTTCCTGGTTTGTTTGCAGTAGGCTACAGACTAATGGCTGCAGAGGACAGACTAAACAGAAGTGAAACAGAGCTGTCCGTTCTCCTCTTCCTAAGTGGAGAGAGAGGCAAAAATGTAAACGTAGAAGCGTAAACTGTGTAAACAGTATTTAAAAGAATAAAAATTAGACATTCTGATTTTAATAAACCTGAGTATTAGCGATATCAGATGTAAGGGTATTGACGTAAAGTAATGTACACAAATATTTTTTAACCTTGCCAGGATTCCTTTTAGCATCAGTGTGAGATAATTTACTGTGAATGAGTAAGGTACGACCCACTTGCGAAGGGATGGGGTTTGGGAAGCAGAGAGATGTATACTTGGAGACAGGTCCTGTAATCTTATTTGCATTCACAGATCAGTGTGTAGTTACTGGAGCTAGGCATATTCCCAGGGGTCTGCCCACACAGGTCACATTGCAGGACTAGGGCTGTGGTGGTATATGAATAATAAAATGTGCTGTAAGGCCCCTAAAAATGCTTGGGTATGTTGAAAGAACTAGTACTGAAAACTGGAAGCCCAATTTATTATATGGCTGTGCTCTGCTGGAACATTTGATCTTGCTGTATTTAATTCAGGAAGTCTTAATGGTATGTGCTCAGTGCGTGACTGTAATGTCCATTAATGCTAGTGGAACATAAGCATACGTAGAAAGAGGAAAATGTATGCTGTGTCTTCCATGAAGCTGAAATGTTGAGTTAATTTTGTAGTGATAGGAAGCAACAAGACATAAGAGAAAGTCATTAGAATGGTTCAAAAGACGGTGTACAGAAAGAAAGCCATCAGGCAAAGGGCCAAGGTATTTCGGGGCACGTCAGACACTACTCAGCACCCTCCGGCACACCGGAGCAGGTGAAGGGCTGAGTGGTGAGGAGTGATGGTCTGCTACCTCGTGTCAGTCTGTCTGGACGTATCTTGTTGCTCGTTTCCTTGTGACTGGTTACATTGAAGGAAATGACACTTGTTGGTCTATATTATGAACCACAGGTCTGAAAAGGTCAATTGAAATTGGAATTTATATGTGAGGTGAGGTGCTTAATGTCTTCATTATCAGGTCAACACCCAGAAAGTACTTTCTGTTCGCTTCATTTTTATAGAGAAGGCCTCCAGACTCCAGAGCTGAACTCCAAAATGCATATACTCTGTGGGTGAATAGTAAATTGCAGCGCACATCACATTTCTTTTCAGAAAAGCCATTCCTAAGTACAGGAATGCCAGGAAGGGTCCAGAAACACTTCTGGTTTTGTTTGTTTCACCCTCCTCAGCTTTTTTTTTTTTTTAATGTTTATGCATTAAGATTTGTGAGCCTGGTCTTCTCTTCGAGGAGCTTTCCATCCTGTGTCAAGATCCCAGTGGCTTTTGCACTGCTGGAGCTGCTGGAAAAGGGCTGAAGGCAGGTGGCCTGAAATAGAAATGTCAGTGCCTGGTTTGGAAGGGTTGTGTGCGCGCTGCTTTCCTAATGAGCATCAAGGAGAACGAGCGCACTGCGGCGCGCTGATTAGAAAGATTTCATTTGGACTCGGATCTCGCAGAGGAATCCGTGCATGCATTGTAGGAAAAGATGTCTGTCAGAGGAGAGGGTGAACTGCGCAGTAGAAGAGAAGCAGATAATAAATGGCATTTGGTCTGCTGTTGGAGGCCTCTCTTCACCACTCGTGACAGTGGGGTCTGGCTGGAGCATCAGGGTCGCGGCCAGAGCTGTCCCTGGCTCTTCTAAAGACACTGCTGAGAGCGCGTCACCTCTGGAGAAGTTAGATCCCATTCAGTGTCCAAAGATAGATCAAATGAACCCAAACTTGATTATCTTCACAGCGTATTTAATTTAGCCTTAACTTTAATGTAATCACACTGATGTCATGCTATTTGTAAAACTGATGGCCTTTTATCTCTCCTGCCTAGAGCTGTACCATCGGCGGGTGAGCGGTGAGCCTTGCTTTAGGCTCCCGCAGCCCACAGCGGGTCCCACGGCGAGGAAGGCATGGGGGGCACCTCTGTGCTCTGCTGTAACAACCAGTTAGCTAACGGCTGAGTTACTAGTCGCAGTTTCCCTCGTAACTGTGCCTGGATTTGTGTAGCTTTATTCTGTCCCCGCACAAGGTACAGGCAGTTGGTTTGAGTGGAGCGGACATCTCGTGTGTCGCGTAAAGGAGCGGTTCCCGGATGGGGGTGGGCCGATCTCATACTGCAGGTTGAGCATTTTTGTCCCCCTTGCACGGTAGTTTCTTCCCAACTGAAGGACTCCAATCCTAGAATCCCGTCCTGCCATTTTTAAGATTTGTTGCATTTTCTTGAGGCGTGTAGACTCGCCGTGATTCAGGTAATGGATCCTTTCATCCTCTAGCCACGGCTGAGTCTTGCATTACCTCCCTGGCTCTTTGGCAATATGGAAACAGTGCAATCAATTTACTGAACCTTTTCTTCGTTGCTAGCAGTGAAAGAGTAAGTTCAACTAACTGAATAGGGCTGTTCCTTAATGCTGAGGGCTGGACCAACAGATTTCCTTTATGATTTGTAGCGAAACCATAGCTTTTTGCTGCTGTATACTCCATTAAATTAGAAACCTGGAGAGACGTTTGTTGGGGCAGGTTGCAGATTAGCAAGATTCCCCTGCAGATGTAAATACTTGTCTATACTGTAAAACAGACAGTTAATTATTAAAAGCAACAGGGAAAAATCTTTTATAACATGCTCCTTACTTCTGATCTGTGTCACGGATGAAGTGACATATAGAAATTTCCTTGCGTGTGGTAGTGAGCCCACTGGTTGAAGAACACTGCATTTCTAAAATAGATGAGAAATTATTCAAGGAGAGCAAAGAGGGAATGCTGGCTGTTCTGTAAAACATTCAATATTTTGCATGACTTTTTTCAAAGTGAAGTTATGCTTAGTTTGCTTTTTTGGAATAGCTAAAGAGCAAATGGAATTTCTGGAAAAAACAATTGGAAGATATTTTTAAAAGGGAAGAGGTGTTGGTTTGTAGGATTCTATGCTGCTCTCTAGACTAATTTTCTGATACTGAAATATTAGGTGAAAGACCAGCTCTCAAACAGTTTCCTTCTGAGCTGCATAATGCAATGTAACAATAGTTATTTATATAATGCATATGCTTCCTCTCCCTGCTAGCTATCCTTTGAAAGACTTATTAGTCCTAGAGCCCAGCATGTTGTGAGAGTAAAAACCTCCAAAGTTTGACATCTTTAAATAAGCAACCAAATGTTATAAAGAACAAACCTCACTTACAGTTAGGAAACAATATTTACATTTAAGGTTGAAAAGCCAGGATGTAGGAAAATTTTGCTAATTTGGAAGGTGACCTTTAAGTGCACCAAAACCAAATAATTTGTAAGCTATGGCACAGGGCACATTCCTGCAAAATTTGTGTGAATACTGCCTTAGTGGTTCTTGAAAGACAAACAAAGAGAACTGGAATGAAATCTTTATCCCTCTCCCAAATAAGATTGAAGCTAACAAAGGCATACAGCAGCGCTCTTTCAAAGCCTGCCATTAAAACGCAGGGTCTGCAGCACAGCTAATGAGATGGCTCAGAGTGGAAAACAATCTGTTTTTAAGAATGTTTAGATCAAAAGTAATTTCTAATCTATGAAATAAAGTCGCTTTTCAATAGCTTTCTTTCACTAGTAAAGCTTTTTATGTTTGCACTATTTACTTCAATCAGATGTTTTCAATTTTACTTTTTTCTTCCTGAAAATACTTCCTAGGGTTAGTCAGTAGTGACCAACAGCATTATTCTTTTTCTCTCTTCCCTATTCACCCACCCCCACACATTAAAAAAAATGAGAAAAAGAAGAGGGGGAGGAAGAAAGAAACATCTTTTCTTAAATGATTTGCAAGCATCTGTGCTTTAAGCTACTTTTTATGAACACTCCTTAGTAATGACTCAAGGTAAAAAAGCAGAAAAGCATCCAATGTTAGGAAATTGCAATCCAATACCATGTAATTTAAACCTGCCATTGCCTCTCCTGTACTAAATGACATACAGATGGGTAGCTCTGTTCCCTCTACTTTGGGAACACAATTGGTCTTTTTATGAGTGTATGTACGTTGCTAGCAAAAAATATTTTTGTCGGGACTGTTTATTTCAAATTGTACCATATTTTAATTACTGTCATAATTGGACTGCTTTTTACCTGCCATACTGTGTCAGCTCATTTTTGCAAGAGATCGTCAAAGTTATTTTAATATTTGGCAATTTCTGTTATTACTTTGGGAGTTTTCATTCTTAAAAGCAGCCTTATTATTATTTTTTCTTCCCTGATGTGAGGATTCTTCCCTATACAAATGTTTTTTACAGTAACCCCTATGTACTCCTTGGATTTTTTGTGTGAATTAAGCAAAATATGAGATTTTCAAAGACAGATGATTTCAATAGCAACCCTAAATTTTAAGGCAACTTTACTGTTGAACCTGATACATCTTATTGCATAAAGAAATGACCTGCTCCTCAGGGCTCCTATTCTAGTGCTTCAACAGGGAGAAAATACAACTGTTACTGTTATAAAGTAAAAGGACTGAGATACTACTAAAAGTTAAATCAACTAGATTTTAATTCTAAAGATTTATAATTATTTTAAGCTACCTTAAAGGATAATGAAATTGTTGGATGTTGTGGCTGAACATCATATGCCCATTACCATAAGTCTCCGATATAGATGTCTTGTAAAGAACATTTCAGTTGTAGGGTTTTTTTTCATTTTTGTTTGTTTGTTTTTGTTTTTATTTTCTGCAGCTTTTTTTTTTTTTTTTTTTAGTGGTTGGGAAATGCAACTTTCTTGTGAATGATTGTGTGCGCAACACACGGAAGGGCTTTGGCTGTAGCACATTGTCACTGCTCCAGTGGAATCACCTGGCTCTCAAGCAAAATTCTTTTTAAACTTGGATTTGAAGAAATAATCAGCTGCAGTTCAGCTGAGCCATTCTGCGTGCATTAGGGACTGGTCTGGTCATTGACAAGTGAATGCAGAAGCTATGCTGTGGCCGTCTGCCAAAGCAATTATTCAGGATTTAAGCTAAAAAGGCTCCTTCTCCCATATCCTCTCCCTTTGCAGGGTCATGTAGGGATAAAAAAGACTGTAAGGTGGTCTTTTCCCAGGAGGAGCTGAGGAAGCGGCTGACACCCTTGCAGTACCATGTCACTCAGGAGAAGGGGACTGAAAGGTAAGGCAGGGTGAAGGGAGTGCAGTCCTCAAAACACAGGCATCCTTCTTGTCTCCCTTTCCTCTCGCTGGTGCTTCCTCGTCCTCCCCAGCAACTTTTTTTCCAGGAATTCTGCACTTGTTTACTAACCCCTACAAATTAACACCACTGAAAAGACAAGCATCTGCAGCATGGAGGCCACGGCCAGGGGTCTTGTGTGACTTCTAATGAACACTGTATGTCTTATAAAGTCACAGGGCTTATGTTTAGAGTCTGTTTTTAGTTTACTACAAAATGTGTGGAAGTAATAGCGGTTTAGGTACACTTTTTGGAAGACATCACAGTAAGCAGAACCACGAGGGAAATGGCTCCATGCCAGGACGCTGAAGTTTTGAAGGTGGTCATTGTAAGTATAGACATTTTGGCTGCAGAAAGAAGGTAGCATAATTTAGTTCTTTTCCACCCCACTCCAATTTCTTTTTGAAGCACATGTGGAGAAGGTATTTATTGGCTCATTTGTGGTTGGAATGTCAAAAATTTTCAATAACTGCCCTCACATGGCTTCAGTCGTTGGAAGCCAGCCCTGAATCCTGGAGGAAAAAAACGACTTGCTTCCAAGACTGTTTTTAGTGAATAAAGTCTCTCTCAGCTGATTCCAACACGAAGGTAGCTTGCCAAGGCCTAACCATTTTTGTTGTCTAATTTATACCATTGAGCTTGGCATAAGGCCCCAGCTTTACCTCTGATCCAAACGTACTAATGATGTAACTGCTTGTTTTCATTCATGACCTGAAAGGGCTCTTTACCACACATGGGGTCCTGCTTAATAGGCAGCACTCTTCCTGACAGAGCGTGCTGTTTACTGGATGTGCCGAATAGGAAGGAGTGGGATAATCCCCTCTCCTCCTCATCCCTTCATCCCTCCACCACCCTGGCTGGGCACAGGGACGGCAGCCTCCGCCGCGAGGCTTTCCTGCTCCACATCCCTCCCTCTTGTGTACGGGACCAGCAACGTGATTTAATGCGCACAAACAATCGGGAGATTAGGTCATTCTTAAAAATCCTGTTTATAAAAAAAATTGGACCTCATAAAAAGGGTGAAAGGATAATAAAAACAAGCTGCCGAGCACATAGGCTTTTTGTTGGACTAGCACAGCTGATTCGTATTAGATGAATGACCTCCTAGCCTTTTAGATTGTTAACTTAGAAAAATATTCCCTTAAAGCTCTAATATTGCTTTTCAACCGAAAATATAAGGCACACACAGCTTGAAATCATGGACCAATTATTTCATTTTCAGCTACAGTACTTCTGTCACCCTGCCAACCCATCTTGGACTCACCAAACACTGAGTCTTCATTATCCTCTCAATGGCAGACACCCAAGAGCTTTACACCTCTAGCTCACCATCTGAACACATTGCTAAAACATTTTCTAAAGGCAAACCCGAGGAAGTGCATAGGATGAAGCTACATTTCAAATGATCCATGCTTACAAACACTTATGTTTCATTTACCAAATATAGGAAGATTCCAGTTTTTCTCCCTTTTGTTGTTGTTGTTGTTCTTCTTCTTCTTCTGTCCTTTGAACTGTGTGACAATTTGCTTCCTCTTGCATGATACGTAACACTTGAGGCAAACTAATGAGGACATTCCCCTTTTCCTGTGCCTGCTTTATTTGCTTCATTTAATAAAAAACAACTGCAAAATATTAATTGTTTTTTTTTGTCCTAGTTAATTTAATAATTAAAAAAAAAACAACAAATTCCTTTATTTTTAAAATGTAGTGTTATTGTTTTCCCAGTGCCTTTGAGGGGGAGTACACACATCATAAAGCTCAAGGAATATACAAATGTGTTGTTTGTGGAACTCCTTTATTCAAGTGAGTATACTAAATGTAGTTTTGAGATTACTGTCTCTTAGTTTATGTGCTGTGTTCCAGTGTAATCTTGCATATATTCCAGTACTTATGTAGTCGTATAAGACAATTTAAGTCATTCAAACTGATAAGGAATACAGGAGAAGCAAAGTAATTAATAATACTATAGTAAAATTATTCTTATAGTTAAATAAATTTTAAAAAGTAAATATATAAGATAGCAAATTTCACAGTGAGATAACACTATGAGAATAGGTAATTTGACTGAAAAAAATGAATTCTTTTTTTTTTTTTTCCCATATGCAGCCATGCCAAGTTACTGTAATACAGTCTTTTGCTGCACTGGTAGATACTGAGTTCTGGCTGTTAGCATTACTAGCAGGCAGCTTTCAGATCTGAATCCTGGGTGGGAGTGCTGCATCCATGCTACAGCACTGTATCCCATAATGGAGAAATAAGTAGATGCTTTTTTAGAATTCAAGCAGTTAAGAAAGTAAAACCCAGTAAAACATTACTTACTGGATTTTCATCCATCCCAATTAATGCACATAGAGAGCTGAGTTGGAAACTGAGGCAAGGATTAAGAAAGACATAATAAATTTTGTCTTGCATGAAAATACTCTTTAGAAGTACTGAGGGAATTATGGCCCTAAATTTGGTGCTAGAAGCAGTGCTGATTGAATTTTCTCAGTCACTGCATTGTTCTGCACTGTTTCAGTTGTTATGTATTTTTTCATATTTATGGCCACTTGTCTTCATTCTGATGAAGAACTTTATTTCTTGCTTGTTTTTCCCTCATTTCACATGTCAGTCTCTCTCACTTGAAGAGACACCTTCACAGCAGCATGAAGCGGGATGGTCATAATGGTAGAGAAAATTGAGTCAGTAATAGTTTATGAAGGAAAATAAAATTGATGTAGCTCCAGAATCACCAGATGTGGCAGTGATAGTTGTTCTCAAAAGACTGTCTGTAAAGATGAAAGAAGCACTTCATCTCTGTTATATTTGATTTCTCTGTTAGGATTGCCTGCAGAAACTTCAGTAATAATGTGAATCTTTTGAGTTGGAAAACTGATCATTATGAACTCAGCCAAGGCAATATTCTCATGTCATGTGTTACTGTGGTACTTGGCTTGGGGTACAAATAGGGATCTAAAGGCTCCATAACCTGTTTTTCTACTCCGCCATTTAGACATTTCCCTGCTTACTATAGCTAAATCTTTATGGGGGAAATCCTGGCTCCGTTGAAGTCAGTTCAGATTTGGCAAATGAATACAATGGAGCCAGGATTTCACCTTGTACCTTCAAGACTGGCTTCCTTTCTATCGTCTGCTGGAGAAAGAGTAATTTTTTGTAAGGTGAGATTTGGACAGCAGTAGTTCACATAAATGAATGTGAACTACTTTCCAGTTGCTTTCACAATCCATTTAATATGGGAAAAAACTGCAATAGGAGACTTACCTGTGATTATCTCAAATGCACAGTATGCTTTGGCATAGTCTTGACTTTTTTGAGTTTAAAGGTAATGAGTTGGATTTCCCTGTGTGAAATGAGCTATATGGAAATGTCCCTTTTTTCAGATTCTCTTTGAGACTCCCCATGGATTTTATAGGAGGAGAGAGGAGGAAAGATGGACGTTGTTTTTTATTTTTAAAAACTTCCAGGCCAGTGGGCACCTGAAAAAGCCTTCCTCATTGTGTCCCAGGGCTGGCCCTAACCCAGTCTCCCCAACATCGTTATGTTGCTTTATGACATTGAGCTCTTGCCACCTCTGATCCACATCAAGTTCAGCCAGTTCTGCTGAAGCGGCTGGCAAGGGTGGGAGCAAATGGAGAGTGCTGTAGGGGCCCATTTATTCTGTCTGTGGGGCCAGATACAGCCTTGGGGTTGAGGGGTGGTGGGGCTTTTTCAGTGTAAGTGCAGTCACTGCAGTGTAAGCAGGAACCCTGGTAAGTCTACTTTTTCACCTGCAAGATTCATGGAGGGCATAATTCGCTCAGCCCCCAAAAAACTGGTTTTAGTGCTGAGGCCATGTAGACAATTCTGTTTCCTCCATCTGAATCTTGAGTCGTGTAAGTCATTGCCCTCAACGCACTGTTGATCTGTGATGCAAAGGTCTGAATGCAAGATACACAATGCAATAATTGCACACTTCCAAAAATACTCTAACATAGGAATTAGTAGCAAAAACTGACATATAAAAACAGTGATCTCAGTGTCATCGTGCAGAAGAATACAACTGCTTTGCAGCAGTCTCAGGAACAGGCAGGCCAGAATCTTTGGTTTACCAACCCAAAAATATCAATACATAATGACTTCTTCAGCTAGGGAAGAGGATACATTCCTGTATTTTGGTGACTGCTTCAGCCCAGACAGCTACAGAAGTGAGAAGAAAACATGAATAAGAGAATGCAAAATGTGTGTTATTTACTGAATTTTCCCCACAGAGTATAAATCACCAAAATATTTTCTTAGGAGTAAGGTGGTAGTACAATACAAAGAAAGTCCATTGCCCCAGTTAAAATACATGCTTGTGTTTTTTGTGGGTTTCGTGTTGTTTTTTCTTTTTTTCTTTTTCCTTTCTTTCTTTCTTTTTTTTTTTTAATTTCCAGATAGTCATCTGAAACTTGTATTTCCATTTGGTTCTCATTGGGTGTCCATTAATTTTTTTCTTTGTGTCGTTGTAATCTGTAAATATATATATTTGGACTATGGACCTGTCAGTTTAACCAGGAAAGAGACTGGAGCTTCAGCAGTAATATTAACAAACTTCAACTTTTAACATTTCTGATTTACGTTGTTTCATTACCATGTGACACACAAGGTCAGGGAACACATGAATTTTACACTCCAGATGAAAGACCTGGTTTTTGGTACGTCTTTAAAACAGAACTCTGTCTCTATCACAGGAAAGATAAAAGAAACAATTAGGAATTTAACATCGCTTCATCTACCTACTTGTACTAGTGTTATGAGAAACCTCCCAGGCTTTATGGAGAACATGCTTTAACTTTTTCCACAATCAAAGGTGGCTCACGCATAAAATCCATAATCTTGCTGTTGAATCTAATTACTCTATCTCTGAACTTTCACGCCAGACAGTCTCCTACATCCCAATACAGCTGCCTAAAGAAAGCAATAAATGAGAGAGACAAGAAACTAATCTCAAGGATCTCCTTTTCTGCAAGCCAGCCCTCGTGTGGTTTTGTGTTACACTTCGTGTTGCACTCCAGTCTAGCTACAGGCTTATGCTAAAAGCAGCAGCCCTGCTCCCCCACCTGTCTCTAGGTTGTTTTTTTGTGGCTTCCTCTTTACTGGACCTTGCCTGGTGTGGCTGGAGAGTGTCATGATGCAGCACATTGATCCGACAGAAAGCTAATCTACCAAAGAAAAAACCTTGATGCCTGTGAACTATACTTGCTGGTTTCATTTTTTGTGTGCCATGTTTATTGTGGCTGGACAGCCTCTGCGGCAATGCTGTGTATTTCCCCGTCAGTTCGCAGAGAGCCACCTATGCCACTGGGATCCTCAGTTTTTTCTAAGGGCCAAGAGTATTTGAAGGATTGCACCTACTTTATTTTTTCAAGGAACTGCCTTATATTCTCTTCTAAAATACCATTCTATCCACTGCCATGGCAAGCAGAGCTTAGAAAGGGCCTGTGTGAAGTCCGCAGCTTGCGCTACTGCCATAGGAGAGCACTACTCCTTATTTAATAAGCTACAGTCATATCCTTTACCATAGGCAAGGCTGTGTGAGAAAGGTGTGGTATAGATGGGTTGAGCTGGGAAGTTGAGGAGAATGACTTCTCTTTGAAAAAGAAATATTATTGTTGTGTTCGTTTCCAATTTTTAGGGCCAAGGAAAAATTGCCAGGTCTTAATAAATCACCCGCTGCTGCCTTTATTGCTTCCTGGAAGGAATCCTTGGTAATGGTGTTGGCTATTCTGTATGTGCGCTAGGAGAAACAGCAACACCCATATTCATGTTATGTTTTTATTCAGTTTTCAATGAACTGTATCTGGTCTTCTCAACATCTCTTGGCCATGCAAAAGCAAATCAGGAGAAAAGCAAAGCGTGGTGGGATGATACTGCAATGCCATTTGAATGGTACCACTCTTTTCCCCATAACGTAAGGGAGCATTTCAGTCATCAGGTTAGATCTACAGCTTTCTGAAAAGTCTTTATACCTTTTGAGCATGTCAAAAGACAAATCAGCACTGGCCATCTAGCTAGGAGAGTCCATATGAAATAATTGCTGTAGCATCTCTAACAAGGTCAAATAGATCTAATAGAACTACTGGAGCAACTTCATCCACCCTGAGTGACTCTTACAAAAAAAACCACCAAAACCAAGCCAAAACAAAACAAAACAAAAATTGTCATTTTGTGTGTCAAAAATACAAGCTTCTGTTTAATAAAATTCATTTGGAGTAAGTTAGCTGTTGCCAGTGTAGGAAGCAGCCATCAGGTAGTGTTATCAAACAGTTCTCACTCCAAATCTAAATCTTGGGTCTTGTGTAGCTCAGATAAGCTTCAGGATATTAAAACTCGAAAGAGTTTCTGCAGCTTTTTGTGACTCTCCCCTAGAAAAGGCTGATGGAATTAAAAAACAGTGAAGTTATTATCACTGAGCATTGGTTTCCTCTTGCTTCATCAGTTTAGGGTTGAAACCAGCCTTTGTTTTGAGTCTGCTGTGTTGTTGCTGGATAACACATTTTTAAGCACTTCTAATCATCTCAGTAGAAATTAAGATAGCACAGTGCTTGTCTTCCTTGGAGCCATTTGGAATCTGAAGTTTTAATCCGCCTTTGAGGATGGACCATCAATATGCCTGTATTTTGTTCCTGTAGTGAGGTTGTTTTTTGAATACAGCATATGGCATCTTCCACATCTAAACGCACCCGAGTGCTGAGTCTCTACTGCGATCAGTGATATGCATTGGATTAGTTTAGGCAGTCCAGTGATCATGACAACCAAGAAATCCTGCCCTGAGCCAGGAGAAGGTGACAGTGCACAGCCCCTACTGAAAACCGCCTACCCTCACCAAAAGCAAACCTGCAGCTCATTTTGGCATCATTTTCACCTTGTTGACAAAACATTTTCACCTTTGTCAGACAAACAGGTGAGCAAGTGTGGTGTAATCAGATAATCCATGCTGGCAGGAGAATTGCCGTCCATGGAGGAAGTCCATGTAGAAGTGAATTCCTAACGGAGGAAGAATGGCAGCTGATGGCAGTGGGTGACCACAGCCCATCCAGCAGCCTGCCCACCTACCCTGACTCAAGGCTGCTTTCAATGCCAGCAGATGACCCCGCCTTGGGAAAGCCTGTGCCTGGCACAGTCAGCCTGGCAGCTGTAGCACTGGACTTGACCTGATGGTTACAAATTTCGGTGACAGTTTGGAGAATAAAGCGCTGACTTTATTCTCCTGGTCCTCAGGAGCCCCTGGAAGAAGGAATTGTTCAAGGCTGCCCTGGAGCGGAGCTGCCAGGCAGCCCTCAGGGGGCTGCAGTGGGATAAGGCCGCACTCCCTGGGTGCTGGGCATGCGTGGCGTAGAGGAGCCGCAGTCATTATAACAAATAGATGGTCCTGTGCTTCTAATCAACTCACGGGTAGCTTTTAATATCCTCTAACTGGCGGCTTCTTGGCTGATGCTGAATGTTCATTTAACTACTCTTGTATAAGCAATGAACTCTGGAAAGGTTTTTAGGTTGGGATTAGGAGAGGGAGAACAAGACTGAAAAACAAACAAAAAAAATTCATCTCATTTTTTGATTTGATCCGCAGACCGCTTGGTCTTGATTATTTCAGTAGATCAGGTCCACTGTGCTGGGCTGGTTGCTGCCCACAAGCGCAGTAAGGCAGTGTCCAAACTAATGCAGCCAATGTCACGGGCTGCCCAAGGAGCCAGTTGGACGAGGCCGCTGCTACGAGCCAGTGCAAGAGTAAACCTGAGATTGCCTTGCGCTTGTGTTCTCCAGGCAAGACTGGCTCCAGCAGTAAAAGCAAGTACAGGAATATGGGGGATCTCACTGTTTGCAGAGGACATTTCAGCGAGTGTGATTTCCAAAAAGTGAAAGATTGATGTAGATTTCATAGGAGGTGGGAGTTAGGATTCAAAACAGAAGGAAAAGAGGACTTGAAATGTAACATTTTAAATATTTCAAGGTCTCTTTGAGACAATCCTGTGCAATTGTTTTCATTTACTTATTGCTGAGCACTGCTGAATTGCAAATCTCTGTTGAATGTATTAAGAAATAGGAGGAAATAAATGCAAAGATTTCCATAATCCTAGAGATATGTATAGATAACTTCCACTGATTTTACTAAGAATCTCATCATTATTGTCATTGTAAAATTTCCCTATATTTTCTGTATTTTTTTAAGTCTAATATCTAATTTCCCCTGTTTGAAAACATACTGCTTTGTATTGACTGCTCATCAGTCTCCCAGCTTGGAGGAACTAATTTTCAGTTGGTCTTAACATACCTTATAATATACTGTGTATGTATGTACCCAAAGTAAAAATCAGGTACAGTGGGTTGTTATGGATTATAACTGCAGAAGCTGTAGATTTCTATATTTGCCTGTTTTTAACTCTTATATTAAAACAAACTCTGGACAGAACTCACCCAGAGACTATGCATTGACTAACATGATGTTGAAATGCTCTTTTTGAATCTGGCTTTTCGTCAATATGCAGAACAGAAATTCTTACAACTTCCATCGACAATGAATCAATCTTTTTTCTGTAGTCTAGGAAAGCAAGAATAAGAATACATCATTAACCAGGCTTCCTAAGGAAGTAAGGCTCACAGGATCATGCTGTCTGTGTGTCAATCCTTTCCTAATAACAAAACCATATTATTTAATCTACTTGCCAATTTCAGCCAAATTTGACAAGGGAGTAGATATTAAACCTCAAAGATATTAAGTTCTTAAAACTTTTGTGAAATCAGGAGAGAGATCACATTCATGCCCTCTCTGAGGAGAGACCTGAACAAGAGTTCGGCTATATTATTAGATTATACCAAATAATGTTATTATAAATAACATATATATTATTGTATTATACCAGAGAATCCACATGAGGGTGGAAGAGAGAGAGGCATTATGAATGTCCAGCTCTGGGAAGTACCCATGAGGAGTTTCACCTTATTAGGCACTGCAAGATCTGTCCCCTGGCCACAGCGTGGCAGGAAGCCCAGCTTTGCTCCTTCTGCTGCCCAAGAAACGCCTTGGTTCTTAACGCTCATGGGCTTCTCAGATTCCCTGATGGTGGGGGTCTTGTAAATTCCCAGATAGTTACATCAGATGTTCATATTTATATTGAAATACTTCTGCGTTTTTTTTTCTGGAAGCTTGCCTTGCTATATAGAGCTTGGGCTCATGAGTAAGATCAGTGAGCATTTCCAATACATAGTTTGCGCTTTCAGGAAGGAAGGGCTATGTCCATACCTATGAACAAAATGGACAAAAGCCTCTTCTCTGGTCCTAAAGGCAGGTGACAAGACATGGCTTGCGTCTATAAGCCTAAACTCTCCTGTCCTCCAAAATGGAGTTGCATGGTCCATCCTGCTTGTGGGGAGAGGTGCCTGGCCTGAGCCTGCCCTGCACCTTGCCTCTGTCCTGTCCAGGAGCGTGCTGGTTCTCAGGAGCATGGTATGGGCCAACACAGTGTCCAGGGATGTGTTCACAGCCAAGCAGTTCTGTCCTAGCCTTCCTTAGCTTAGCAGCAATGCTGTAACCAAGAAAGCTGATACTCCAACTTGGTATTTTCTGTATGATTGGGTGTACTGTAAAGAGAAGAATGATTTTATTCTGCTCAGTCACCTGGGCCAGGACACTGGTTGGCTTGGATTGCATCAGGAACCCGCTAGATCCTTGTCTCTTCAGCAAACTGCCAATGCCAGCATGGAATAAAGTTCTTTGATAAAGAAGATGTACCAAAGCTGCAACTATCACCTTTACAATTGCAGCAGATGTTTATTCAAAGCCCTTATCAGAGGGGAGTAGTATTTTGAAAGTCTGACCCTACTGATGCTGTGTTTAATGTCCTTCAAGCAAAACTTTGCAAAGGAACAAACTGGTATAAACTGCTAATGCAAAGGTGTAAGAAAACTAGGAGTATTCAATGACTCCTTCACTATTACAAAGAAAGGAATTATTGCAAGAACCAGAGAGGTTTCATCAAGTGTTTTCTGAGGGAGCTGTGGTGGTTTCAAAGGCTGCTCTCAATGTTCGTTGGGCTTCAACCAAACCTGAATAAAGCTGATAAAAACTTCACCAAGACAGGTGAAAGAAAATGCCAGTTGTCATGCAAAAGTAAGTCCTCTTTCCCCTCTCTTTGCCAAAAGCCCTTTTCGCTCTCTTTCTCTCTCTCACTGCTTGGCATTCTGAACATCAGGTTTACGGTGCCTTTTAAAACATACAGGTCCAAATCCTCCACCACTTTACAGTACAGACAAAGTGACTATCATATATTTTATTGTTTGTGTTTGATTTAATTGTCCCTGGGATCTTTAAAAATATTGTGGCACCTTGTCCTTAGCTAAACCTTTCCAATAGCTCACAATTTCTTTGTGTATTGTGTTTTGGTAGTTGAGCTACTTAGCATTTTTATTTCCATGTGTTGTGTGTCTTTGAGTCATATCACAGTAGGAAATGGACCGCACTTTATAAATGTCCCCTTACTGTCTTTATTCATATAGACTCCTTCCCAAAGATATTTCTAAATGATTCCCTGACTTTCAGAGTACTCCTAAGGGGCAAAAGCAGAGAAAATATACACAAAGTTGTTCTTTTTTTTTTTCCTTTTCTTCTCCTCTTGGTGCAATAAATGATAAAAGACAGTTTATACAGTCAGTGCCTGGCTCTGTAGGGTGCATCTTGTCTGGTAGGATGTTTAGGTTGGGTATCAGAATATGTCCAGTGATAACAAACAACGTGCAGAGAAGTTTTTTCTTCTAGGTAATGTGGTTTTGAAAGTACAAAGGAGTCAGAGTGAATATTTTTGTTTGTTGTAGAACATGCCTTTGGAGCTTACTTTCAGGATTTAATTTTGTTCTATTTTTTTGGCTTTTTTTTTTAGTTGCATATTTTTAGCACCTATGTGCAACTAGTTTCTGATACCTTTGTCTAGTGTGGTATAAAGAGAAAGACATAAATGCTGAAAGATCTAGGGGAAAAGTGCTGGTTCCATTGAAGCCTCTGGAAGCTTCGCCATTCCTTCAAGTATGTGAAGATCACTTCAGGTTCTTGCAGAGTGTTTCTCTCTCATTTGCTAGTTGCTGCTTATTTGTGATGCCGAAGACACTTATTATCTTCCTCCCCTTTTTCTGTGCCTAAGATCTCTAACAGTTTCTGTAATACTGTGCCCTAAATTTTGCATTGTTTTCCCAAAGTGACATGATGACCATGACCTAGGTTATGACTGGTAGTGGCTTCTATTGCTACCTCCCATGTTGGGATTTCTTTCATAGCCGTTCGCCTGTTGCCAGACAAAGTTCTATTCATTTATCTCCCTGTACTGGTTTTCTGATTTGTTGTCCAGTAATTTATGACTGTGTGGAGCTTTGGTGCTCATTACGCTGCCCAGTGACCCTTGACACCTCTCCTCCCCACATACTCTCTGCCATCTTGGCTCCTGGGCCAGTTGTCAATGCTGCAAGATGGAGGGTGTATGTCCATGCCAAGGTGAATAAAAGGTCGCCAGCCCAGTCTCGGACAGCTTTTAGCATATGGCGTCATGGATCAATATGATGGCTATGCAGTGCCATATCGTGAGAGAGATTTTAGCAGAAGAAAAAATGTCTGCAGCAAAAGGCATGTGCTAGTAAAGGCTAATCGACCTTTCAGGATCATGTCTGTCGCCAAATAAATTAACAGATGAATAAAGAGAAATACAGAAATAATTCACCCTTCATTGGTTTACCGTGTGGGTAAATTACGGGTCAGTTACAAAACAAAGAGGAACACCTGTAAAGGCTTGTTTGAGAGCTTACTGTATAAAACTGGAAATGGTTTGAGTATGTGGTGGTTGACATTTAAATAGAACTAGGATGGAAACTCTCCTTGCCTGAAGAAGATTGAAACGTCAGTACTTCTTTTATTCTGCATCAACATCATTTGAAGTTTTTGTGCAAGGCCAGAGGCCTGTCAGAGGGGTGAGCAGGAGGCGTGAAGGGTTGCTAAGAACTTGATGAGCAGAGTATTCAGGTACAAGGTACCACTTTTCTAGTTTTTCACCCATGCAGGCTGAGAACTGAGGTCTTTGTTTGACTGATTAATACGAAATATCTAGAATTTAGACAGCGAGAAGTAGATTCTGCAGATAAAGAGATGCTGAGGGTAAAATTTGTGTGTTGTCTCTGACTTTCCTGTAGCCTGGTTCAGAGCTGACTTCTCACTGTCCATCAGTTGCTCGTAGCTGCCCGTGTCCTAGCCCCATTTAATTTACTAGTAAAGACAAAGCAGACACCTGTCCCAGCCAAGCACCCTCACCTTTACTTGTTATTTGTATCATGAGGCCAACTGTACTGAAAGACATGTAGGTAGCTGAGGTGTTGCTGACACAGTGAGGAGCCAGAAAGTATGGTCTAGACAGATATACTGCAGCTTGAGGAGAATATTGTAAATAAAATACTGAGTAAGCGGCTTTATGTGGAACGGTATCTTTGACTTCAGCTTGGTGGAATTCCCCCAGTTACTGGCATGCACCTTTTGCAGGGTGGGGATTTTATCCTATGCATAAATACAAGCTGAAATATACTGCCAAACAAGAGCATGAGCTGGTGGCCTGGGCAGTTATTGGTGGTGGTATTTTCGAAGGCATGTCCAACATGCTTTCTGTCTTCAGTGCTTTTTGGTGGTACACTGTCAATTAGAAAGATAAGCCATGATTTTACCATTCCATCTTTTCAGCACCTGAGCTATCTTTAAAATATAAAAGACTGAGCACTGGCAGAAGGTGGAGAATGAGCAGGAAGGGAGAGGGGAGCTGTTTCCTTTCTGATGGCTTTAGCTGTTCACACCAATAGTGCAAACTTGTTCATTTTTTGATTAGGATTGATTTTTTTTTTTTTTTTTTTGCTGCAGTGTAGATCCTTAATATGGGATTATATGCCAATTGTGCAAAATATAGAGAGTACATGTAAAATACATCTACAGGGACCTGCATGCACAAGCTTATAAACTGTCTTTTTTTTTTTTTTTTTGAAAAAAGGACTGTAACTTCTGAAAATACATCCTCTCCCTGATGCAACATACAAAGATCCAACATTGTACTTCCCCCTTAGAACTTCTAGGGAAATGCATTTTCCTGCCAATGTAACGTCCTTTAACAGGACTCCTGCTGGTCGGACCTTGTGTCCTGCTGTGATAGCCATGACCATGTGTACCACTGATTGTTAGTGGGCAATATAAATCTGATTGGGACATGCCCGCTAATTGGTTTGAGAGCTAGATATAGACAATGCTGTTTTATAGCAGATTGTGTAGATAGGCCTAGTCATAGGGTTAATTCTGCTTGACAGCACATCAGCAGCATCTTGAGAGTAATTACCCAACTTAAGTTTTCCCACAGTTGAATTGAGATCTTCAAAGGCTTCTACATTTACAAGTATTATTAACCTATATCTGAAACATGATGTTCCCACAAGGGCTAATTTTTTCTTCCTTTTATTAAATATACAGGTTATAGGGTTCATTTGCTAAGTGCTAAGCCCTTAGAAGAAACCACTACTTGTTAGAGAGAGAAAAATCTGCAGTGCACGACCAAAGCTAATGGTGCATAATGCACACATCATTGTCTTTTTGCAAAGACTTTAAAACAAGTTAAAGTTTAGATCTGGCTCCCTTCCTCTCTCCCTCTCTTCCACCCCCCGCTTTCCACTTTTAAGAAAATCAAACCACTTATTCCTATGTGCAGAGTGAGTAAATTGAAGACACACACAAACAAAACCCTCCTAGGATGTTGTTCAATTAAGTGCAGACCAGTGGATACAATACATATGACATTAATGAAACGGTATCTGCTTCAAAAATAGATTGGAAACATTCATGAATAAATTAAATCCTGTTAATGACTTTTAAAAAATGAAAATGAATGAAAACAGTATTTCTTTCATAGGAACAACTGTGTGTAATGATTTACAGCATATAATTTAGTCCTGTTTTAAATTTATATTTTATTTTCTGCATTAATTTTGTGATTTGTCTTTTGAAATATCTTCTTTGTAACTGTTCATTATAAGAACCCAAAATATTTAAAATCATAGTTATCATTTGGGTTCAAATGCCATTGAATGCATTAAATATTAACACACACACACACACACACACGCGCGCGCGCGCACACACACACCTCTGCTGACTCGTTAAATACAATATTTGCTGGGGGGGAATCAGTCTGTCAAATGGCTTTTATGGCATGAAGCAGATCTTGTAACTTACGATCTTTTTATTTTCTTTTGCAGGTCAGAAACGAAGTTTGACTCCAATTCAGGTATGTTTAGATTTACAGTGTTTTGCTGAATGTACACTACTCAGGTTAATCTCAAAAGAGTAGTTTATCAGTTCAAGTTCAGTTTAATTTTAAACAAACTGGGGTAGGTCAGTCTTAAAAAGGATCTTCATTTCTCACCCTCTAAAAACAGCATAATTACTGTGAAACATTTGCTTTCATTCCTTTCATTAGTTCCTGTCTTTTTACTTTTTCGCAGAAGATGATCAGGAAGATGTATCTTGCAACTGAGTTTAATTGATCCAGAAAAATTATAGTACAAATAAATGATAATACAGACAAATGGAGGATTGAAGTGAAGTTTGAGAATGATCACTGCTTTAAAGGAGAATGTTTTTCTTCCTGGTGGACAAAGACATTTCATGGGAATTTGAAGTCAGTGCAGCCTATCTGTCAGGAAACAGATGATTTGTCATCAAATTTTCATGACAGATGCATGTACACAATGCATGCCAGACCAGTCTGTAGAGCTCTCTCTAGGAGGCTTACCAAAAGGCAGTCTCTCTCTAGTTGGCTTTTTAAAGAATTTTAATGTGTTGTAGGGATTGGGAGGGAAGTGAAGGTCAGTCTAACAGGTTAATGTGTATCTAACAAGACAAAAAACACAGGACAGCAAACAGGGGAACAGTTGGGAAAAAAACAGAGCTCCTAATACCAGACTGTTATTTATTCAGCTAACTATTCTTGGGTGTTCCTTAATGTTAAACAATAGTAGATAAATTCTAGGCTGTTGTCCTGAAACTGGCTGAAATGTCCATTGCCTGACAAGGTCACTCAAATTTTTTGTTAAGGTGGAAAAGACTTTTTTAAACAAAAAGCCTGATATTATTATGGCAATCTTGTGTTTAGGCCTATGTTTTCTTCTAATCAATTTGCTTAATGCAGAGACTGTAATAGCTTATAATGATATGAATTTTACAATATCTATTAATCAGGTTATTTATGAAATAGCATGGTTCCTTTTATCCCAGCTACAGCATGATTTGGGTTTGAAATATGAAGTATTACTTTGCTTTTTCTTTCCACACTAGATTTTATCTTTGGAACTGTATGGGAGCGAAATCTACAGCAGGAAGCATTTATATAGCTAATTCCTGCATCTTGTATACTTGAGTCATCTTGCTTCTATTATGATTTTAGTCTGTGAGTTTGAGGTTACTTGCTTTAAATGTTGCTTGAGTGAACTGTATGCTAAGACTGTTTCTTAGATCTTGACAAAACAGGTTTACATGGAGGGATAGCTTCACACGTTTTGTGCCATCACCCCCTTTCTTTTCATAAAGTCACCAAAACTGTGGCATGGAGCACAATGTTAAATGCCTTACTTTTCTGTTGAGGGGAAAATGCTGACTACAAAACTTCTATTTGCTGAGTGAATTTAGCTACAAACACTTTTCTGACTTTTTCTTTAGAAGCAGCACTCCTCTTATGTGCTGCTCTCCTTGGCCATGAAGGCAGGGGTGTGGTATCTCCTTGTTAGCACTTTTGGTACCATCACAGCTATGGCAAATGTCTGTTCAGTAGATGTCACCAGGCCTCCACGATTGGGCTCTATAGGTTGTACGTGAGCTCTTAAATGTCTCATCTTCATCTGTGTGGGCACCACAGGTTTTCTTTCCTTGAGTGGGGGCCCATATTCTGGGCGCAGGCTGTCTTTTACCACTTCTCACCCAGGGACATTGGAAAGCCCGGTAGTCCAAAGAGGGAGGGCTAGCATTGATCTGCCTGCCTCTCTGCTCCTCTGAAGGCACTGCTTAGGCATTATTCTTACAAGGCCAGAAGTTACGAACGGATTTGGAAGTAAAGATTTATCGTAGACCACACAAAAAATATATGAATGTAAATAAGCAGTAAAAGCCCCCAAATCTTCTTTGTCTCCACGTTTTCTGCTGCTCCTAAATATTCTCTGGATTTAAGAACATTGTCTTCTGCACCAGAATTCTCTGCAGCAGGTTGTCAGCTAACTTTGTTTTGCTGAGTGTCAACATCAATAGGTACCATGAATGTCACCAGAAGTTTTAAGCCTTGTGCTGTGCTGCTTTCCGCTTCAAAGTGCTTCGTATACCATTAGGGATACAGTATGGGAATGTCCGGGGCAGAGGAATTTTTTAGATTTATTCGTCCTTTTTCTGCAGAGCCTCACTTTCATCTTCTGCTTGTGATCCCCTTCCCCTAAATCCTGAGGAAGTCTTCGGTTTGAATAGTTTCAGGCTTTCCTGTCAAGGGACCCTGGCCACCTGCCCAAGGTTTGAAGGCTCCTCACCTGGTGATCCAAGGTGAATCAACAGTGTGGGTGGCTGCCCAGGCCAGACTGGGCTCTGGCTTACTTTATTTTTTGCCCCAAATGTCATCTTTGGAACGGAGAATTACAGACGTTTAACAACTTGGTCTTATCAGTGCTGCCTCTTTCAGTGTCACACCCAAGGATAGTTGTTAAATGATAATAGAAAAAGAAGATTACGCACACAATTAAAATGGCATTTTAAGAAAAAAGAAATCACAGAAAGTTCATAACCTTAAAGTGCATTTCAGTGCCAGAAACAACAAGACTGACAAAACCTTTATCTTTGTGAAAAGTACAGCAGCCTTCCCTTTACAGGGATGGTGCTCTGTTCTTCCACCAAGGAGCTCTTCTTGATGGTCAGATAGTGTAAGCACTTAGAGTTTATCTCAGTAATGAGAGCAGTGGAGAAGTGGCTACACTGAGATCAAGTCAACATGTATCATCCAAATAAAACATCACTGTTTTTATTTCTCCACCAATTTGCTGTCCCATTCCTGAAACTGGACAAAAAGCCCAAACCTCCTGCTGCCTCTGAGTGAACGGGAGGGTGCAGGCTGGGAGTGGAGGGATGCATTGGTGATAGCAGAGAAGCATCTTCATAAGAACATCTTTTTCTCATATGAGGGGATGCAATGCCCTGTGTAGCACCATGTTCTGCATAACGTGTGCCTTTGAAATGTGTAAATGTGGAATTGCTTTTAAAAGGGCTGCTGCCATTTGAAATCAATGACTGTATATTTATTTGACCTTGAGTTCCTCAGAGACACCTTAAGGTACTTTCATGTCCCTCATTTCGTTTTGAATTCCCCAGACTGTGATTCCTGAGTAAACCAATGATCCTGCAAACTGGAACAAACATGCTTTGTTTGAGTTTATCTCATGTTACTCAAAACAGCTCAAGTGCTGAACCTGACAATGAGATAATTTCATTCTAGAATGAATATTTTCCTGCAGGGAGCTGTTCTACAACCTGTCGCGTGCCCTAAATTAACCCTAATTTTAATTCCAGTTAACTTGTGAGTCTCAATGTGGCCTTGTTAAGCATTTATCAGTGCTTATTATACTTTTCTTTCCTAGAAATATGTGTGAAGTATTGAAGAATTAAAATAAGTCTTTCTGAAGCAAGTACAAAGTCTGGAGTACAGCTTTAAAAGTGCCCAGTGGGCTCACCACAAATGAAACTCTGGAAATATTGTTCAACACTGAAATATTAGGCAAACATTGTCAAAAGAAGATTAATTTGAACTTGAGAATTAACTTAAAAGAAGGCTGTAAAATTCCTATAGTGATGATCGGGATTTATCATATAAATAGCTATAACATCTGTAGGGGACACATTCTTCATATCACGACTAACAGTTCCATCTGAGAAACTTTTTCTCTGCTGACTCTTTGTATGTCTAGCTGGCAGAATTTCTGTCTCAGAGACCAGGGGGTTAGCTTCATGCTGTTAGAAGATCTTAAGAAATGAAACAATTTTGCTTTCCTGTCATAATATGACAAATTTCACTGGAACTGAAAATAGATTTTTCTAAAAAAGTACTTGAAAGCGAAAAAGGTTGTAAAAAAATAGTTTTTCTCAAAATTTGCTATGGGACAAAATAAACCACAAAAAACACAACTGAATCAATTTTGTTCTAATTATTAGTATTTTGGGAGTGTCTAAAATGCTTGCAGTGCTATGTGCTTCATTAGCAAATTTTAAAGGCTCACATTTGCTTTTGGTACAGGGCAATACCAGGCTCATAAGAGTGAATTTAAGAATGCAAGAATTATATTGGAATAGTAAGTTAAGGAAAGATTTTTTTTTTTAAATTTAGAGAAAAATAGTTTTTTTTTTTTTATGCTGTTCAGTAGCAGGGAGAACTTGTAGATCTCAAAAGCTGTTGCTGAACACTGCTAATCCCACTTTAGTAATAGAAAAATAAGCATAGAAAATTCAAACAACTGTCTCAGCATGTCCCCTGCTCCCCAGGGAATGGTGGTGGTGAGTTTCCTATTGCCTACAGGGAGGGCTGGAGTTTTCTTGGGAAGCCTCCTGTAATATTTGGTGTATCCTGCTTGTCACTGTGGAGGTTAGCCATGTGATATTCAAATGATAGTGTTGGCAGTGAAATTGTGAAGGGGAAGAAATCTGAGTTTTGTTCTGTGTTGAAAAGAAGCGACAAATCCCTGGACAATACGCTTGGACTCCAGTGCAGTCTCTATTATATACATGTCAGTCAGATGGTTGAACGGAGTGGAATAAAGTGACAGCCATGGAAGCCCCGTGCTGCAGAGATGCCTCTGTGCACTGGCAGAAGAGAGGGGTGTGCCCGAGGGTGCACGCTGCCTTCAGCTGTATTCTTCATTGCTTCCTGTGCCAGCCTCCCGCTCCTCTCAAAAAAGAGTTGCATCTCCAAAACCAGCTCTTCTCTCTCTCTGCTTGACTGAACCGCACATCTATACAGATTAGCTGTGTGATTTTTTATCACTGTTTGTGTAAATATTTTGGAAAACTTTCCAATGAATATCAGGAATTAAGGTATAATAGCTGCCTATGCAGCTAGAGGCTGTCCTGAGGGACAGCTACACACCAGCTTTTGTTGGATCCCTGCCACCCCAGCAGTCAAACACAAAGCAGGTCAAGAGACCCCAACAGTTTCTGGAATTTCCTTCACCTGCCTTGTCTGGAATCACGGTGTCTACTGGTGACTCCACAGTTCGTTCTCTCTGCATATCGTTTTTTCCACCAGAATGAGTGTATCCCTGTGTCTTCAGCACTGCACAGTGCTGCCATCCCTCTCTTCCATGAAAGCTGCCATCCTTTCCTCTCTCACCTCCTGTATTTACTGCTGTAGTTCCCTTAATAAGGCCCCTACAACGTACTAACTCGCTAGGCTACATGATTCAGCACAGGTGTTAGAGAACAGTTGAAGCAAATTATAAGGTTGGGGTGGTCAGATGTTTTCCTCTCATAAATTCCTCTCAGCTACACTTCCAGATGTTCAATAGGCTTTCCAAACTCTCACTATCAGCCCTGATTTCCCCTAGCCTGTCATAAGTCCCATTGTATGAAAGTCATCAGTACAACTATTAAGAGCACAAGGAGCATTTCTACTGAGTAAGAAAGAAATGAAAAAAGACATCTTGCAAGTGAACATCTCTTACCGACCCTTGCTACTAGGGAAACCTAAAAAACACTTAACTGGCCTGAAACCTTAAGTCTCTATAGCAGCAGGGAACTTAGTAATATCATCCATCTATCGATTGGATGGTAGACCTAAGTACAGATTACCAACTCAGTTCCTAAAGTTTATTGATGTCAGCTTCTTCATCCAGGTTGTGATAGAGTTGTTCTTAATTTCTTCTTAGTAAGGCTGAGTGCTTCCAGGAAGTGGGGAGGAAGAGACATTTGGTGTCCATAACAAAATTATATCAACAAGTTCATAGGTCACCCTACAACCAGGGAATTTGATTTAAAAACATAAAAGGATTACTTTCAGAGTCCGTAACAGGGAAAGTGGCAAATCAGCAGAGATACTGAAGAGTAGGGGTGCTCCACAGCTTTCCAAATGAGGCAAATGACCTCTTCAGAGTCTCTTTCTCAATGAATTATTTCTTTTTCTCTGGCTACCATGATTGTATGGATTCTTGAAAGGCCACATGAGCTGGCACAGTGAGACAGTGGGAGAGAGCGACTACATGAACGGAACAGCAGCTCAGATTATCTTACTTGTCATTACTTGGAAGTGCTATTTTGCTCTTGGCATTAACAACTCTACAAGCAGATCGTTAGGGATGCAATGGCTGGAGAGCATGCTCTGTTATATTTTTTCAGCAGTGGGATAAGTCCTTAGATCCAGATGCAAGCTGAACCATCTGTTGAATGTTTTCAGGGCCACACTACAATGTGATCTGGAATATAGATGGCTGGGACATGTAACTGATACATCCCAGTGAGTTATGTGCTAGTAACAGCACTGACCTGTGGTAACTGATCACCGTCCTCTTATATCTCCTGTAAAGAATGGCAAAAGATGGTCAAATTATTTCAACATATAGAACAATATTTTAATTCATGGAGGGCTGATTAAAAATGTTGTAAGCATGCAGATGAGCTTGCTTATCTAGGATTTTTGAAGAAGGCAGCCAGTTGCCAGAGGACTCCAAGTGTTCACCTTTCTAATTCTATTACTGGGTTTCCAGTTGCAGATGTTTTTTTCCTCCCAGTTTCTGTTCATCTTGTTTGTATCTGAGCTTGACTATTCCTTGCTATAATGGGCATGATTCTTCTCAGCTGTCAAAGTACTTTTAATAGGAAGCCTGTTCATTTCCGTAAGCTAGGTCCATGAGTCTAGCAACTGAAGGCCAGCAGCTTTGATCAAACTCACAACAGACTTCAATCTTTCTGTGTGAATTATTTTGTATTTTCTATTTTGCATTTTTTAAATTATACATTCCTCCCTCCAATAAATCCTGTTTGTGTTCTCTTTAATAGGACAGCTACTTAAGAGTGCTCTGCCCTTGTGAGCCAGCACACGTGCTCACTGTGCCACTCCTGCATGAAGCACTTCTTTTGGCATGTAGTAAGAACTGTGCATTAAAGGGCCTTGCTCAAGGAGCCAGGAATATAATATCAACAAAGACAAATAAAATTTTCTATTTTTGTCTTACATATACTGTAATAATCATTGCTGCTTCTTTCTTGTCTTGCTCTGAAGATCTTGCCGAGAAGCTTGCAATGTGTTTAAATTAGTCCTGTAACGAAAATATTTAGATTTAGGTTTTCCATTTTAATGTCATTCTTGTAAGCAAATTCATCAGATTTATTTAGGAGCAATTTTTTTTTTTACACTTTTTTTTTAAGTACTAAAGATCATTTTTTATACTTTTTATTCCATTGTAATTAGCTAAAAAAAGTCTGTCTTTAAGAAACAATTTGGAAAAAGTAGTTTTAGAAGACATAAGTAATATATAAATCATGGTTTTATTACATGGAATTGAAAACTGCAGTGCTCTGTTAAATTATAATATAAGCTATAAAGTAGATTGGCTAACGATTTTTTTATTTGTCATAAATGTAGTTGCTTCACATAGGTTTGGTCTATAACAGAATTATTTTTGTTAGTCAGAAAAATTTCTCTTTCAAGTTAACAACATTCAGCAACATAACATCTTCACTGTCCTGGAGGGCTGAATTTCTTAAACACAGAGATGTTGTGATTTTTGCTTAGACCTGTTAATCATTGTGCAGTTTCTTACTGAGCAAGACTACCTAATTACTTTTCAAGAGCTACTCGCATTGCAGTCTTGTTCAGTGGACAAAGTAGAAGATTTTTGGTGATACTCTTGAATTATCCTATACTTGCAAACTTCATAAAGAGTATAAAGACTTTTTCTGTTCTCTTTAAATGAAAATTCATTCAGTCAGACTAACCCTATTACATACTAACTGTGATAATTAACTTTGCCATAGTCCCATTTAATTAGCCAAAAATGGAATAAGTGCAAAAGAAGCCACAAGAATGGACAAGCAGGGAGGTTTCTGGTCACAGCTGTGGCTCATTGAGATCATTATATTGCTCAAATGCAGTGTACCCACACCATGTACAGTTCAAGTCAGTTGTATTGTTTCGTTGCCTTATTAGTGCTCTATTCATTTAACCATGAAGTGAGGAAGGAAATTGCTTGTCTGCTTTGTAATTTGGAAGATGAACTATAATTCATTTGCAAGTGGAGTATTATGGCATTGTGCATCATATATATACTTCTGCAGAGTTTCTGAAGAATGGCAACATGGGATATTATTTAGCTCATTGCGTGGTCCCAGGAAACAAGAATTCTGTAGGATACAAGACTTCTTCATGTCTCCACTATCTTCTGGTGCAAAACCAGCATCCATCTAGGTGTATATAGATGGCTGCGATGTGCAGGTTTGCATCCACTGATTCTGTGCCCTGTTCTAGCATGTCTGACAGCTTGGTGACCTTGGGCAAAGTCCTTTTTCCCTATGCCTTTCTCCTGCCCATTGTCTGACTAGTTTGTTTACATTGCAAGGCTTTCAAGGGAGAGAGCTGTCTCTTGCTATTGAGCGTGCACAAGACCTAGTGCAGTGGAAACACTTTCTCTGTTGAGATCACCTCCTCGGTCCACCATAAATCAAGTCATGGGTGGCCTTTATGAACTATCTCCTTTTAGACTGAGCAAATGAAGTTGTGTTAGAAAGAGTCCCTGGAAAGTAATATAAAAAGCAGCATGGTAAATGTATTCAACTGCATTACAGTTTTTCACTCTGCCTACACAGTCACCAGTACCACAAAATTTGTGTCAAGGGGATCTCAGTTATGTGCAGAAGAAATACAGTTTATACAAATGGTCTTCCCAGGCCCAGCATGCTTTGCTTAATTGAACTGCATGCTTTCCGCAGCAGAATGCCTGACTGTGGCTATAGATAAAGGCCTGAATTTGTTTATTAAAGTCCAACATGTAATAATAGTGGAGTTTGAATGACATGTAAATACGATGAGGGCTAAGGCATACAGAAGAGAAGATATAGACAGAATACAAAACATCCGAAAGCTCTTGAAGACTAGCATTTCTATCAGTGATATGGGTCTAAGAAAGCAGGCTTTTGCATGATTATCTCAGGATCATTTGTGCATGCATTCATTTCTGAAAACAAACAAACGAAAAAACAGCAACAAACAAACCAACTTTGTATTTGCAGACATGAGTAATACTTAACATAATGGGACCTGGAGGAAGTTAAATGTCTTTGTCAAAGCCAGTTCATAAAATCAGTCTGAATCTTGCAAGATGCTGAGCAACTCTCCCACAGGCCATGAGAGCTGAAGATGCTCCACACTGGTCCTGCATCAGTCTGCTAGTGTTTTCTATTATTGTGGAAATAATAGAAGTTTTGAAGGGAAAAGGAGGGGAAATCAGAAAGATGGTGCCTCATGAATATTGAGGAGATCATAATAACATGTTTGTTAATATATACTGCATTTGGGACAATCTGATGCAGTGTCAGGACAAATCATTTTTTCTTGCTTAAAAAATAGTTACTATTTAAGCTGTATCTCCCTCCCAGTATATTTGATTTTACATTGAATCAGTAAATTCATCAGTCTCCACTCCACCCTTCAGAAAAGACAGAAAAAAGAGATCTTAAGTAGTTTCATTCCCTTTTTATTCATTCTCACTCACCTGAGAATTCCTCTTGCTCTCTTTCCTGGTGACTAACAGAAATTTTCATCTTTTATTTGGCTGGAGGCCAAGCAGCTGAGAAGGTTGGGCTGGGGCCCTTCCTTGATTTAAAGAGTGACTAAGGCTGTGCTGGGAAATTGAATGCTGACCCAGGAGTTCCTAGACCCATCTTTGGGTGGACCACTGCATCAGTCACCCTATGAAAAGGCATCCCTTGTTCCTCATAGTGCTTTCTGTTATGTTTCTTTGAAAATAGACAAGGTCAAAGGAGGAAAGAGCAGAGTGCAGAGTGGCAAGATGGCCTCTGTGAGATACTGAATTCCACCCTACTTGGTTTCTCATGGAGAAAGGAAGTTCTTCTGTTCATCTGATGCCTTACTGAAATTACAGGAAAAAGATGAAAAACATGGCTTCTCAGCTGAGGAGTGTTTCCACTTTTTCATCCACAAAGCCTAGCAGCTGCCTCTTGTTGGGTTTCCAGTTCCACAGTAAAACCAAACCAAACCTAACCCAACTCCCTGGTTTTGGCTGAGGGAGAAGGAGAATTGCTTAGGATGTTTTCCATCAGCTGCCTCGGCTCTCCCTTCCTGCTTTTTGCCTGCATGCCTTGATGAATTTAACAGGACAGGATGGTTATGGTCAACATGTACACTATTTTTCTCACGATTTTCTCACTACCATAAAGTGCATTTTCCTTTTCTTTTCTTTTCTTTTTTTTTTGTTGTTGTTGTTGTTTTAGGCAGTGTCTCATTATGCACAGTATCTTTTGTGCCTGAGCACATGTTGTCCAAAAATTGCACATCTTCTATTTTGATTAGCATGGCTTATGGGGTCATGAATTTGAATAAGAAAGAGGTGAAAGCTGTTTTTGTTTCTTCCCTCTGGGTTTGTCAGGGAGGAAAAAAGTCTTAACATTTTTCCTATACAAGATGATGAGAATGATATCATACAGTATTAATTGAAAGAGGAAAAAATCTATTATTTGAAAAAAATTATCTGTTTCATGTCATTAGACTATACAAACTAGCCAAGTGATAATGATTAATGACAAAAGATTCAAAGAGGATTAAAATGTTCCATGTTTTTCTTTCATTGATAGAGTGTTGTATATTTATGACCAGTAAGAAACCATATGAAAGATCTGTCAGCTTTTACTATTTCACATTTTGGTCTCTTATCAAAACTGATTTCAGGTTTTATAGTACTAAAAGTAAGAGGAAAAATGCAAGCTGCTTTTAATCAAATTGGAATGTTCAGTGATCACCATTAAAATCTTTATAGTGTTGATCTGAGTACGAAGCAAAGAACATTAATTTGTCTTTTGTTGACTTAATTTAATGGCAACCACAGCATTTAAGATGTAACGGTAGACAAGTTTAAGTCATACCACTGCAACTGCCACTGTACATGTGAACACGCATCTGCTTAGGATTAAGTGCTAAGTCAAAACACCAATGAGGCCTAATGCTGCCATTTTAAGTCAAACACAGTTTGCACTGAGTCTTCTGCAAGTAAGAACAGCATGATCAGGTCTTAAGCGAGATGACAGTGAAATAAATTACAAGGACTGAAAGTATTTCTGCAAGGAAAGAATTGCATCCCTGTGTGATCTGATCAGGAGTCTTGGCAACCTTGTTTTCCACCGGGGTATTGCTAAAGTACCATTGTCTGTTTGGTATACCATTGCCATTCCCTCCTACTGCTCTTTACAGAGCAAGTGGTCCCAGCCTTTTGATCAGCCATGGTCCAGGTGTCTGAACGATCTTAGAACTGTATGTCCTCTCCAAACACCATGCCTATCGTTGTCACAAAATCCATATTCTCAGTGTTTGGCTGTTCTGCGTAAACCATTGTGCATCTAATTGAGCACTGGTATTTGCTCTTCTTTACTAGCTGTAGCAGCAGAAGCGCTTTCATTATTTACACAATATCCTTTTCAGGCTCTCTCGCCATCTAGCTTTCACACAAGCTCTGTGTGTTTGCAGAAACAGCAGCTTTTCATTTGGAGGGATATTTTATACAAGCTATTATCAGATCAAGGAGAGTGGGATCATCTTATCTAACTGTAACCATGTACCTTCACATACCCATCTGAGCTTCATCCAGAGTCAGTAGGAAGAGAGAGGCATCCTCAGAGGGGTTCATCCCTTCTGCTGGAGGAGTCTGCCTGGCAGTGGGTGCACTGAGTCACCCTTCTGAGTGCCCATCCCTGCTCACTGACTTGAGCTAGGCATGTAACTTTGATGGTTAAAGTTAGGAGAGACTATCCCCGTCTGCAATGGATGTGCAGAGCTGGGGCTGAGTGCGTGAGGTCCCCAAGTCACTTCACACAGCTGCTGCTGTGGAGGAGTAGTAGAAAAATTTTATAAGTTTAAGAGGAGAACTACCCAATTACTCTTTATGTTCTGCTGTTGGGTGTCAGCAAAACACCTGTACACGCAACTTGGGAGCGGTGTGTTTATGGGAAGGATGAGTTTACTTGTGATTATTTCAGTTGTTTCTCTTCGTGTTCCTTTTCATTTCCCTTTTCTTTACTTTTCTTAAAAAAAAAAAAAAAAATCCGTTTCTGTGTCTCCAGTTATCATTACTCCAGAGAATTGCAGCAATTTTCTTCTGCTTCTCTTGAACTATGAGTAAGAATTGTCAGATGTGTAAAAGCTGACAAAACATGTTTTGTAAATACATCATTCACCACTGTTCATACATTTTTGGGCAGGAAGAGAAATATGTAATTGAAAGAGAGCCCACAGGTAACAAGAATGAATCAAAAATGTCTTAAATGTATTATATTTAGTTTCAGTCAGGACCCAAATATTAAGCTAGTCTTTGGCGTGCTTTAGAAAGCAAGTAGCAATTTCCAAAAGCTTACTTAGCAGAGGTTTTGCTGGTTTTATGCTACTACTCATGAGCATGTAGTAAGTCAAAGTCTATGTAGTTTATGCTAACCACTTTAACCAAGCTGAGGACATGTGACACAATAAATGCAGATGTGAAAACTGTAAGGTGTCTTTTTAAAACATTAAAATTTAGAAACAAAAGTGTTCTGTTTCTGCCTGTTCCATTTCAGAGCAGTGGTCAGGAGAATAGATTTCCCCTGTTTATATTCTCATTGAAAAAATGTTTATCCATAAGATTTCTAGTTTTTGAAAGTACTGATATACTCACTTTCATACTATTATCTCGCCTTGACTCAGTGATTTTTTTTCCCTGCTACACACTCCTTATTTAAGGGATTTAAATGGAGTCCCAGAAATATGGACTTGCAGTAGGGTGGGATTTGGAACATCGACTGTCAGCACTGATAGACTATCTGGAAACTGATGAAGACATATTTAGGCTGAAGAGTGGTGGAAAAAAAATGTGCTAGGAAATGAAAAGTCTGCTGCATAAAATACTGTGTTGAGGGCTCTTCAAACTAGTTTAAAAGGCAAGAGGGGAAGATACAGCATTTCTCTGAAATTTCACCCCTTCCTGCATTAAAGGATAGGAGGAAATCCTTGGCTGAAAGAGTACCGACAGACTTGAATATTAGGCATGAGTTAGTGTCAGTGTTAGGCTGTGGCAGACTGAAGTCATGTTGGCCATCGCTCATCCAGTTAACTGATGTAGCTGGAGACGAGAATTACAGGAGCTCTCTTTTTAATTCATTCTGTTTTCTTTACTTTCTGCACATCTGAGTCTCTTCCCTCACCCACAACAATGGCATATCTCAGGCATACCTGGATCTGTGTGGTTGTAGTGGTACGGCTAAGCAGGGCTGTATTTTACTGTTGAGGAATGGCACGCTGTTGAAACCTACGCCAGCAGCTGCTTTTACTCCCTTGGCTCCAGACATCACAGCATAGACAATATAAAAAGTAAGTCCCACTCCTGAAAACCCAGAGAAATGGACATAGCAGAACTGTAATCTTAACTCCCTTGTTCTAGTCTCTGTGCAAGTAATTTCTTTAATGATACATGAACATAAGTTTTTATGTTCCCTTTTGCTTTCTCACACAAGGAAGGTCACTGCCCAAAGGACCTACTCCTGGCTGGGAAGTGTGACACACCGGGGAGGCTCCCTGTGGGACGTGCCCCCTCCTGGGCTTCTCTTTCTGTGGAGGAGGGAGAGGGTACGGACCACCTCCCCACCTCCTGTGAGGACGGTGCACCTTCCACGTATGTCTTCACACACTTAGGGTGCCCGCTGGTATGGCACCCAGAAAGGCAAGGCAACTTGCCTGTCTCTGGGTGGGAGTGAGGACACAGACCTTCATCTAAACGCCCTTGGCCCCGTGTTGATCTGGTCTTCCTTCATCAGATCACGAAAGGGATGAACCATACAGAGACTTTGTCTATCCCTCCCCCCTGCCCTCCTTCCCACAGTGAAGAGGGTTATTGGGAAACTTCAGAAGCTGAAACTCATGAGATTTCCACTGGCACTTTGCCTCTGAGAATGTTTTTACTCATCCACAAATGTTTGAGCTTTAATGAGTTTCTCATAATTTGTACAAGCAGTAACAGTGTATTTCTTTCCTTCCTTTGCCAGTGGTTCTTGCATATTTTTTTGAATTTTTCATAAACTGTATTGGCCAGCGCCAGGCTTAAACCTTGCACAGATGGATGCAGACAATAACATTAAAATGCTTAAGTAATCAAATGTATTACAGCCTGCGGTTCTGCTTTACCTTTTGGATAGGAGTGTGTTACTTCATACTTAAAAAAATAAAGGTGGTCTGTTAAAGAACCTGAAAGAATGAGGCAGAGTGTTCTTCAAATGTGTAAAGATTAATAAACTAAGGGCATTCAGTGTCATCTTCAGTGCAATGTAAAGAAAAAAATTATCTAAGTTATGCAGACATTCTATCTTTAATTCAGACTATATTTACAGAAACTTCCCACCCATATCTCATTAGTTCAACATCATGGTTTGTTTGTGCAAGTCTGTTTTAAAACTAATGAATGATGGGGAATTAGAGTTAACAGCAGTGATAGCAGGTATCAAAAACATTCAAAGCAAGAGTGAAGACAGTAAAATGCTACACTCTCAGGAAGCCAACTGATACTTACTGAAGCCCATGCAAACATTTAAATGATCTAATAAAGATCAGTGAAGAAAAAAATAAGAAAAATAATATTGTGCGATGGGCATAGGAAAGCAGATTGTTAAGCACAGGGGCAGCAGAAGGATATACTAGTATAAAGCTGCAAATAAATTTTTGGTTTGCCCTGCTCACCCAATTTACATACTTGAATGGATGTATAGCATTTGCTGTACATTTTTACTGTATAAAGAGGTAAAATGTACAAATACAGGTGGCTAAAGTTAGTCTCAGAGGCAGTGGTAGCCACAGCTAGAGACTGTGCAAACAGTTTGATTTTTTATTTGAGGATCAAACCTGTATTTGGATACAAGGTTGGGGACTTGTGTGTTCAGGACAGTTTGCTTTAAGTTGGCAAGGAGAAATAAAAAAAAAAAATTCTTTTTCAGTGTATTGAGCTGGGAAAGAGTGTATGTCCCTCAGATTTTTTTAACATAAATTGATATTGGAAAGAGAACATTTCAGACAAAGGCTTGAACTTTATGCTTTAAAAATGAAAACTGGGAATCAGTTGAGCTGTTTGATTTTTTTCCAAATACTCCAGTTTTTCCAGCCAACATTTTTTACAAAATTAGAGAAATTTACAGAAAGTTTTTTAGAACACTAGAGAGTGTGGTTCAAGGACATTTTATGATTTAGAAAGAAATTCCCAAGCCTGCCATCCACTCAAAAATCAGGCCCCATTTAATTGGATACTTAATTACTGGCACCCACAGGTTGGTTTCCTAAATCTTACAATCAGCCGGCTGTGACGGCCTTTCTCTTTGGTGATGCTCTGGCACAATGCGGCTGAACCCATTTGTGACCCCGGGAATGCCAACAATGGGGACAATCAGTCACTGCGCACAGAGCTTGCTACAGGGTGATCCACTTGGCTCAGGTCTTTCTAGAAAACAATTCCTAATTTTCAACGGTTTAGACAACATTTCTTAGGGTGCAGATTAAAAAATGTTTTTCTTAAGACTAGCAGCGTGAAACAAATATTACAGCTCATGATAGTGGTATTGGACACAAGTATAGAGGTTGAATATTGAAAATTTTGCTACTGAGGCTGCTTTGAATACAACAGAGTAGGAATCCTTCCTCCCCCCATCCCGCTCTCCCCCTGCCAAAAATGCACCAAATCAATAGGATGATGTTCTGTGCAAATGAAACATCCTCATGTTTCATGTCAAAGCATACAAATGTTTTAATCTGATTGAAGGTGGGGCTCAGAAACTGATGTCAGATATGGCCAGAACTGAAAATTTGCAGGTCATTAAGCTGCCTGCAAGGGAGGGAAGTACACTGTAAGGTCCATTTTGGAATGTGGTTCGGAGGTCCCCAGGTCCTCCAGTTCTTGCTCTAAAGCCAGAAGCTGCAGGGCGTGTTTGGGCTTTCTGTGAGATGCTTTATGGACTGTTGCTTGTGGCATGGGAACCAGGTCATTTTTCAGAAACTGATTGTGCTGTTGGCTCTGTTCTTTTCCTGCAGAGACTTGGACTGTATTTTACCTCTTTAGTTGTTTTATAGGGAGGAATCCTATTGAGAACACCTGGAGTGATACAATTACAGCATGAGCATTTAAAACCATTGGTATGCCTCAGCTTTCTGGGGAGCTGGGGTTGGGGGGAGGGCACAAAGATTTTTGTGCTGATTGCAAACCTTTTGGGGTACTAGGTGCTCTTTAAACTTCAGGAGAGGTTTGAGCTTAGAACAGTCCCTTTTAGCCAGCTGAAGGCAGACCTCTTCTGTTGAGTCTAGGCGTCTAGCAGAAACACAGCCCATGGAGTCCAGGAGCGCTCCGCAGCGAGTGTGTGTGCTATTTGGGTTGCAATCTGAGGAGCATGTAAAGGGTAGAGGAGGGAAAGCCCAGCAACCTCTTGCATTCCATTCCCTCCCCGTCCCTGCAACTTCCATTGTTGCAACGCTAAATCTTCTTTGCCCGCTCAGAACTTAAGTAAACAGACATTGTACTTGTGTGGAGTTACGTAGCATTTGAAAAAGGTCCGAGTTTGTTGAATAGAGTGGGATCAGTATTGGGGTAGCTTGGTGTCAAAGGTTAGATTTTGCTGTATCCAGGACAGGGTTGGGAACTGGCACACTGTAGCTTTTCTTGAGCAATATATATATATATATAAAAAGCAGTTCAGTCCCTTTCCTGGAAAGTGCATCCTCTTCTCCCTGCTCTCTGAGGAAAGATTTATCCCAGATAATAGCCTAGGTAATTTATTATAAATTCTGAATTCACATATTTTGCCTTTTGTAATGTTGTGATAGAGGAGATCTTTGGAACAGAGGGATTACAGGCATAGGGAGCCTTTAGGAAGAAATCTGCTAAGATCTGTTCCTATTGTGCAATTTGGGCTGTAGCAAATGAGAAAGCATGACCTGCGTGATCCAGCCTAAAACCAAACTATCGAGGAGTCCTTTCATCCGGGGAGCAGAATCTGTTCCTGCATTCCTGAATGGCTTGGCCATGGGGCTCCAGTAGCTGTTGTTTCTGGTGAACCAAAAGGTTTGTTTGAATTACAAAGACGCTGACCTCAAGCAGCATTTTAGCCAAACCCGTTGTTCATGTGGTCAGCTCGTAATCACGTTTCTGTTATGTTAGTGCAAAAATGTAGTGTCAGTGCTGAACACGGAAGTTTACCTTATTCTGACTGTAGTGTTTCTGTCAGTCAGGGACATCACAGTACGTCGGCACACAAACCTATAACTGTTTTCCTTCCTGCATGCAGACCTGAAAGGCTGGGAAAGCTTAGACGGTGGGAGCGTGTTATGCCACAAGCTGAGAAGCAAGCTCCTGCAGCTGGTGAGAAGGAAACAGTCTAGAAATGACCACATTGTACCAAAAAAATCACTTGCTGCCATTTTTGGCTCCTCAGGTTACTCTTTGGTGACCCTGACTGTGAGGCAGGGACTTGGCCATGTGCTCCTGTGCATGATTTGTCCCAAGGACAACCTGCCACAATGTTGAGTTCGCTGTTCTCCTGAGCGTTGCCTGGAATGTGATTCTCAAGGTTCCTGTGTTACGGTGAAGTGAAAGCTTTCAAAAGGGGGAAAGGGAGACGTTGTTGCCAGAGCTCTGACTGGGAGGAGAAACATCTTGGTTCTTGTGCAAGTCCTGAAAGTGGGCAGAACGCAGCACTGAACTTGGCACCGTAGTGCTTTAGCATCGCCCTCAAGGCGAGGTTTAATGAGACGGCTGAGTCAATTCAACACCTTGCTGACACAGGGACTGTATTTCTGTTTTTCTTCCTCCCCTTGCCCTGTATTCTTTTGCCTTGCATTGCCTCCAGTGGTTTTTTGACCTCTCAGGTAACTGATTCAGCTTTCTAGCCCAGAAAATAAAGTTGACTCATTTTCTGCTGGTTTTGAGTGTTGAACTTGCTCCCTGCAAATCAATGAGCACCAGAGCCAGTGAATGGTCAGGAAGCAGTGTGGCCAAGGCAACTGGGAGTGGGGGCAAGAGAAGGGCAGGAAGCTGTTGGATTGTTTTGGCTGTCTTAAACCTTCCTCTAAGTCTTTCTTGCTGAAGCGTCTCTGCTTCCCATACGAAATACTAAAAGTTGATTAGAGCAGAAGCCTGCATGTCACTGAGCTGCATCTCCCCTGGGACTTGCTGGCCAGCAGGTTGCTGGCTGTTCTGGGCTGAGTGGGTCTTCGGTCAGACTGAGACATCCCTGTGAAAACATTTGCTTTCAGCAAGTAAGCATTTCACGTTTCTTTTGTTTAAAAAACTGCTTTTATGGAAAATTTCCTACTGAGCCCTTGTCAAGATTTTGTATTTTGCCTTCTCTGGCAAAAGCCTCTGGAAGACTTTGCTTTTAGAATGAACTGCAAACTTGTCTTTCAAACCTGAACAAAATCTCTGTACAGCTCCTTCCAAAACCTAATCTAATCAAAGCTATGGTCCTTTGACTTCATGCTCCCAAGCACAGACTGCCCAAGAGAAAGCTCAGAAACCCACTTTGCTACCTTTTTGAGTGAAAAGGAAAAGAAATATTTCCTGTAGTGAAAGGAAAAACTAATGAAAAGAAGAAAGTGGAAAGGCTGAAAACGAAAAGTTGGACACACAAGGTGTAAAAAACATTAAATCAAATTAAAATCAAATTAAAAACCTGATCTGCCACTACTTTTCAACTTAGCTAGTCTTGCTTACCGTCAGCTGGCATAGACTGTGTTTCTGCTGGCTAAGCTCTGTTTTGTTACCGATCCTTCTTCCAGCTGAGCCTGACCTGCCTCTGCCTCCCCACTTGCTCCATCCGAGGACTCTCTTGGCAGAAGTGTTGGCGGTAAGCAACCAAATAAGCAATTGCGTGTATGAGGTGTGAATCAAGTTTGTTTCAGTAAGCTCAGAATAACCTGCAAACTCGTTCGACACTATTTATGCAAGGTTTCGGCAGAGTTTACTTTTGAAGTAAATATTAAAGTGAAGTGAGGTACAGCACTGTCTTTGAATGCAGAGTGTTATTTTACACCTCGTTAGGTCTATTTTTATTACTAATGCACCAGTGGCAATCGGACAAGTAAAAGACTGATGGGATGAACAAAAGAGGTGTTCCTTTCCCGAGTGTGCCAAATCCGTTCTGTAAATGTGGCATTAAAAAAAAAAAGACCACAAACCACACAGCATAAGTGAGGCCTTCCCAGGAAAACTTTCATTGCAGCAGTTTGCACAAGCCTGTACATCTCTTTATTCTGTATTTGAGGCCCTCCCGTCCCTTGATATTAGAAGAATCATGTGTCTGTGTGCAGCTGATGTGCTGCTATACTCAGAAGGTTTCCTCAAGAAAATGTGCAAAATAATATCATTGTAGTTGGACTTTTTCTGCTTTTGAAAATTTGAAGTTTTTATAAATATTGAAAACAACTTGATCCTGTTACTTAGCAAGGCTTTTATTAATATCTCATCAGGAACAACACTTCTGCTTTGTTTTGGGCCCCGCTGGTACCACCACAAGCTTATGCTGCAATCGTTATCCTGGGGGAAGCGTCCTGAGCGAGAGTCTGAGATGCCCTGGGGGAATGAAGTGTCAAGGGGAGGAAACCTCTCCTTGCTGATGGCCCCACACATGCTGCTGACCCCTTGTCCAGAAGATTTAAGAGTATTGCCATAACTGATAGTATCAAGATTCCTGTTTTAGGGGTACTATACAGTGAATGGTTCAAGTGATGTCTCCCATCGCTGCCTGCATCATGTCTCTGGCATAAGCTAAGTGTGAGTAAACCAGCGCAAGAGAGGAGCCATGAAGTGTGAGCTATTCCGTGCACAAATGTGCACAGCTTCCACGTATGCATCAATACTGTTGTAGATTTAATAATGCTCTATTTTGACCTAATAATGACAATGCTTTTGTGTACAGCTCTTATTTTTTCTGTAGAAACAGCTTTGCTGTGCTACCCTTGCTATCCCTTTATACCCTGTTTTTCTTGCCTGCAAGAGAAGGATGTAGCTGATAGAGGCTTCTAAAAGGCTTGAGGGTAACAGAGGGAATTAAACATTCTTATTCCAGCTGCTGCTGTTCACAACACTTTTGACAGTTAAAATACATCACACATTCTCTTGTCTGTTTAATATAAACAATTAGTATTTTTAGTGGAGTCCAGAATCAACCCTGAATAGGAGGATCTAGACAGGCAGTTCAGATAGGAAACTAAGCAGTGTCCTAAATTTATGTAAAAGTAGTTTGCAGGCAGTTCAGCCTATGCCTAACATACTGTCTACCACAGCACATTAGACCACAGAGGCTGAGAGACCAGTGGTTTACCTTTTTGGAAAGGTTTCATTTTCATCTGAAAATTATTTTAGCACAACTTTTTTTTTTTGTCTGAAATTTTTAGTATGAAATATAAAATGAAGGAAAAAAATCAAAATTAAAGTATTTTGTTTCCAGTGTAATTTTTTTTTTTTTTGTTTGATTGAACATTTTAATTAAATCAAGATGAGTTTTGGAGGGAAAATTGTTTAAAGAGATTTTTTTTTTTTCCCCCATTCTGGAATGAAGACATTTGAAATCACAAAAATCATTGAAAGAAACAAAAATCCTGTCTTCTCTATAGGTTTACTTCCTTCAAGCTGAAGTAAAACTAAGTAACAAAAGGGCTTTAATGCAACCATAATTTTAGTTTAGAAGCAAAATTGAGAGAATAGTAGCAATCTTCATAGTTTTAAGAATTCTAATATGCTCAGTGCAAAGTGCAGATTGCTAATATTTCCTAAATGAGTGAGTTTGTAATGAAAAGGTTATAAACTAAAAAAGCTCCTCTCTCCTTAAAAACAGCATCCAGGATGCAGCAATAAGCATAGATAAAAGTCTTCTTTTTTTGAGTCTAGACTACGCTTGGCTCCCCGATGGAGAGGAAGTAGCATTCAGTATAATTTTACTTCACACAGGTGATGCTGAAATTCCCTGCAGCTAAAGGCAAGGGCCTCGTGGATGTGAGCATCTCTCTGGAAACTAGCAAGAACTTTTCCACTCAGACAGCTAAGCGTGTGCCCAGATACGAAGCTGGACCTGATCTAGCTGTATCATTCGGGACTGAACCCTCTAGCTAGCAGCACAGGTGAAAAATCTAATAGGAAGCACTTAGCCTCAGTTCTGCTTGCCAGGAAAGAAGCTACCTTTTAGATTATAAACTTTACATCAAGGACTTTTTTTCCCTGTATTCCTTTGCAATGATTAGTGGGCTTGATTGTGCTGGGGCCTGTAGTGTCTACAATAGTGCAAATAATGAATCATAAATAAATTACTTCCCAGCTTTGCAAAAGGAAGCCAGGCAATTCGTTTATTTTAAATTGAGACTTCATCTAAAATGAAATAGTCTCCTCAACCCACTCAGCAGCTTCTGCAGCTGTCAGCTTGGTTTGCACCTTTAAAGAAAAAAAGGAGCAGGGCACAGGGAGTAAAAATGAAAACAGGTTCAGGTTGTTCAATTTCCTGTTTGTTTAAATTTGTCCTTCACAACATGCAGATTCATCAAACTCCTTTCCCAGTGACTACTTCATTAGATTAGTTTAGTTAGGTATTCGGAGGGATTTTTATCTTCTGACTCATAAAATTCTTGTATTCCCCTAAGAATTTCCTGTGTCTGACTGGAATTTTATGTCTTTGTAGTTTTAGCTAGACTCCTTGAAGAAGTTGCTTTCTAAATGGCTCTGCTTTTGAGGTCTCCAAATAGTGTCTGGGGAGCCAGCTCAGAGACTGATTCCTGTTTTTCAAGAAAACTGATCCATGCCAGCACTTTACCTCTTAAAATCTTAATCAGAGATTTTCTTAGCCTTTTTAAACTCTTCCTTTCCCGACAGTATTTCCCCTGGCTGCCCATGCCCTTTCCAGGTGTCCACTTAAGAATATTTTTGTCCAATTCTGCAAATGCATGCCAGTGGCTCAGTGTTAGAGTGTAGCTTGCAAGTCTGTCCCATCAGGTTTTCATCACTCACGTGCTATAAAGCAGAGAGCTAAGGTTACGAGTATATTGGACCATTTAGCAGTTGATGAGAAATGCCTTTGTATATCCCTTCCCTGTCTTTTTTTAGTCCTTTCTAAAGAGGGTGAAAGCCAGGTTAGGCTGGAATTCCAGAGCCCTGGTGTGTTCTTTTTTGAAAGGTTCAGTGATTTGAAGATGATGCTTTTTGACATGTGAGTTCCAGAAATTTATAGAGTGATTGGAGCGCAAACTAGCCTGCTTACACAAGAGCTTCATCTGTGTTTGTTTCCCTCCGTGAGTAAAATGATGGTGCTTAGCTGCCATTTGTTATCAGAGTTAGGTGGTCATCTGAATGTCTTTGAACAAGAGGAGATGGGGTTTGACTGTGAGTTCAGATGTATTTGGCAAGGTGAAAGATGCAAGGAATCGTCACCACTTTGGGCTACGGGAGATGGGTATAGCAGCACAGGACTGGAAAGGGAAGAGAAAGAGCAGCACGAGCTGGTCTTGCTCTTGTTGGAGCCTCTCCTGGTGTGCCACGGTAATTCTTGGTTTAGTGCAGCCTGTAGAGGTCCAGGTGCCTGGCAAGCACTGCAGACTCGTCGTTCGTCTGCTAGTTCACAAAGACTTGTAACTGAGCGCAGTTGTTTTGCAACAAGGTGCTGAGGGGCCTGGTCTCAAATTTTTAGCAGTCAGTACCTCAAAATAATTATTTTGGTATTTCTTAGTAAATGCAGGGTCTGTGCTTCTGAAGGGAAAAATCTGTTATAGCTAACAGGTTACCATATTCTTCATTCTGAGATCCCAAATAATCAGTTAATGGTTCTATGTAAGGTTATAAAGAGCTTTTAATGGCAGGAACGGGACAATCCCAGCGTCATGCAACCATCAGCTATACGCTCTATAGGAGTGTACTCCAATATGAGTAACAAGGAGGGGAGCCAGGTGGCAGAATGGCACTGTTCTTGTTTTCCTAAAGTTTGGGTGTAAAAAAGCAGAAACAAAATGGTCACTGGCTCTGTTTTTGCGGTCTTTCCACCCGCACTCCTCTCCCAGATTGTGGTCTGTGTCTGGAAGTCGAGCTTACACGCAGGTTTCCTGCAAGACGGCTTTGAAATCACCGCATTTATTTATGGGATGGCTTTCCGCGAGGATATTTACTTGGGACATCAGCAGGTGGAGACAAGAACAAAGCTATGAGCTGTCACTCCGCCCGCGGCCGCCGTGTCACCANGAGCCTCCGGCTGCTGGGGCCCTCGGCGTACGAGAGGCTGAGAGCGCAGGCAAGGCGGGTTGGAGGGTGCCGTCGGAAGCTGCCCGTCTCCCGGGAGGACGCATCCCCTGGCTCTCGGCTAGACCTTTCCGCGGCTCCTTCGCTCCGCGGCTGGAATCCGGAGCTGGTGGAATATTTTTACATGGTCTTTTCTGACCTTTGGCACAAGCAGTCCTCTCTTAGACGGATGGAAACAGGGGGAATGGCAGGGACTTCTTCCCCGGCTGTTACACATCATCTTTTTCCTCAAAAAATAATGGTCTGTGTGCATTTCCTTTCCTCTCCTTCCTCTCTCCCTTTCCGGGATAACACCGTATATCTCATTCCAGCTGAAACAAAGCTCTTGTCCTTTTTCACTTTTGGACACTTGAGGCCAGTCTTTGGTAGAGCTAATCCAGGTGTGGCTGATGATTTTTTGTGAACCCACCAGGAATGGAAGTTCCTTATTTCCCTCATATCAAGAATCTGTTGAATTGGTACACCGGGCACAAACGCATGCAGTGAAGTAAGGCAAACACAGGCACTGTGAATCAGCAGGCACTAATTTAACATGGATGCTTCCAGATTTCTCTTGTGCACAGTTCTTCTGGGCAAACCTTACTTGCAAGCTTACAGTTTTACCCGAAAGGAACAAATGCTTATGAGCCAGACGGTGTCATTTTTAAGCTTGACTGATGGTAACTGGGAGGTTGCCTGTGGAACAAATTTGGATCAGCAGAGCCTTGGTAGTTCACAGAAGATAACTCTGAGAAGGGCTCCAGTGTTTTTATTTGGGAGATAGCCACTTACACTGTTCAGACAGTCCGAGCATCAGACGTACCTGACGGCTGACCTGTGTATCGGGTTTGCTGGGTGAGGCCAGTGGTCTTAGTGCGTGGCATATAATCTGTGGCCCCACGTAATCTGGGGCTGTGCTGGGCATCCTGAGCAGGGGCCATGCATAGGTCTGAGCTGGGGTTCTGCTCCTCCTGAGCTGTGGGACATCTGAAAGGCCCAGAAGAGAGATGAAGATGAGGCCGGGGAAGCCGAAATTCAGAGTGCCCCTCAGTAATATAGAAGAAAGCGTCCAAGAGGTGTCCAGTAGCTGGCAATGTGTATTACGGTGCCAGCTAGCCTAGTGCTGTGGGGAGGCACTGTATAATGGAGAGGCCTGGGAGAAATTCTCACGAGTACAGAGCGCTTTCCCTGAGATATCTGAACGCATCTGTGGAAAGACTGCCTTCCCAGTCCTGGCATCTTGCCTCTCTCCAATCTTCTGCTGCACATTGGCCCATTTCCTTTTTGCCGATTCTCTCTAAATCTTCTAATTTCTCTTCTTGCTTATTGCACCAGGTTTCTTTTCCAAACCAATTATTCCTTTTTAGGTATATCTTTACTTAGAGTACCGTAAGAGAAAACAAGACCCTAAAGTGAGCTGGATGTTTATAAACCAATATTATTTGTTTGTAAAAACATGTAGTAAGTATAGTTGACTTCCACTGTGATGGTTTGTGCTGTACCTAATTACAAGTGCTCTTAGCTTAGGTTGAAAATAACTTCCATATCTTGAGCAGTTTGTGTACAGTGCGTTTGTTTTATTTTATCTCTTTATTCAAGCCAAAAATATAAGGTCAATCCAAAAGAAAAAAATAAGAAGATCAAGGATGCGGTCATGTAAGGAATAGCATGGGCAAATGAGAGAGAACTGTGCGGAGCTGGAGCAGCGTATGAGTGCTTGGTCAGCCCTTAGCTGGTTCCACAGGCACACTGGGTTTCCCCCAGCAGATTATTAAAGAGAATAGCTCCTCATGAGATCTTTTTGAAGCAGTTTCCCAAGCTGTTTCTTTCCTTGGACTGTGTCACTGGACATACAGTACAGCTGTGAAAAGTTTTGCCTTTGAAATCTTTCTTGAAAGAAAGTACAGGTTTTCGCAGAAAGGGCATGCTTTGCTTTAGAAACCATAACAGAAAGCAAAACAGAAGGTGAACATTATAATCTGAAATATGAACTTTTCCATTTCAATTGTTTCAGTTTTCAGAAGTTTTCGAAGTACAGCTGAAGTTTTCCACAGAAAACTTAAAAGAAAAAGGGTGTGCGGGGGTGTGCGTGCACATGTATGTTGTTTTTGTCAGGCTTTTCTATGAAGAAAGGTCTTTATTTTCTAGTCAACTTTATTACCTACCTCCTTTTGTTTGCCTAAGAGGTTGTTAAAAAGATTTAAACCTCCCCCCAAACCAACACTAACTCAAAACAATCTAACCCCACGAATCGTTCCTTTTTTCTTCTGTTAGGATTTTCTGTGCTGCCTATTGCTGTTGCGTCCTTTCGCACGAGACAGCGCAGCGTTCGAGCATGTATTGAACAGACCAAGTCTTAGGCAGAGGCATGGTAAAAGCACCGGGTGCAAGGTCGCACTGGCAGCTGAGGAGTCTTTGCAGTGAGCAGCTCCTGCGCTTGGCAGGTGAAGGAAGGCTTTGTGGCCAGGTTCCTTGTGGGGCTCGGTGAGCTTGTAGCTCATGAGAAGATGTTCCTGCGCTGGGACGAAAATCGTGCTCTGGAAATATATCTATTTTAAGGACTACGTTGGTAATCTGTAACACAAGGCAAAGAGGAAGGTTTTGTTCTCCACTGGTTCATGGTGGCATCAGAAGGAGCCCTACCCCAAGTTTTTTGTCCCGTGACCAAATTCCCTTGCAGCAGACCCGGCAGTTTGTGGCTCCACTTTCACCCTGCTGTTACTCTACTTTGTGCATCTTGGGCAGACCTTACCCTCTGCTAGCTGCCCCCGTCTTGGCCCAAATCCTGACAAAAGATTTCCTTGATGGACAAGAATATTATGTCCTTCCTTAGTTATTTGTGACCGAGTTCCCTTACCAAGACGTCTCATTGAATATCTAAAGTAAACAGAAGAAAGGGAGCCTTGTCTTTTTTTTGTTTGTTTTTAATCAGTGCAATAACTCTTTCCCTTGTTTCAGAACTTTACAACTGCAGTGAGAAACTGCTTGTCCAGCTGTAATGAGGAGGGTGTTTGTCTGCTGTAGCACTCACTGATGTGGGCATGATGCTCAGCGGAAGGAATATAACTCCAAAAGGAAGACAATACAGACTGCATACTGGTTTTTTTTCTTTTTTTTTTTTTGAGTCAAAAACAATTTTCTGTCAGAATTCCATCTCTGTGGTTGTAGTTTTAGTATGTAATTGCGTTCTGTTCTTTACAAACTTTATTTCCCAGACATGCATAATAATGTGATAGGAAAATATTTTGACGGGTCTAAAAACAAACTGTGGATGTTCATTACTTGAAACACCCCACGACAAATTTTTCAAATAAGTATCTCATCTATGACTACTGCTCATTTCAGTGCCAGATGCTGATTATTACAGGGTTGCATTTACTGGTGCTTTTTTTTTCCCCCTTTGTGAATATACTGGATTAGGATTCTGATTTTTGTCAAATCACTTCCATTGGAAGGCCTGCCATCTCTACTATTATCCTGATTTACTCATCCTGCGTGAAAGCTTCTGTTATTTTAGTGAATTGTGCAGATAGCTTGTAAATATACAGATTGCAAGATACTTTGCAATACGTACATTTGTTTTACCAGTACTGCTTTTGGAAGGAAAATAAAAACATTTATTGGAAGTTGAATGTTTTGGACTGAGGTTACTAGGTCAACAGTAAATTTTAAAAACTATTTGAGACATTTCTTAGTGGCATTTTAAAATTATAGCTTAAGGTTACACTGCTTCACATGATTCTGTTTGGTTCCTTTGATGCTGAAGATCTACAACTGACTTATGTGTAAGATATATTTTTAAAAACATTAGCCGTGATTTAAAGTAACAAGAGACACTGTTCAGATGAGGGGAGAAAGGCATCCTTTGGGAGGAAGTGAGTTGGGTTCAGTAGTTTTGTTGAACCTGAACCAAGAAAGAAACCATTAGTAACTCAATCTTTGTAAGAAGACTTGAGGAAGACCCCAGCTCCTGCCTACCTGTTGATTTTAGCAGCAGCCCAGATGCTGGAGATGTCAGAAGTGTTTTACAGGAAGGCTCTAAAACAGCCAGTTTGTATTTAGCAGTATTTTAGAACACAGTGAAAGGACTAAGGAAGCAGTTATGGCAATAGCTGTATTGTGATACAGTTATTAATTGCTAAAGTGAACAGGCCCCATGCTTTCATTGCTCAAGAGACTTCAGGGTCACTCTTGTTCTGAAAAATTCACATGTCAAATGAAATTCTAGATGTGAAGTTTCAGATCTCCCTTAACAATTACTTTAAACAAATATAACCTTCTCCCATAACAAAGAAATAAATCTGGATTGCATATGCTGCTTCACAGAAAGTTGTTTTGATGCTCAGGGTGCTGTCATGGAAGAAAACAAATACCACCTTTATTTATGGTTTCCACTTTTTTCTTTCCCAAGTGAGAAATATGAAGAGAAAACACACACACACACACACACACACAAACCAGATTATGATTATCTGATAAAAGCCATTATTAGGAATTCAACTGTTCTGTAAAATTCCCTTCGCACACTGTTCTATGTGGTATTTACCTGTTGCAGTAGTCCAGCATTTCTATTAGAGACAGTGTATTAGAGATGAACCATATCCTTATTTTTCTTTACAAAATTAAGCTGCTTTTTGTGTTCAGCTGCACCCCTACCTAGCTATCATTCCAGTGCTCTGCATGTTCTGCTGAAAACCAGTAGTACTACATCATCCGTCTTAAGCCTGGATGGTGCTGGAAAGGACTGGTTATTTTCTTTCCAGTAAAATACATATCTAATGTACAGCCATTTGCTGGTGACATGAACGTTTCTGTGCCTGAGTCTGTTTCTAGCCACGCTTGGGTAAATTAGATGGACCTCCACTAGAAGTAGTGTTACCTGATGGTAAAATATTTGTAAGTAAGAATATTTATTGTGCATTCATCATCATTAAGATATTACGAAAAATAACCCAGCAGGTTAGGCAAAAAATGTCCTGTATTTGCACAGGCATTGTGCATAATAGGAACACGTCACTTTGTAGTTCTACATTAAGCTTGTATGTGAGAAGTTACAGCTGTGGATGCCTGTGTTTTTCAGATTCGGTTTCAATAAACCTGTGAGAAAGAAGAAAGTGAAGGCCCTTCAGCTTTACAGCAGTTTCAAAGCAGAGGGTTTATTACCTTTTTTAATCCTATATGCTTCATGTTTTTACACAGACGTAGCTTTCTCAGTGAAAGTAAATGATGAACTTCTACCTTAAAAAGCCTTTGGGTTTTCATTAATCCACATTAGGTTAAAAGGGAATCAGAATTCTAAAAATACAGCACATCAGAGAAACAAGGTATTTTTCAGGTCAAGGTCCTCTTTTCCATCTGGTGTCATTTGGTAGTTCTAACATCTTCCATCTCCCCCTACTTCTCCATCTGTAAATAGCACACTGAAGTAAATGCTTGGAATAATTACAGCAAAGAATGATAAAATGCAGGTTGAACTTAGTCTCTTTGGATTCTAAAATGAAAAACATAATTACAGACATCACAGTTATTAAAAGACTGAGGAGATCTCCAGTCAGCAGGTGTATGAAATGGGAATAATGTCAGAGCATTAGATGCTTTGGGATTGCAATTGTGCTGTTCAAAAAAAAAAAAAAAAAAAAANAAAAAAAAACACGTCAAAAGGAATATCAGTTCACGAGAGGGGGAAAAATTGCATAGCAGGGCTGATTTTCAAAAGCAGCCTGCCGTTTTGCTTCTGCAAATAATTATAGGCTTGTATTTTAACAGTTAGATGTCTAACTGCTTGCATCCATTTATTAGGAAGTTGGAGATCTAAGCAACAAAATGTGTGCAAACGTGCGAAACTGGAAGGATGATTGAGATGCTTCTAAAATGGATCAATCAATCAACAGCTAGACTGTTCCAAATGTTTACAGGAACAAAACATCTTTCTTTTTTGCATGAGGTCAGCATTGCCCCAAGAAACAGTCCTGGAGTAGTCCATGAGATAGAGGTGCTTTAGAACTTCCTGTGTTAACGTGAATGAGACAACCTACTCCCACTGCGGCTTCATTTCTCTACCAGGAGTGCACAAAAAGGGCTGGACGGTAGGCACACAATTTGCTGTAGCTTCCTTACTCAGGTATTGCCATGACTTCAGCATCTCAGTTTAAGAAGGAGACAAACTGTTGAATTTGTCAGCTGTTCGGCACTGCTGCGTGCTGGCTGCCCAAGCTGTCATGATATCCAGCTTGTGCCAGCTGCCTGTATGGGTGCCCACCTTAGGCGGCTCATTAGTAATACTGACTCGGTCGGGTACCTAGAATAAGTCTGAAAGTGAGAAAGAAGACGCCTCTTTCAAACAGTTTGAAACCCTATCACCAGGGCTGCAAAGGCAGCACCCAGCATAGATTACCTGAACCAAAATTTCTCTTCCTTCCTGTTCTTCACTTATGCTGCCCATGACAGTATCAAGCTATCTCTGCTCTGAAGAAAATTTTCTTTGGCAAAGAGGCAAAAACTGCTGTCTCCTCTTTGCCAGAATAGGGACCATTATGAAGAACAAAAGATTTAGTTTTGGTGGGGAGGTGTAGGCTGAATTTTATGAATGCCCTGCAGCTTTTTTGCGAAGTTTGCAGAATGTCCCAGAATGAGAAAGAATGGGACATGATTCGGTATGTGTGATGCCCTGCAGCACGAGATCCCTCCTATTGCTCATACAGGACGGAGTGGAAAAGATCTGTCTGTGATGTTCAGTTTTCACATGGCTTTCACTTAGGTACTTGACAGAAGAAAATGTCATTCCTTTGTTTGGTGTATTTTAGGTCTAAGAAAGGGCACCTGCTGTATATCTGGATAACTATTCATCTGCATGTCTGGCTTATTAACATACCAAAAACTGGCCCTTAGGACATAGTGGTCTGATTCCCATGTAAAGGGTCACTGGAGTGGGCACAAACACAACAGACTCTTATTTTATATTGCCAGTGTGATGTAAAGTGACTGTGAAAATAAGAATTTTAACTATTTTTAACTATCTATTATGTGATAAAAATTGTTGACCATTACAGTGCCATACTCTCCCTCAATCTAAACTTTACTTTCAGGAATAAATATATGCACAAATCTTAGCTGCTCTTCACAAGAGAAATTGTACAAATGTAATTTGAAGTTGTTCACCTAGCTGGGAGATCCCCCCCTCCACCCTGTCTTGTCTCCTGCAATTAGCCTTTGCCCCTTTCCTCCAGCAGCTATTTCTTCCTAGCTGTTATGGTTTACCGTCCTTCAAAAGACAGTACTCTTGCTCCTGCTGCCCATCAGATGTGCTAAGCTAGAACTGACCAAGCCGTAACCTGTGGAGGTTTGGGTCTGAGCACTACTGTTCTTAAAGGGTCTTCTCCAGAGCGCAGACTCTGTAGCACCAAGGATTACTGTTTCTCTCACTGAGCTCAGTAGAAGCAGAAGAGATCCCAAATGGTCTCTTCCCCCCAATTCATATTTCACTGCGGAAGCATGCCGTGCCGAATAGCTAACAGGCTTCAAAGGCAGGCCGAAGCGTTAGCGCACAGCCAACAGCAATCTAAAACACAGAGTGGATCAGCCATTTTGCAGCCTTGCAAGGAAGGAGCAGGCGCTCAGAGGGAAAGGAGTGGCTGAGCAGCTGCCAGCGAGACGGCAGGAAAAGTAGCCTGGGGCTTGCAAACTGGGGGCCGCTGCTGGGTCATTCAGCACTTACAACGAAAGAAAGATCGTACGAAGAACTCACAGGGGTCTAGTTGGTTTTTCAACGTCACTGGGAGTTGCCTGATACGCAGGCAAGCAGACTGCTTCTACAGCTTGTTCCTGGCAGCTTTTAAAGCAGAAGAAAGGGCCAGAGAAAGCTTAGCAAACTATCAAATGGGTTTTCCGCTTTAGCTCTGAAGAGGGGAAATGAGACAGCAGAGGGGGATTGATTTTCCTGGTGATTTTGGCTCATCAACTCAATGAGCAGTTCACTTGTCATCCCCACAAGGCTGATTGACAGCATCTTTCACAGTGCCCTTTGGGAGCTTTTCTGTCACAGGGTTTTCTCAGGTTTCAGTCAACCCTCATGGAGCTATCAGTCTGTCACAGTAACACTGGTGCCTGGTCCTCAGTGGTACTCAAGACGAGACGGCATGGCTGAGAATCGAAAGTTCACACTGTGGGGGCACAGGCTGTTTTCCTAGTCCCTGTCTTGGGGAACATATGTGGCAATGGTGGAGCCTTTGGAACATGTGTCGTGTAGAATGAAGCTGAAGTCACTGCAGTTGGGTACAAAGGCTACTTTAGGAGGAGTTTGACTGTTTATATAGGTTTCAGATGACTTCATGTTTTAAAAGTGCATGGAATGCATCCAAAGCAAATAATTTTTTCTGTGTTGAATGGGAAGACCAAAAGGAAAAGTCTGGAGAAAGGAGGATGGATGGTCTTTCTTTAATGTCAAAGCTGACATAAACACATCTCCTCCAAACCCTTCTCACAAGATAATTTTCTCAGCAAGACACAGATTGCTTCAATCTCTGTGTAGCAGCCTTTGAAGCTTCCCCCTTATTGCTATTATGGAGGAGGGAGGGTTGCCTTTGAGAATTTCTGCAGCACTGCAGTGTTCCTCCTCCGAATGCTTTCACACGACGAGATAGCTGGTTGCTCCAGACAGTTCCGTCTTTGGAAATTCTCTGCCATCACACAAGGGCAAACTGAGAAGTAGATATGCCTACTTTGCAAAATATTTATATTTCAATAACTAAAATGCTTCATTAAAAATATTCTGACCAGCTCTCTGCAAGGCCTCAATTTTCATTAGACAGAGGCCCAGCTAAGATGATGAATGATGTTGGAGAGGTGCCACCAATTAGGAGACATCAATATTTCTGTCAACAGGATAACCCCTTCTGCAAAACTTGTCATATGTTTATTCCTTTTCTGTTTGTGAAGGTATTTGTTTGGCAGGGATATTTTGCATGAGGGGAAGAACTTATAAATTGTTTTTTTATGGTTGTCATTGCTGCGCTGTTTTGAGTTCCTGTCTTGTGGGATATTTTCCCTGTTCAGAGTTCTTGCACTTCAATCCATCTGCTGTCTGTTACTCTTCCATTTGCAATACTTTTGGGGAAAAAAGAAATGACTCTACTTCTGAAGTGAGTTCTGGAGGGGGAAACACTTGTGATGCTAGTAGGCTCCTTGGAAACGTGGGACTTGGGACCTGCAATGCCTTCAGGTTGCAGGCTTAGGAGTGCTACTATATGTGTGCAGAGATTCCCAAAAGGGAGAGAAAAGGAGAGAAATGCACTTCTGAGCATTTCTTTCTTAAAAATTTATGCCTGCTATGCTTGCATCCTAATAAGTGTTCTGTATTTAATGGCTTAAGATACAAATGAAGACCTGATTTTTTTTTCCAGTTTACACACTTTCCTTACCCACATTCAGAATACTTGATAGCTTCCACACCCCCTTTTACTGAATAGGAAATTTTACTCCTGTTGCTTATGAAAAGCTGTATACATTCTTTACTCATCTGCATGCAGTGATTCACAGCTGCTGCTGTGTTTGTTAATAGCTTATTGCAAGTCATTTTATGAAATCATCTGTAGCAAATGCTTAGCAGATATTAGAAGAACAAACAAGGAAGTTCTCTCTGCGTGGGCATATGTGTAATACACAGAGAGCAAGAGTTATCTGTGCATGTTGCAGTATTTGGCAAGAGACTGAATGAGAGGGACAGATATCTGGTGAGATTTCAGATGGGCGCTGGTAGACGTTGACATGATCTTAAGGCCTATCAGGTTCTTATGTGGGAACCCATCTTCAGGAAATGGAGCATAATGACGGGTTTTTGAGGGGTGGCTGAAAAGTTACAGCTGTGTAATGGCTATCCACTGGGATAGTTGCTTTGCTTTTTACCGGAGTTGTGGAGAGCGGAATACTTTGCAAGGAAGAGTTAAAGAGTAGTAGGTCATTATTTAGGTGATAGGTGGCCATGACTTGTAGATCAGAAACACACCTCATTATGATCTGATATCATCGGGTCATGCTGCTCAGTGCTCAGATAGCAGCACGGTGAACACACATTAGTGAGTGCAATCGTTTTGTGCTGGATGCACATGGCATGCAGACAACCTGTGAGTAGTGTCTAATACAGGCACTGTTAAGATTCAACCTCAGCCATGGACAGTGGGTGATCTGAGATACTCATTAATGCTTTGAAATCAGACACGATAGTAGTCATCTCATTGCTCCTAATGTGAGATGGGTCTGGGCCTGAGCACGTCCTTCTAGGTGTGACCAAGCTTTGGTGAAGACAACGGTTTTGCCTTACCTAACCTGCAACTTACCAGCTCTTTTTAAAAGTGCTTTTGTACAGCAAAAACAAGAACACTTGTGTTGTGTAAAGTCTTGCTGTTTGTCTTCTGGATGGAATTTGTGTCGGGTTGTTTTTTTTTTTTCAAACTGACGGTGAGGCCGAATCTGGCTTACCTGAGCAACCACCTTCCTGCCTGGGCTAAGCTGCTACCATGCTAGTAGAGGTGTGCAGGAGTCTCTGCTGAGATGGAAGATGTGCAGCTAGTGGCGGCTTGGTAACGAACTTTGTATTTGGGGGAAAATATTCCAAAGTACCTAAGTGATTTATGACCCAATATCTCCATTTCAGTTATTTCTAGGCTCTGGAGTGAAATAAACATTTTTCAAAGTGTGTTTCTGTCTCTGCTTTTTACAATGCCATCTGCTACAAAGACACCCTCTTTTCTTAGTTATCTTGTTCCTCTTTTCCAGGTTGGCCTTCCTTCTATGATGTGATCAGTCCCGATGCAATTACTCTCGCTGATGATTTCTCCTATGGGATGCATCGGATTGAAATATCCTGCAGCCAGGTCAGTTCATAGCGCACAAAGACTGTTCTGATGGGAAAGGCTGCAAAAATCATTACAGCGTGCTGTACTTACCCTAAGATTTGCAAACCTTTCGGTTCCATTAAATAGTAATCATTGTAAGAGAGCACAATGGGTCATAGGTATAACAGCTGGGTGGAACGAGCCAAAGGCACAAAGGGCTCGTTGGAACGCACATCCGTGTCTCGTGTGAGATTTAACAGAGCAGATTTAAATGGCCGGACTCAGCGCTGAGTCTACAAAAATTGTCTGCCTGAAGAGGGTCCCTTCAAAGGAACTCCCGCGCCTGGCCGACCTGCTCCACATGTGAGCAGCTGAGATGGGAGCTGGAAGCAGCAGAGCGACTGCCTGTGTGCTGATTCCATCACTGTGCATTACCGCGCGGCAGCGCTAACTTGTTCCCAACACTCATTCCCAGAGCAGTCTTCACGGCTGCCTCAAACAATCCTGTCTACCACAATAATGAAGTCAGCAGTGATTCAAATCACACCCAAATTTTCCGTTATTTGCTTCATTCTACTTGCTCCCACCCTTTGTGCTGCCCTCCTCTCTGAGAAGGGTATGGCGTGGTCATTACCTAGCAAAGGGAGAAGCTGCTGCGCTAGCATTCGGCAGACGTACCCAGCGGCTTGCAGCCCTCTAGCTCCACGTGCTCACGTTCCTCCTGAGAGAAGCAGTAGCTTCGTTTGTGCTGTGAGAATTTGCTGTTCTCTTTCCAGACAGCATTGGTGGTTGGATAACTGATTTCAGCACTGAGGATACACATCCGTACTTGCCAATCAGTCCTCATATATAAATGCTCAGAGTGAGTTAAGAAGCTTCCTGAAAAGAGGCAAGATCATCTTTATGGAGAATCTGCCAACTTCAGTTTGGGTAGAAAGTCTGGCCCAATACAGCATATCTGCTAGTATGTCTTGTGTACTGTAAAATTCTATAGTTTTTACATTAATGATATTCTTTAGAAGATCCATTTAACGCTTTTTTGGAACATCCATTTCCCTAAATTCCCACAGGCGGGAATCTCTTGCTTCACCAGTAATTACTGTAATAATCAAAAATGTAACCCACTTTCCTCACCTCTGCTAAGTAGGGCTGAACAGTGCTTAAATAAGCGTGCTACCAACCTGCTGAGCCTGTATCTGCAGATGGCCTTTGAGAGGCGGCCACAGCTCCTGGGTTCACCGGAGTGAAGCCCAAGGCAGCCTGTGGTCAGGACAGGGAATCTGGGAATGTCATTTACCTGTTGCCAAACAAAATAGCGCTAGCAGACCTGAGACCAGCAGTATTAGCAGCAGGCACATACAAACACCGTAAACTTGGAGCAAAACCAAAAACTGAATTTACAGCATTAAGAAAAAATACAACCAAAGTCGCTACATAATCCAATGGCAACTTCCGACCAGTTACGCTGGCTTCCTGGTGCAATAACCCCACAGATGATCAAGTCACACAGGAAAATAGCTTGAGGAGTGGTGAACATCTTTGCAGCCACTGCTCAGCACAGTTAATACCACCACATTGTGTATCCATAACAAAACCATTTCCTCCCCTCCTCAGAGCCTTAGGAATGTGAATCGCACATGCAGCTGCAAAAAAACCCACACAATTTTACTGCAGCTTGGAAATGCACTGGAATTGATATGGCAGGCGTTAGTAAAACTGGAGAGAAGTACCCTCTCCCACATCCAAAACCTTATTAGTCTTTTGTAGATGAAAAAGTAGTTGCTTTTTCTTTAAAAGTCCTTCCACCTGTCTGAGAGAGTAAAAAAACCTCTCTTTTAATCTTCTGCATTATAGAAAGCAAACAATGGGAAAACTGCTGTAATATAAAGCAAAGACATCCGTGGGCTTGTCCTAGAAATAGCTTTTACATTTTTTTGGAAATGCATTATCCTGGATGTATTTAGAAGGTCAATGATTAGCGGCAGGTGGAAGTTAATTGCTAATGCATTTGAGGAATAATGTAAAACTGGTTGCATCTTTCTCTTTTTTCTCTTTCCTGCTCGAGAGTTCCTTCCCCTGAGGTCTTCCTAGCTATTATTTGTATCTGTAAAAATCAATAAAATTCTGTAGTTGCAGAAGTGTTGTTTGCACATTAATAGCTTTGAATAGGTTGCAGCAGCTGACTGCAAGCTAATTTCTGCAACTCCCAGCAGCATATTAGAACCAGGAGGCTTGAGATCCAAGCACGCTGACAGTTAGCAGTGACCCCCCCTTTCCTGCTCCTAAACACATATTTCAGATGCTTTACTCTAACCGTTTCACCATCCCAATGCATTCTGCCCAGGATATTTACATCTAAGGCTGCAACAGATCATTTTTTCTTTTGGGGAGGCTTTACAGAAGTGCACGTATGTCCTAGAAAAATGGTCAGCACCTATTATGTGTGGGGAGGACAGTAAAATCAATTCATCCTTTGTACTCTCAGCTGAGGAGCAGTGTTCTTATGCTGTGATATAAAGGATTGAATTATGTTGCTTTTCAAGGAAGATGAGTTATAGAGTCCTCTACAGAGAGAATCGCCACATAAATTTCTGGTGAGGGGTAATCTCAAAAGGTAACAAATTTTGCAGAAAACCAGTCCTGGTGTGATTCTGCTGTCACAAGAAGGTGTAATGAGACTACCTTGTGCTCTAGCACAGCTTTTCAGGTTTTGTGAGGAAAGTCTTTTTGATAGATTGTCTTCATAGTCTATATGTTTGTGAGTATATTACTCCTGCAGACTGTTTCTTTCTACGGTTTCTCTTGTTCTGTTTCTGTCCAATGGAGAGGGAATGATTTATCTTTGGGTAAACGTTAAGCTGGAAAAGATCTGTTTAACACTTCTAGCCAGGAGGTTTTGAAGCATTCTTAGTTGAGATGATTTAATTAGGATACTGAGCATTTAGAAAAATGCTCTCTCTGGGACAATAAGTTTCTTTAGGTTTTTTTTTCAAGGTATGGAAAAGCTTTAATCAGGTGAAGTGCCCCATTGTGAGAGACTCCATTCTTAGAAACGCCTCAGGTTTTCTGCCCAAACTGCCAAAAAAGGGCCTCCAGTATAAAGGAAAATGAAATAAGAGGTGGAAAATAGAGGAAAGGTTTGTAAGACAGTAATCTTTGAGGAACAACAAACTTTGTCTTCTGTAGTTCCCATGGAATTTTCCTTTGCCTTTTCCTATTTGCCTTGTTTTGTCTTCCTTCCTTGGAAAGCTGAACAGCTGCTTCTTAACCCAGAGTCGTCCGTGCCCTTTCCCATTGCCCTGGGGAGCTCGTCCTGCCAATATCACGGTCTAGAAGTGTCCCCAGCGTGTTTCTGGGGTCCTGGCTGGGCTGCCCTGGCCGTGCCATCTGCTCATCTCCGGGAGCTGGGAGCCTGCCCTGGGACGTGGCTGTGCAGGTCGGACTGAAGGTCGTGATGATTACTGCTTTAGCTGCCATTAAGCCAGAAGGGTTTCTGTCTCTCCTAGCCAGCATGAGAGCCTCCCCCAGACTTTGAATCTGTTGAGGGAGTATAACCTGAAGCCAAGACTTTACCTGCTTCTGCAGACATCCCTCTTACTGCTTTGATGAATTAAAAGCAGTAACAGCAGGAGAACATTAGCAAGACATTAACTGCAGGGTATCACTAACTCATTCACAGTTCAGAGTAATCAGTATTGCCTCTATGTATTTGAGATGCTATGAATTAATTAAATGTTAAGAATAATTTGCAGCCCTTAATTTTTGCTGTCTGACTGTGAGCCCACTAACAGCTCTGTGATCTCAGTTACCTCATTCCAGCTCTCACTGAGATTAGCTATTGACTTGAAAGGCCAAGGCTCTTTAGGAAAGCAGCATGACTTTCCTGTTCAAGATAAATATTTCTCCAGTGCAAGGTTTTATTTTTTTGTTTCTCATGGCAGGCTGTAAAAATGAGCTTGTGGAATTTAAGTGACTAATTATAAGAAGTTCTTATTATCCTGATATGTTGTCAGCCATAATGTGCAGTGATAGTAATCCTAATTTTTGAATAAAGACCAACTAGATCAGCTTCTTCAAATGTTGTGCTCTTCTGTACAGCAAGGGACTGCACCTTTCTCTCAGACAAGAGCAGTAGTGTTTACCTCGAATTCCATTGCACGTGTCAGAAGCCAATTCATACAGAACTAAAGTGTCAACAGACCATCTGTAGTTTCATATTCCTTTCAAAAAGCAAATTCAGCATCATTCCTATTTATAAATCACTCCTAGCTAGAGATTATTCATTGAGATATATTTCACGTATCTTCACTACGGGTGTTTTTCAGTCACCTGTCCCTGCCTCCTACACACTGCAGAAAGCAGTATGGGAGGAGTGGTGGGTGAGCTCCAACCCTTCCGGGACAGGGGAGCAGAGGTGCACCCAGAAGGACCCTGAGGCTCAGAAAAATGCCGAGCTATAGAAATAAAAAAGATGAGTATGAGGACATACTCCAAGGAGTATCTTCACTGCTTTAGGTCCTTGCCACCATCACCAGGGGGTTTAATGTTTCCTTACGGGGGGGCAGCAGATGGCTGCAGGCTGAGGAGAGCACAGAGCTCAGGTTGCCCCTTCCTTACCTGACTGTCCTTACAGCAGTAGGCAAAGTGTGGGCACTGCTCCCTCGCTACTGTGTTTTCAACTGAGCTCCTGCCGTGGGACCACCGCACAGACTTCTCAGAAGTAGTGGCGCAACGGAACACATGCAGTGACACGACATGAAACACGCAGGAAATTTGGGCTTCAGGTCTTAGGCGCCGGTGGTATCTCAGAAGATCATCTTCCCAGATCACTCTTGTCAATAAATGTAGGTCGTACATCCCACTCGAAAGGGCTATGTAGGCACCAATGTGCTTTCTTGGAAGCGGCTGCTAGGCGTTGCTTAATACCGCTGTGACGCCGTTGAGCTGTGCAGAAACCCAGTGATACTCTATTGTATTTTGTTTCAGTGTGGTGCTCACCTGGGGCACATTTTTGATGATGGACCTCGTCCAACTGGCAAACGGTACTGCACAAACTCTGCTTCGTTATCCTTCAAGCCAGCAGAGAAGAACAACGCCGGGGAAGGCAGCGGTAGCACCCGTCCTGCCCAAACAGGCAAAGCTGAGCTGTAGGACAAAGCAAGCCCCACAGAAAGCTGCTGTGATCCCACACAGCTTGCAAGGAATGTTTTCTAAGTTGCCTGCTACCTTATATCCTAAGAATGTGTATATCTTATGAAAGCATTTTGCGCCATCCTTTTTCTCCCCCTCCTTTCTGGAACTGAGGCGAGGCCTTGTCTGCCAGTGCATTTTGCTATATCATTGGATTGAAAAACATGTTGACTGACTCGACAGGTTTCTTTTCTTTTTTTTTNCCTTAAATCAAGAGGCTTTGGCACTATGAGTTATTAGTTTCTTCTTAGTGCTGTGTTATTCTAGGTTTGAACAATATTCCTTTTTGTGTGGGAGACAGGAATTGTGTTTATCTCCAGTTTATACGAAACTTCTGGGCATAAGAAATCCTGAATTCCCAGCACATCTATGCTTTGTTCTGACTTGTGAGGCATGCAGCCTTTGGTCATATGTATTCAGCCATCTCCCAGTATCAGCCGCACCCTGCAAAAACTTGTATTTATGGCTGTTCCTTCCCAACTAGGAGAGATGGATGAGATGTAAAGCCCATCCGTTGGCTAATTTACTGCCAAAATTTCAAGGGTGTGGTTGAATGGGTGTAAACATTGTCTCAGCATCTATTTTTCCCCTTTGTTTGGTATTTAAATCAAGGATTTAACTAGTAAGGCTCACTTATGCAGGCTTCTAATGAGACTTTGTCTTTTTCTGAGGCCTGAAATCTGAATTAAAGCTGAAATCTGCAGGGGGCCATTATATGGGCAAGTGCAGAGATAAACTGGAGAACTGAAGAAGATGAGGGATGACAGAGGGCTCTTTATCTTGTCAGTTGCTACAAGGATTCAGAAACAAGACAGTTTCTGCTAAAGGGGAGTTTAGAAGTGCAGCAGAAGGAGGGAGACCCTCCAGACATATCCAGTTTTAAAGTTTAGCTGGCCTGGCTGTGTACTGCCTGCAAGGCCACAGCCTTTGTTTTGTGCAACTGCAATGCAGGACATGAGCGAGGGGGTTGGTTTAAGAAATGAATTTGAGGAAAGCCTGCCAGAGCTCCAACAATTTTCACGTAGCAAGATTTGCTGTCCCATAAAATGTTTTTCACAGCTGCTTTTAGATTTTGTTGAATAACAGTTTGTCTATAACTGTGCATAATACTGTCGTTTAAGCTATAATATACAGTATTTGCTGACACCGCTTTACCTTTAAGTATTGAGAGACTTAATGAATATAATATTTACTTTTATCAGCAAACCGTGTGACTAACGTATTTGGATCCAATTTTATTTCCAGGAGGAGCAAAACAATCACTGATTTTTGTGGAAGCAGGACTGAGGTCTTTTTGTCAGTGAAAATAAACACATTACCTAAAGTATGAACATCTTTCAATTAAAAATATAGCAACCGTAAAGGCATGCAGAATGGCCAGAATCACCTTTTTTGACAACATAAGAAATGCATGTAAAAAGCATGCAGTACCTTAACATAGAATAGATGCAAATAAGGATGACAAATATTTAGAGCTGAAACACTTGGGCTCTGTGGTGGTGAGCACCTACTTGCATGAGCATTCCCCCCGTCACACAAGGAATTGCTCGTCAGCAAGAGGAAAGGCTGATGCAGACTGACCTTTGCTGTTCCAAGGCAGTCGAGTTTCTTCTGGTCCCACTGGTTTTTAGCAATTTCTTATAGAAGGACTGCTCTTATCCCTCACTTTTATTTGAAGAAAAGTAGGTTTTCTCTACCACATTTTCTGACATAAACATAAAAAAGGCAGCATCTATAAAAATGTGGTACATAAATGTGGTTTAATTCCAGATTGCTGTTGGATTTAAGTGTTATCAAATTTCAGTACATTTCTGCCTTATGTTAAAGAAATATATTACTTAAACTTCAGTATGCAGTAATGTATGCTGTCCTACAGGAGATTTATTTTTGCAGGATATGGAGTGCAATGAAATGAGTCAATATGGTGAGGTGTATGTGATCTCTGGGAGTTAGACCATTGAACATAGGAAATGCATTGTTCTCTCTTGTGCGCAAACTATAGCATAGCACAGGTCAAGGTAAGACAGATTTCCTTTTATTGCTTTCAGAAGATGCTAGTAAGGGCTAGTATTGAACCCTCCAAATTTGGTTCGGTCTGGTTATGATCATGACAGAGGAAACTCGGGAGCTGAGCACAATGTATAGAATAATAGGAGAATATTTCCGTATCTTTATATTTTGCACTGTCTAGATGCTTATGAAAACTGAATGCAAATTGTGTAGAAATAGCAAACTATATTTTATAATATCTCTATTGTTACTCAGATGTTTAAATAGCATACCTTAAAATATCCTGTCACACATTATTTATATATACAATATATATAAAAAATTGCACATGTTTTTTATATATATATATGTACACACACATATATCTATCCAAGTATAATTTTAGCCTTCAGTACCTTTTTAATAACTGAAACCTTTCCTGAAAAGAGTTCAATACTTTTGAGAAATCAAATATACATTTTTCAAATTCAATTTGTTTTCATATATTTGTTGTACACAAATCTAAAATAAATTTCTTTATGAATAATTCCATTCTCCTTCCTCATTTATCTGTGTTTTTTTTGTTTGTGTTTTTTTGTTTTTGTTTTTGTTTTTAATGGCAGGTTTAGGTGCCCCCAGCTGCAGCATGGGAGCTGCTTTTTCTTGCTTTCCCTTATCTGCAGATGTTATATACCAGCCCCTTATCTCAGGCAGCTTTCTGGCTGGGGCACAGCACCGCGGGGTACCAGGTTTCCTTGCACTTACCAGCGTTTGGGAAAATATCGCAAGCATCCAGGCCCAATAGAGAGGGGGAATTGTTTAGAGAAGGGCTCAGCTTTCACCTTGGCAAAAGTTTTGGCTGCCTCCGAATGACTCGGTGTGGGGGCTGGTGAATGGCAGACAAGCTATAGGAGCCCCGCAGTGCCTGGGCTTGGTCCACAGCCGAGAAATTTGGCTGGAAAGCTGGGTTTTTCAAGGCTTTGTCTCTAAGGACGCAGATTGGGAAAGCCCCACGGGCAGCAGGGTAATGCTGCTCAGTAAATCGGCTCAGCAACAGGTTTTGAAAGATGGGTGCGAGGGAGGGAAGAGCTTGCAGGCTGTTTTCAAACCTTCTTCCATGGTTATATTCGTGGGATCCTGGGAGTTACTGGGAGATTAATACACCTGCTAATTGATCTTAAATATTGCAGGGTGTCCTAGGATACACTGAAGGCTTATTTTACCGGTTTAATATAATCTTCATTAGTCCAAAAATTAATCTCGTTTAGCCCTCTGCCTCCCACCTGCTCACTGTAGTTCCCTTTTGGATCTATAATGGTTTGATGCTCCTGAACTGGTGGACTAACTGGTACCCGCTGAAATGGGATGCACGTCTGGGTGCCCTGTATGGCTTTGCTACGCTAAAAAAAATCAGTGTGTGTATGTGAACTGGTTAAAACTGGGACCTTACCACAGCCACTACAGCACACGTGCCCCACATGGACAGTGATAGACTGGCATCTGGGTTTACACAGCAAAGACATCGCTCCAAGAAGGGAGACAGAGCTTGTAGTGAAGAACTGCATCGGCCTCTCATTTGTACTCACAGGTAAGTGGTGTCTGAAAGCTTTGTCCTGTCTCGTTAAAAGGCAAGGTAAAGTCAAAGTGCCCAACTACAGCCCAATGTAAGATAGAGATAATAATGACCCTCGGGGTCAGGCCTGCCCAACATGCTAGCATGAAGCATGAGATGTTATTGTCCCCTTAACAGTGACCAAAGTGGAGCTGTCTGTGCCACTAGCTAAGCCCCATTTTATTTCCTCTCTTCCTTATTCCAAAGAACGGCTTCTTCCCTCGGTTAAGTAAGACAACATGCTAAGTCAACGTTTCTGTTGGAGTGATGCCGAAGAGTACATCATCCCAAACATGCACAGTGTGGATGTTGGTAGTCCGCTGATTGTACTGAAACATCTCAGTCAGTTCCCTTAGCCTTGCTTTGCAGTCCATTTAGCCAACTGAGTTGGGTAAACCATGAGGTTAAGCCTTCTGTAACAGAATATGTGATTTATGTTCATTTTTCTTTTGCTCAGTATGTTAAAAGTGCCTGTGGCTAATTGCAGTGCACGGCCAGTAGTTCTCTGCTCCTTCACCCGTGGTCTGTGAGGGGATGTGAAATACATGATACAGGCTACTTTACCGGTCCTAACTCAGAGTTTCAGTCTCACTCTTCCCATCCTTGAAGGATTGTGAGGATGCAAACAAAACAGATGTCTGCACTTTTGGAATTAAAATCAGTGCATCCCGTACCCACTTGCATATAGAAAGAAAGGGCAAGCATTAAGTGGCACTGGAAGCAAATTCATCAGCTTCCAAATTCAGTAGAACAAGACTAATGAGCATTGCTTAGCTCATTGGTAAACTGAACTAATAGTTCTTGGTTTATTGACTATTAAAATGAGGCCACCTACAGGTCCCAAAATAAACCTGCAAAAATGTTTAATCTGGCATATTTGAATAGCTGCATTCCGGCCTGGCTTGCTCCCCTTTGTTGTAAAGAGAAGTGATACACCACAGGGCCTGACTATGCTCTTCAGATCAAAGCCACGAGAGCAGTCAGCAACTGCATTACTTTTATAGTTACTTTTTTAAAAAAAAAAAAAAAGGCATGATAGTACTTCTAAATCCACCACAATCAGCGAAATCACTGAAATGGCCAAGCTCCACGCAGTTTAGCCATGTGACATCCTGAAATCCTTCTACAGGCCACCAGTGTAATATTAAATACACCAAGCAAAAAGGTCTCAGTTATGTCCACATGTTTTTGGGATCAGGACCTGCTTGAGCAGCCCAAATTAAGCAGAAATAGTACACTCAGAAACCTTCCCCAGAGACCTCCTAGGACTTATAGCCAGCCTTCTCAGACCTTTCACTTAGCCAATGTAGGCCAGTAGAGAAGGAGAAGCAGTTCCAGAAAATAGAAAAAAAGAAAGAAACGGCTCCCAGTTTCAAACTCCTGTTTTATTTGCCTCTTATTAGACAGCTTTCAAATGCTGAAGACATTTCACTCTGCAGATGTCTTAGCCAGGGCATTCTCGTTTAGTGCTCTTTATAGTTTCAGTACAGATGATACCAGAGGTCTAACTTCTTCTAGCCAGAAAATTTTACTGCCCTCATGTGCCAGGTCTGTTTCCATCACCTCCCTTTTCACTTGCTGCAGGGATTTTCTTCTCTTTTGTTTTTCAGTAGCTGGCACTCCATACAATGGTATAGTATTTTTTTCTTTTCACTATAGTCTAAAAACTGTCAGAAGTGGGGTTTCACATAGTCTCAGACTCCATACATCTCAATTCTCGTCTGCCCAGGTGCCAGGACTCTGTTCCCCTAAAACAATCAATCCCCTAGTGGCAATAGAGGAACCTTGGCAAATCTTGTGTGCCCACTTGCAGGGAAAAGTAGCGGTTCTTTAGCAAAGCAAATAAAATATGTGTTTATCATCCCATTAAAGTTAACAAGTTGATTTTGTGTGTGAGATAGTTAGTTTTCATGTTTTTCCAGGCCACCCCTTCTTCTTGCAGTCTGGGTATTGTCTCCTCCAGTTTACAACTTTATTATTGTATGTTTCATACAAACACGAACATCTGGAGAACATCCTCAGGTATAACTGCTGGGCAGTGCAGAAAATATCTGGTGTGATCTGAAACAGGTTTTTCTTCCCTTGAAAGCACACTCCTGGGACTGGGAAACTTAGAAGGTCTATAATGGCACAGAGATCCTTTCACCTCCAGAACACCACTTCACATTTGGCTGAGTCTGTAACAGCTGGCAACCCTGGTGATTTCTTTTCCGTTCACTGTTTTTTGTGAAATTAGTTGGTGCTGGTACCAGTTCATAGAAATCATTGTGGCAGTATCCCTGAGAGAATCAGTGATGCTGGAACGGATAAGGAGACCGAGTTCCTTGCTGTAGGAGCAATCCATTTTTGTACAGAGAGAGCAGTGAAAAGAGAGAAGGGTAGGCGGCGGGTATAGGGAAGATGAAAGAGGAATTACCATTTTGCCCCTTGCTGTTTGCCCCACCTGCTCATCTTAAATTCTGGATTTCCACCATGGGATTGTGAGATCAACATAACTCCAGACAAATAAAATAACACAGGCTTCTGAAAGCCTGTGAAAATAGGTGCTGATTCTTAACTTTGTTCCGGTGTCTGTTTAACACCACTGACTTCAGTGAAACAAAGCTACTATAAGTCTGAGGGGATGGAAAGGACTAAGGTCTACTGGGAAAGATTCCTCAAGGTGTGTGAGAAAAAGTATTTTCAAGATTCATTTAAAACTTTCAGTGGGAATAGGATGCCTTTGGAAAATCCCACTCCTCCAAATAACGAGTACAGAAAACCAGAATCCTAAAAATAGCGGGCTGAATTCTCAAAAGAAAGGCACATACCATCTGAAGCACAGTCACTGCTGCGTTTTTCTGTGGTGGTCACCCCACTGCCTCTCTGTGTGCATCAGTATTGCTCCATTTTCACACACTCCTTTACAAGCTGTGGAAGATACGATCACAGCATGTTCCTTCAGCCTTCATACCTTTGCTGCTTCGGCCCCGAGGTACAGGAACCTGAGAAATGTGATCATTTTACCTTGTTCCTAATTTGAACGGTTTCTAGGAAAAAGATGTGAACAGCTTTTTCCTAAGCTGAAAAATAGTCCAAACAATCTCTAGAATTTGTTGTCTCCATATTGCCAACTTTGGCTCTGTGGGCTAGCACCAGTCCCAGCAGTCACAAGTGACCATGAATTCAGCATTCTCTGCTGATAAATTACAACTTTATCTTTGTTTGGCTAGGGCTTTTAGTAGCTGCCAACTCAAAACCATTGCCTAATATATCATTAGAGGGCAAATATGTTCCTGTGTACTTCTGTGGCATGTAAGCAGATCCTACCAAAGCCTGGGCATTCCAGCATCCTGCTGAGGAAGGAAAGCAGTGCCCCAAATCATTTAGGCTGCAGATTTTCTTTGCAAATCAAATATTTTTTGTTTTTCAAGGTCAGACACTTGGGGCTGTTCAGGTCACAAGACGCCAGAGGTTGTTTACTTTGGAAAACAAGGACAGCAGTGGTGGGAGGTGCTTTTAGCAACACCCAAATCTAATGTTTTAAACCAAACAGCAGTCTGGCCAAAGGGCAGCCTCACTCATCTTTACTGACACCATGACATAGAGGGAGGGCATCCAAGAGCTGACTGACGTACATGCAACAGGAATAATATTTGGTATTCTCACTTACAAACTCAAATACCTCAAAGCATGTGGGGGATCCTCAAATGAGAGGAATAAATATTTTGCATTGACTGCAGTCAGTGTTTGCAGTGGAAAGTGGTTTCTTCAAAGGCCGAGGCAGTGCCCAGTAGTGGGTTGCATCTAAAAGCGTTTTGGTCATAGAGGAGCAGCGCTTTTCCTACTCCCAGGTGCCAAGTGGGGTGGTAGGTTTTCCTCTGCCCTTCAGGTATTTTATTTCATCTTTCAGTTGGGTCAGCTATTCAGGCTATGGCAATTTCTCTAAGCCAGGTTTCCTTCTAAATCATTAGAGGGAAAAAAAAGAGAGAGAGAGAGAATAAATGCATCTTTGAGAAGCTGATATAGAGTAGAAAGGAAAAAAAGTGTGAAAAGTTCCTACTATCGGTACAAATGCAGGCACTTTAACATACAGATTTGCTTTCCTTTTGAATTGCATCGCAGGGCTGAGACTGACCGAGCCGGATGCACAGCTTTGCTTCTCCTTGCAGACTGGCCAAGCCCGCTCTTTTCAAGGGAATTGTCCTACCTGAGGACAGCTGAAACGGCACGGTCTCCTGGAGGTTATTGAATCTGCTCTGGAGAAACCCTGTGTCTCCAGCCACTTCCACCCCTATCTGGGTGGCCATGCGCAAGCTTATAACATTGTTTTAAAATGCATGTGACTTTCTGTATGTGGTTTTTTTTTTCATCCTTGCTTTTTCACCACAAACCAAAATTGCCGTAGATAACTGCTTTCACTCTGTGAAGACATTTGTATCCTGTTGATATTTAATTAGTAGATACATTCTGCGGGTCAAGTTAGAGGGCAAAAATAAAAGTCAGTTTTAGATGATTCAGCCCATTCTTAACCAGTAAGCTGGTGTTTAGCAATGTTAAACTGTAATAAAAATCCACGTCTATGTGGGCTCACCTAGAGTTTCACAACAGCAGTGAGGATAGGGCACACAGCTTCCTATTTCAAATGTCTTCAAAACATCCCTTCAAAGAATCTCTATTAGGTGTTAGGAGTATAGAGGCTGTGGCATCCAGTTACACAGTTCTGACCATTTAAGAGAGGTGAATAAAATAGGGTTGGTTTTAGAAGCATACTGTGAATGGATTACTGTTTTACCCCTGAAAATACACATTTCTTCCAGTAGTATAAGTGAGGGGAGCATTTATACCACCAGCGTAGGAAACACACATGTCTTTTCTCCAATGACTAAACTAATGAGAGCTATCAAACTTGCTAATGGCTGAGGGAAAGCCTTTCAGTGCCTCGCGCTGTTAAAATGTAAGTGTTTTCCATAGAGTTACTTCCGACTGCCACCAGTGCGAATGAGAGGCAAAGAAGGCACAGCACCAACACAGCCCGATAACCCAGGTGCTCTTAATGGCAGTGGGTGAGGACGGAGAAGCAAGTCCACCAGCCCTGGCAGAGAACCTTACAAATAAACTGCGAGACACTTGCTCCCTGACCTTGAGCCTTAGCTAGTGGATACATTTCCGAATTAACTACCTTTTAGACCACTGATGTTCCAGGAAAAGGAATACAAACTCTGCCACTTTCTGTAAGGGAGGAAGAAAGGACAAAACCGCAGAGCTAAGGCACTGGTCCGGGTGACCGTCCTCGAGCCGTGCCAGGTCAGCAGCCATGAGGACAGACAGGCCAAGTGCCTACAGGCAGATCCCAAAGGTGGGTCACCAACATTTGCTTTCCAAACGCACGCACTGCCCTGGGCGATGCATCATCTCAATGTGTTTGTCGTTACGTGAAGGAAAATCTGAACTCTGTTCCACTCAGTTCAGGAACCAAAGAGCTTGTCTTCACCATGGTTCGTGGGCTGGGCAGCCAGCGCTATAAGGGCTGTGAAAGAGTAAGGCTGGGACGGTTTACAAGATGATACTTACTTAGAGATGCCTTCAAATCAGCTGAGGGAAACACTGCTTTTAAAAGCCAGACATTAGCTAAGAATATTTATATTTTGAGAGTAACAGGATAACCTGGGACAAAATGCTCACCTCCAGCTCACAAAGTGTTTTCATGCCCAAGATTGTATTACAGTTTAGAAAATTCACAGCAAAGTCTCCAGGTTTGTTTGAAGACATGCATGAAGAATTATATGGTGAAACGTTTCATTCTGGCTGTGAAAAAAGTTAATTCAAAACAACTAAAACGTCAGCCATAAAGATGTACAACATTTTTCAGGAAGCCTTGTCCACCCTGAACAAATGTTTTCATAAAAAACAGCCCTCCCGTAATAATCACTGTTATTGAAAAGACATCCCAAGGTTGCTGTATGGAAATATGTTAAATACGTTCTGAAATTCAATCTAATATAATTTCAACATTAGAGCTCATTCATAATCCTGTATTAAAAGGCTATGCAATTTTCATGAAATATGTCTGTCTGTGTAATCATGAATGCTGAATATTGTCATGGCTTTCCAGGAATTTTCAACCTCAATGCAGAGGAAAGAAAACTCTTCCAACTGGACTTTTACACCACTGAGCAGAAATAACAATAACAGCTCTAAATTTAAAATAAACATTTCTGGAAAAATACTATCTTTTAAAAGAGGCTGTAGTCTGAATTTCAAGCTACTGGTAATATGACACAGAGGCTTAGAGTGTGCCTATGGCTACAGCCCTTTGCTTTGTGCAGTACTGAGGACAAACAGGAATCTGTTTATTAACACCTAGATTTAGAAAACCATTCCTTCGGACGGATTTGGGCTAGACCTCATCAACATTCATTTTGAACCCCCAGGTTTACAACTGGATGCAGCCATTACTCAGATTATCGAGTCAAGTCTTGCCAGTCCTTGCTAATTGTGCATTGCAGCACAGGACCAGAAGTGCATGCAGCATCGCAGGGTGGAAGGGTAGGGAGAAAATCTTCAGCCCCACCTTATATCTGAAGTGCTCGGATGAGTATGGTAGCTGCTTGCCACAAATTTGTGTTTGTAATTTTCTAAAAGAATCAAAGCTTAATAACATAGTACTTGCACACACAAAAAGGTGAGGAGTGGGAAAATTTCTGCGGCTCTCTCTAATGTTCCTATTCACTGATGGCTCTTTGATATTTCTACTTTTTACGAGCAACATTTTTTTATTAGTGGAATATTGCTGATTCCGTGGCATGACTTTAAAATGATAGGAAAAATTATACAACTGGGATCTCAATTATTCAGCACAGCCATTTTAATCCTTCATGTTATTTGATCCAGTACAAGGCAATATACGTCTTATTTCCAATTAGAATACAATTCTCACTATATTCATCATATATCGATGTCTGCTTTTCCATTTGCCAGAGACATGAAAGGCTGTGATTCAAAGAGTGCCATTCAGACTGCCCCACTTGTGGACAGTTATACAGTGTCGGCAGGCTGCGTATAGGTTTGAGTCCCATATCCCAGGGAGCTGCTGGGCACTTTCTTTCCTGCAGAGCTGGCAGCGTATTGCAGGAGCGGCTCTTGGGTGCCTCCGCAGCCCCATGCCATCTGCATGAACAATATTGCAGGGCACGTCTGTTTGAGACTGCTCAACTGCATGCAGCAACAAGAGCATCTCTCGGCGCCTGCAGGCCTTAGACTGCAAATGCCCTAGCAGCGCTATGTGCTCTGTGACCCCATGCTCTGCTGCCCTTGCTCTCCTGGGGGTGAAGTGCAGGAGGCACCAGTGCTGGAGAGGAGAGGAGAGGAGAGGAGAGAATGGTGGGGAGAATGTCACCCCTAATGAGAGTGATGAGTTGCTGTGCTCTAGCACATAACTTTACCACTCTGCCTCTCTCTCCCCATCTACATAAATAGAGAACAAAACCCTTCTATCTAATGCTTGAGTAATATCTTGAAAGGTATCTTGAAAGCCTCCAGTGACTGTAAAGCTGATACTGACTGCAAAGCTGAGTGTCCCTTCTGTGAGTTGGAGAAAGAAGCATGCACTTATCCCAAGACTTATCCCAGCTGTATAGTACAAGGCTAGCATGATGTGAAAACTCTTTAATATTCTTCTGGCTTCAGCTATTCATATCCAGATGGTGACACCTAGAGAGGGCTATGTCACAAAAAAACTCCCAAAAGCCACATATGGGCAAAGTTTTGCACTATAAACATGTGGTTCTGCTCACCCCTTGCCTAGCACAGTTACTTGTCGACCTGGGTGGGTGTCAGCATCCACCTCTTGAGCATTTGCCTCCATCCTGTGCTCACGGGAAAGAAAAAGTCTGCTATCTACATGAGCAAACTCTTCAGAAAATTGTCCGTCTGATTTAACAGATGTGTATCCAGTTTTAGTTGGCCAAAAAGCATGGAAGAGGCCTTTGTTCCACGAAAATGTGCCAACCACTTTGATACACCTCAAAGAGATTTCGGCGGGCAGACTGTCCATCTCTCCAGTTTTATGGTCCCTTTGAGAACAGGTTTACGCTTATTCCTTTGGTAACATAAGTATGCTATGGAAGGCTGAATCTCCTGAGAAGAAAAGAAACAGACCAAAGCTCAGCAGCATGTTGCTCAAAGCCTTGTCACAGGCTGGGAGATGACAGGCTCCCTACACAGCATGCCAGTGAGCTGAGAGGTGAGGGCGGGAAGGCAGGTGACATTAGATGGTGGCAGGACTCCTGTGAATTATCCCTGGAATCAGAGGCTGACCCGCTCTCATTTCTTTTTTTTTTTTTTTTCCTAATACGCAGGACTCCAGCCATGATTCATGCAGATATGAGCTGAGAGCAAAACTATAGTGCTGCAATGATCTGGTGTTTTCTAGATCTATGGGTTAACCTGAGTTAAGGAACCTTCCAAAAAAGCTGCTCCAAAGCCTCTTAGGCCTGGTGCAACAGTGGCAAACAGAGCCCTCGGAGGGGGGGTGAGGTCTAAACTGAGAAATGACACAAGTGCCTACCCGTCTGGGTACAGTAGGCTTCTTTCCCACACTTCCACCTGAACAGGCTGCTCTCTGCAGATGCAGCTATCAAAGTGGGATTTTAACTGTTTCTATCTCAGACTTCGCTTATTCATATACGTCCACAGTGTCCTGGCAAGTCACCAAGTTGCTGTAAGATGGTGTTGAGAAGATGGATGGGGAACAGTGGTTCACTGATTCTTGCAGTATGAGAACTCTAAGGGACCCAGTGAAATTTGCAGACAGGAGGTTTAGTGGAAGCAAGAGGCAGCACCTTCCTGTACAACGCCGAGTTGCTCTGTGGGACTCATTGCTGCAGGATGGTTTGGGGTGCTCAAGCACACACAAACTCCAAGAGATTAGGCAAAATGATGGCAGTACAAGTGCGTAACATTTAAAACCAGTAATACAAGTACAAACATGAGTTCAGGGATACCCTAATCCATTTACTGCTGGATGGTGGGAGTCCGCAGTGGAAAACTTGCCTCTTTTCTTACAAATGTTCATCAAGGAGGCACCACTGGCGCTTGGAGAGAGGAGGCTAAGCAAGATGGCCTCGGGCAGCTGTTCTTCAAGTGCAAACACTTCTGTAACTGTGCAGCTCACCCAGGCATCCTGAGTGTGTACATACGTGCACATGTGCATGCTCCCACCCTGGGGTGGGAATGAATTTGACAGCAGGGAAGCGTGCGTGTGAGCGGCTCGGGATCTGGCACGCTCTGAGCTCATCTCGTTTGTCCTGCAGTACCAGTGCCCTCAGGGGCACTGAGGGCTTGAGGAGAGGAAGGTGATTCTGCAAGGTGCTGAGCGCTGTGGGCTCAGGGCAAGCGCCAGTGAGCTCCCTGCACGCCTTGCTGCAGGGCTGCCAATCCATGCGCGTAGCCTCTTTCCCCAGGCCACTGTATTAATGCCCAAACGTCACCCCTGTACCTGGTTAGGCAGCACTGCATTCCCTTCGCATCTCTGGAAGGTGTCCTTCGTCCTTTTAAAATAATGGCTGGTTTGTGCTGCAAAATCAAAGGACCAACGCACGTCGCACTGTGTTTGAACTCTTTCTGTCAATGAATGTCTTTACTGCAGGTGGCAGATGTTTGAACTAATCCAAATACACAGTGCTTTGCAAAGGTGTGTGAGGGCGTGCTCCCGCAGCACTGAAGTTTTGCGATGATTTTCCAGGGCCTTTTTTAAAAACTGTTCCCTTGCTAATCTTGATAGTGAGCTCTAAGAGTCATGGTGACACTGGAGAATGTTTTAATATCCTTATAGACAACTTCTGGCAAGGGCTTTTACAAGAAGATCAAAAAGCAGATCTATATGTTTTCACATAAATATTTAAAAGTATTATGCTGAAAATACTCTTTTTTACTCTACTGGTAGGGAAAAAGGCTTTAATAACTGTAACATCACGTAGCAGTGGCATCCTGAATGTGGTGATGAAGGGACAGAGAAAGTCCAGACCCTGGCACCACAGAGCTTTTCCAGATGTGGCTCCACATTTACACAGAGAACACCTGAGATTTAACTTACGGCTGCACTGACAAAGAACAAGAAATTTACCTAAAATGATGCAGCCGGGCTACCTGTATTCTTTTGAAAGCTGCAAGAAGCAGCCCCATCATTTCAAAAGTGAATGAGCACAGCCCTGAAAACTGTGAATCCTCCAAAAGCCTCTGCCCAGCAGAAAGGCAGCTGCGGGAAGCTGCTGAGAAACTCACTGCTGCTTCTACAGGATGAGTGATCTCTGCTGCTCGAGACGTCCTTCAGAAAGGCTACCCAGGGATGGACGTTGCAGGAGGGAATGCTAACCATCACCGTGCTGGTACAAATCTCCTGCGTTTAGTTTTTGGCAGAGAGGTAGGAGGCTGCCCTAAGGATAGCATGGCTCAGTGAGGACCCAAGGGAGGGGACTTGAGGATTGGCTTCCCTGGGGTAGGCAGGGAACGGGAGCGGGCACTGGCAGGAGAGGGAAGTCATCTCCTACAGCATTTGGTATATTCCTTTTGTGGGCCTGGACTCGGCACTAAGGTCTCGCGCCTCTGTGAGGGAAGCAGAAGGACTTCAAAACATGCTTCAAATGATTTCATCTCAAAAGATTAGCAAATGTGGGTGCTCTTGGGCGGTGAGCTTTGTCTGCAAAACTGGGGGAGGAACGCAGGGAGAAAGGAAAAAAAGTAAAAGCCACACGAATGAGAACAGGTAGACTCATACAGTTCGCATTGGAGAAAACTAAGGAGAAGAGCAGTTATGAACCAACTCAGTTCAGCCAGTAATGCTGACAGTGGGGAATCCTTAACTCGCCATCCTTGCTCTCGTCCCTAGGCATGCATGGCCATGTGGGTCTGAGCACTCGCCTGCGTCCCCTCACAATGTCGTAAGTCACAGACTCCGTGACGTGGATGCTACGGCAGTAAGTCAAGCAAAAATCTGTGCTCTTGACCCCAGTGCTACCCGCAGGAGGGGGAAGGGGCTGTGGTTCAGGGTGGCGAGCACAGAGCTTTGCTGCTCCCTTCCAGCAGATGCAAAGACTAAAATGGCCTCCGGGCTCCTGCCGTTAGCCACCCAGCCACTCACCTGCATGTTTCTTGCCTTCCCTGTGCGTCTGGTGGCCCTTGCAAAGGCTGAGCAAGTGGCTGCAGCCTGGGCTAAGAGGAAAGCGGCCTGAGAGGGGACACTGGTGACAGAGCTGGAGGGCAGTGGGGTGCGTTTGGGCTTTTTAAGGTGAGTACATCTACGGTGGGTGGCTGAAATTACCAGAGGGTAACTGTTCCAGAGAGAAGCATCAAATGCTGCTGCCATCACAGGTTGTGACTTAATAGCTGTAAGTTTCCCACCTGGTGGCCCCAAGTAGGCACTCAATATGTTGAGAAAGAGCCGTATCTTCACTTCTACATGCAGGCCAAACCCGGGCAGGTGGAAGCCTTTCCACCTCCCTGTTTGTGGCCTTTCCCCCTGCCTGCCTGGTGCATTTGTGCTCAGAGGTTTGCAGGGGCACCGGCTGGTCCGTGGGTCACCAGGGCGGGGAGGAATGCACGCGGTCAGGTCCAGAGCTTTCATCGCACGGGTATGCGTCAACGTGTCACTTTAAAGTAGTTCAAGTAAGAGATTTGGGGGAACAGATGAGGAGGAGGGAGGCAGGAAACATATCATAAATCCACAGCTAGAGGGGCTCTGAAGTAAGAGCATTAAAGACTCCGGAAAACACATAAAAATCTGCCAGCGAGAGGGCACTGTCAGTGCGTCCTGTCAGTGCAGTTTGCTTTTTATTTCCTAGTGTGCAATATGATATAAAAAAAGGTTCACCTTTACTAGATGATCCATGAAAGCACGCATTTTGTATGAGATTTATTTTTCATATGCGCAGACCTGGCATTTCCAGACACGGGTGGATATCCATCACCATCCCATAAAATGAGGCCGTTCCTCTCCCAGACTGGCAGCAGAGCCAACCCTGCCGGGTGCCACCAGCACCTGCGGTCTCCTAGGGACTGTCCCCTTCACATGCTGTTCCCAACACAAGGGCCACTTCTTTTTGTTTCTACTTTTTGCTTAAGTAGACCTGAACAGAAGAATTTAGAGTTAAATAAAAAATAATGGACAAAATCAGACTGAAATAATTTTCCCCCTCAAAATCCCACTCGTGCAATCATCAGATATGTGAGGCTTTGCACTTTCTCATGTTGCCATTGTAAAAAGAGAGAGAAAATTTGAATCCACTCAAATGTTATGGAGAGTGTCAAATACTACAAAGAGATTCTGTAGGCATATATCCCACTGCAGGGACCTGAATTTCCCCCAACACCCAGAATATTAAGCAAGTTGGGGCTTGTGCTTTTAGATAGAGATTTGAGAGATGGGAACATCCTGACTTGCCTAAAAATGACTGGGGAAAGGAAAAATTGCCAACACAGCAACCACCAGCCTCTCTGGCAGCCAGCTGTATCTCATTCAGCTATCCCTGCCACCTTCATGGAACTTAACGTCCAAAATGGGGAAAAGGCCTCCAGGCTCCGGCCAAAAGACTCTGTGATGCAAGCGAACCCTTCACACTAAGGGTAACCAACTCCATACAGTATGAAAAATCATTTCTCTACAAGTGCATGAGCTAGGACGTCCCAGCCTGCGAGGGGAACATCCTGCTGACAGTCCTTGTCTTACTCATTGGCCACCCTGTAGAGTACCGAGGACACGTACCCGTAATTTGGGTGGCAGTTGATTGCACTAGGACAGAATCAGCATGGCTCCAAGTACAACACGCTGCGCCTGCGACGTATTCGTACATCCTGAGCATTACACCATTGGGAGGTAGGAGAGAAGAGCCCATCGCACTCGGGTGTCCCTTCAGGGCCTCCCCGCACAGCCCAGCACACCGCTCTTTTCCTCGGCCGCCCAGCTCACCTCACTCTTCTCCTCCTAGCACAGCCTGAAAGCTTTTGCTGCTGAGACCGCATTTTCATTTCTACAGTTTCACTGCCAGTCTATGCGTGACGCATTACTGGTGCGGAGTAGAGAGGAAAGAAAGAGAGGGAAGCACAAGGAGCAAAGCAAACACCTTCAGGAGGATAGAGACTGCACAGAGAGGTGCCCGCTTGCCCTTCTCAACCAGACTTACCCTCCTTCTGCCTTGCATGGCCGTCCTGCTTGCAGCACTGCCCTTTGGGGTTTGTTGGGAGCCACAGAAGCTGCAGACCCTGCGCATCAGCCTCCCAGGCACGTCCTTCATCACACCTGGCAGCGTGGGACCGGCTTTCACCTCTGAGGTATTTAGAAAACACAGGTGCATTTCTCTCCAGACCAACAGGCTGCTACACCTGAAGACACTGGATGTCTTTGCTCTGTTTATGGGATGCTAGGAGGAGCATGTCCAAGGTGATGCCCATCCTGTGAAATCCTGAAGTGCCTGGAGCACAGTCAGGGTGTAACAGCCTGTGTCATTATTTGCCAGGCCACCAGAGAGACATTGTCTGAGTGCTTAAGAACCCATGGGGTCTCCGGACACTGTCATGGTGAAGGGAAAGACCCCAGGTGAAGTTTCGTTTGGGAGAGCTGGCAGCCCCATGAGCCCCCAGCCTGGCTGCTGGGGTTGCAGCTCCGCAGCATGTGGTTGCAGGCTGGAAATACTGGGGGCAGGGATACCCACTGCATACCTTTGAGGTTTACCTGGCTTCCTCTCACCCCATCCACCCACTCCAGGCAACAGGAGGTTTTCAAGACTGTTGCACAAATACTGCTGTAGCTGGTAAATGGAGCTTAACTGCGGAACAAACAAACAAACAAACAAAAAACCACAGGGCTCCTCATTTCTATGCAGAAACGCAAGGCAACTGCATTCTAGGTCACATGTGACCCTGGCTGTCTGAACGTGAGGGAGCTGTGAGGAGCTCAAGATGGCCGGAGCTGTCACTGCTCCTGGGCACAGACCTGCTGTAAGGACCAAGGGGCCTGGTGGCTGCTAGGAGTGACAGTTACTTGATGGAGAAGAAAAATGTGACACGATGCTATTTATTTGCCTGTTATTCAGGAAAATGGGTAAATCTGGTGACCTTCACCAGAGTAACCAAGTGCAGTGCATTTCACTGGTTTGGGGCTGCATGTTTGTGGGCTCATCCAGGTTCGTTCTGCATTTCCTTCCCCTTGGTACAGTTTCCTATTTTCCCACCTTTGTCTGCTGATTTCCTCTTCCTTTCATCCCTGATTTTGCAAAGGCTACAGAAGTGCATCTGCTTCAGTGTCTTCTGGAAAAGCTGTGCTCCCTCTATGGGAGCTACACGGGACATCTCGCACACAGCCAGCCACCTCCCAGCGCCTTAAAAGCTGCTGAGCTAAAATTTCACCCTGGTTTTGTTTCTTCTGACTGTAAAAGTATCAGCAGGTTGTTGCTGCACATGCACTTCAGGAGGGCTTTAGCAGGCTGTCATGGCTGTTTTTTGGAAGCAGGTCTGGGGGGCAGTCCCCATGTGTTTTTTGGTTGAAATGTGAGCTAAATGGCATACACGGATGTCCTTGCATGTGCGTACCCGGTCTGTGGTTCCAGGAGGGGCTGTGGGAAGAAAGGGAGGGTTTAATCCGTGTGGCCCAAGCACCCTGCATCCTCAGGGATGGGCTGATGGGGTGGGGGGCATGGGGGCAGGAGGACTGGGGGTCCTGTTCCCATGTGGGGCTGGGGCAGCTGTGGCCGTGGGTCCTGCTGAGGGTCCCATGGGCTGGGGGGTGTTTGCCGACTCCAGCCCCCAGCCCCCTGGCACGCAGCCCAGTCCCACGAAATATAAACCAAAGAAGCATAAACAGATGATTACATGACAAATATATCATGATTAGCCAGATAGATCCCAAATGTTTGTTCTGTAAACTGCAACAGGCAGCACAAGTGTTCCCTGCAGCTGCAGTTTCTCATCTTATTTGTGTAAGTGTGCCATTAAGCTTAGACATGGGCAAAACAATCTTTCCTTGATTCTCACTTAAGAAGCTGCTTAAAAAATGTATTATATCAATGTCTGATTCAACCCCTTTGCAACTGGCATTGTACTGTAAACTAGATCTCACTTAATAGAAAATCTATGCTCATTTTTTCTGCCAAGTTACTTGCTTTTCGTTCTGAAGTCAGTAAAGTGGTTTGTTTCGTGAATGAAAGCTGGATTCCTTTAGCAAGATGGCAGTAACACTGACCTCTGTTCATGCATTGAATTCCTGCCTGGTGGGAGGCAAGGTTGGAGGAAAGGTCTAGTTCATTGATGGCCAGAACTTGCTGAGTGCCGGGCTGCAAACCTGCCTGGAAAGGGAACCATTCAGAGGGCTTCTTGGATGAGCCCAATGAAGCCATCCTTCTCCCTCTTTGGTTTTAACCATCTGCTGGAAAGATGGGTCTGATTCATCACAGCTTGGTAGAGAAATTTTTTAATATAGAAAATGGCAATAAATTGAAGGGGGGGGTAAGCTTTAGTTTTCCTATTGCTACTGCCTGTATCAGAGAAGACTATTTGAATTTCACAGCATGAAACATTCAGTGAGGACAATGCTAAAAATCAAAACCAAACTCTTCCAGCCATTTCCCAAGGCAGGCAGCAGGTTTTATACTGTTTGGATCCTAAAAAGCGTTCTGGAAGAGGGATAATCTGGAAAAGAAAAAGTTTTTGTGAAGTTGATTGTCAACAGCATCTTCCAGCATCTAGTGCACGAGGGCTGTGCTAAGGGAGACATGTCTGCAATTTAAGATGTTACCGGGCTCTGAAAAGGTATTGTGTAAAAATAGCCACTTTTCATTTGATTGTTTTATCTGTTGAATAAGGTGATAAAACCTGTGGTCTGAGTTTTTAGACCTGGAGAGGACCTAGAGTGCAAGTCAAAACCCAAAAGGTTCACAGAGGCACAACTGAAAAACACACTAGAGGTTTCTCTCCTTTGTGTCTTCTTAGTCCTTCAAAGCCAAGGAAGCATTTGGAAAATTAGCTGTGGACTGCGCTCATTGTTACGCCATCAACAGATTCATTAACTAATCCTCCTCCTCTTCCTCATTTTCTCCTTGCCACTTTAGCAATCGATTTGCTTCATCTGCAGGTGGAGGAGTAACCTTATTGAAAGTGGAGCAAGATGCCCACAGTCCAAGCCAAACTGCAGCCACAGCAATTGAAAACACAGCATCTTATTTTGGCTCTCACACCACTGTCAATCAAGAAGAAACCTATTAAAATCAGAGGAATTACACCAGCACAAAGTTGGTTTCACTGAGATTAGGCTCTAACGTCGGTGTCTATTTTATTTGTACATTGAACAGATAGAAGTCACTGGGAAATCATCAAATTGGAACTCAGCAATTTTAATTTTCACTTTTTTTTTGAGTAAAACCATACTTTGTTATCCTTGCCAGAGTCTACTGGACTACTTTGAACTACTGCCGCCAGCTAAGACAACACTTCTTCTCTATAAGGTGAGCATGTTGAATATAGCTTATCAATGTAGTCATTTCTTTTTCTTTTAATTCACCTCATGACCTTTTAAAATTACTTTGCTCAACAAAGGACGATAGGGCCAATCCAACTCCCATTAAAGTCAGCAGGAGTCCTTTCATTGACTTCAGCTGAAGTTGGGCTGGGCCCAATAAGACTAGCTTTAAGAGTAAAAAATAGTAACTCATATAGCCCTTTATCTTGCCCCCTGTGGGGCATAACTGACGTCCCATCATGTTCACTGGGACAGGATCAGGCCCATAAAGCTGAGTTAAGCTATTATAGGTCTAATCACATAACCCAGAAGTTATATAGTATTTGCATTTCCTATTTTTAATCACACGGGAATATTTGAGAAGTACTAATGAATTTATGAATGGGGAAATGCTTCCAGCTGAACAGATTGAATTCCTCTTTGGGCTGCTTTGTGCTCCAGAGTATTCCCTTCTCAGAACAGGAAGATGACAAGGGCAAGGCTCAAAGGTGACTTCATGCATCTCCTTCACTCTTCTGCTTTCCCGCTCCGTCATCTCACACAAGCACAGTCCCACTCCTTTGCCAGCACCTTGCCAGGTCACCCCAGCTCCCCTCCTCTGTACTGTTTGCTGTCTCATAAGAAAGTGCCACTGGTGTCCTCCACCACCTGCCTGAAGGTGAGCAGAGCAGCTCCTGCATGGGTTCAGCCCCAGCAGGTACCCATGAGCAGGGCCAGCCCAGGGCAGGGTGGTGGTGTGGTTGCCCGTTGGTCTGATGGGAGGAGGTAGGCTGCATTTTATTCTTGGTTACACCTTTGGCCAGGTACATTAAATATTTGTTTTCTAAATAATGCTTAAAATATACCCTAACATGAGGAAATTTCCACCAACTACATAAACTGTCAGTCTATTTTATGATGTGGATTTTCCAGCAGCTCTGGACGTGACACAAAGCTGATGGTTTTTTCTCTTCATTGATTTTTCATGATGCTCTTTTTCCCTTTCTTTCTAATTACCTTATAACGACTCTATGTGGAAGACTGTCTCTAGCACACTGAGTTGTTTCACCACCAGGAGAAGAAAGGTCATTTGGCAGCTCTTCGAATCGCTGTTAAAACTACCACATACCGTAGGTGGTTGCGTGTTTTATTCAGGAGACCCTAGATCACAAATTTTCTTTAGGTTAAAAATAAATCCACTCACTGGCATCTGCAGAGAACATTTTCCAATGTCAGAAAGCTACCCCGCAGTCAGAATAATTTGTAGCAGCCACCCAGGGAAAGGTAGGCTCGACGCCGCAGACACGCTGCGAGACAGGACGCAGCCCCACTGCAAAGAGGCAGATGCTGTTCTTCGCTCACCCCGGTGTCACGAACCATTCTCCTGTTTCAGCAGAATCTAAATTTACCCACTCCCTTAAATATAGATATATAGCGTATTAGAAAGAGCTCTCAGATATCCTTGGCTTCTCCCCCCGGGCGGAGGAAGAGCCCCCCTTGATGCCTGACACCATCAGCAGTGGTATTCCATGCGCTCTCCCAAATGCACTGCAGCATCAACATCAGTCACTTCAAAGAGTTCTTTCATGTACCACATATTTTTTTATCCAGAAGGCACAAGCGAAAGGCAGATCTGGCTGAAACTGGCTTTACTCAGCTTGCCACTTGTGTGGCCCCTTGGAAAGGTCTCAGAAGAGTGAACAAACTTTCCGTGCGAGCAGGTGTAAGATATAAAGCTTTTTCTGTCACCTGTTGTTAGCACTGCAAGGTAATTAATGGCTTTGTGTTGCTCTCAGGGCTGTAGGTCCTACTGAGTGTAGGATTCCTCCCCGTCTGCAGTACAGAGAAGTCCTGTTCCCCGGCTGGGACATCGTGTGGAGGCAGGCAGTTTCCATTCCTCTCTGCTGAAGCTCCTGCTCATGTCTCAGGAGAAAACCTGCTGGCCATACTGGAGCAGGGCATGCCACAGTGGGATGGGAAACACAGCCGGCTTCACAGCCACCACCCCGACCACCGTAGAAATGTGGGCTGCCCCTCCCAGCACCCACCTCTCTGCAAGTGGCCAGGACCTTGTGCAACTTCATCTTTCAGGGTCAGCTCTCCCAGGAGCAATGTTTTGATGAGGAGGACAACCACAGGCTGTTTCAGGAGCCTGCATGCAGGAAAGCCCAGGGAGATATGCATACCTGTCCCACCAGCTCACCCTTCCTAGCCATGCGTGTGCTCAAGGAGCAAGGGATGTCTCTCTCCATCCCTGCCAAACCCCGACGCAACGACAGGAGGAGCCAGCCCAGCGGTGCCCCTTTTTGGGAAACCCTTGTTTTTCTGTGTCCCAGACACAAGTGATGGAGCAGGTTCACAGGAATCTGCCAACACTGCACAGCAGTGGCCTCTCCTTGGGCTATCCAATCCTTACTGTTGCCACACGTTCAACACTGTAGGTCTTTCTGCCCAGTTCTTACTAACTTTAGGCAACAGGCATCTAATTTAGGACCTTAATCGATGTAAGCTTCCTCTGTCATCTAGTCCACTGTCTGAGTGAGCCCTTGCTCTCTGCTAAGCACGGAGGAAGCCCACCAGAAATAGGCATCTGATTTGGCCAGTTAGGTGCCTGAAATCAGTTGGGATAAACCCAGTCTACATCCTCAAAAATCACTAATTAAGCCTTTCCCCAGCTTCCTAATCCCCTGCAAACATGAGATCTGATTAAAAATAATAGTTCACTTTTCCCCTGAAGCAGGAATATTGAGTAAAATGTTATTGGGAATCTTCCGATAAGTCATGAGACCTGATGACATTGCTTAGTGTTCAAGTGCCACCTAAAGCAACATTTGCTCCTAATGATTTATGGGCATGCAAATATTCTGGCAAATTCTCTGCTATTGGATCTCTGCAGGGAGAGACAAGCCAGACACTGCACTCTCCTGCTAACCAGAAGCCAGAAGAGCAGGGAAGGCACACACCAGATTTACTGCATATACCTTCATTGGCCAAACAGGGCAGGCAGCCAACAGCCCATTCCATGCATCAGCCATGGCTTCATCTTGTTTTTGCAGCCAAATGAGAATGGTGAGGCATATGGTAGGAGGTTGTATTTTGCACTCCTTTGATTCCCGTTACAAGATTCAAAGTTTTTTGGTTTACATGCTTAAAGAGCAGAGGCCAAGTTTCTTCATGCTCTTAATTACTTGGGTGCAACTAGCAAGAAAGTATGCTTTTCTCATCTAGAAAGCATTCGTCTGTAGCCAGTCATTTATAAAAGACTTTTGGGATAGTTTTTTCCATTTCTCTGCTCTTTGAATATTAAGCAGCAAGTAGAAACTGATCCCCTAGAGGATATAATGATTTCTGCTGCCATGGACTGTCGTGTACCTACCAAAAACATTGATTTCCTTTGGACCCACAGATATTGCCATTTTTCTGATTGATTGAATGTAGCTGCATATTTCCAAAATACACAAAGGTGGGACAACCACAAATGTATAATTAATGAATTGTTCTGGTCTTATTTACTACAGAAGTTACCTGAGCCCTGGCTGGAAAACATATCCATTCTGGTCTGGGCCAAATGCATGCCAACATGCAGTATATTTTCATTAGGTTACATGATATGAATGTTTTTAAGAATCACTTGTGTTCTCCCAGTCTGCCTGCCAGAAGTGTTGCCCAAATCCATTCCCTACTTAATCGTGAAGGAATGCTGTTCAAAAGATTTGGGGTCAGAAGTGCTCAATAAATCAATCCAGATACACTCCTAACGAGTGGTGAATTAAACAGCATTTGTTTTAAGATCAGAGGTCCTCTTGAGAGATTATTTTTTTATTGCAAGCAGAATTGCTCACTTGCAGGTATCAAGAAGCTGGGAGTTAAGACCTGTTAAGAAGGTCCACAAAAGAATCTGGATCCTCTTTACTGAAAGCATCTGAGTATGTCCAGACAACAGTGATAAATAGGTAAGACTCATGTCCTCCACTGGAACATCCTACTTGCTGAGTTAAGAAGAAACAAAAAATTTGCAGCTTCAGCTGGGAGGAAGCTATTCTCTGTTTATTCACCCAGGTTCTCACCTGTGCTGACCACAACACAGGACTTCAGAACAGGGAGTGTGGAGAACACAGCTGAGGTGGACAGGAGAGGTCCGGAGCCCACGCTCGCCAGCAGCCATGGCCACTCACTTTCTGGTCCCGCGGAGCAGGGCGCTGGATGCCCATGGAAGAGGCTGTCCTCAGCAGTGCCGGGCTCCTTGCTCCCCCGAGGAAGGGCAGCAGGAGAAGCTGGGGGCTTTTCCAACCTTGAAGGACCACATGTAAAATCTCAGGCAAAATGTTCAAAGGGGAAAGGATTTTGCTTGCCTGCAATATCGTGTTTATTTCTAGCCTTCTAGGTTTTTGAAAAGTTGTGGGTTTTTTTCAGAGCATTAGAAATTAATTAATTCCAGTTTTCTGACCACTGCCTAACTTCCCATCAGCCACCCTTCTCTGAGCAGGGCAGAAGGCTTCTTTGTCAATGCCTTGCTCATGGGGGTAGCAAGTGAATATAAAATACCTTCATGCAGCCTAAGAAGCATCTTGTAGCAGCTTTATACAGGAGCAAGAGCCCCCGAGAAAGCAGGAGAGAGTCAGGTCCCATGCCAATAGGGAGACAGCCACACTTCATGCTAGGAAAAATTAAGAAACCCATACATTCAAAAGGATCTGACCATACATCTCCCTTCTACTTTATTAGGAAAAGTGTAGCTAATTCCCTCAGGTGTCCTGAAAATGTCAGTTAGGTCCTTTTCTGTTTGCACACTATAGCGTTTTTGCCACACATTGCTCACTACAATTTCATTTAATTCTGGTTTAAACAGATAGGTTGCCATTTCCTTTCCTATGACAGTTCCACACTTGGACAGAAATACCCCATAGCACAGTCGTGTAAGACACAGTCATTGAGGGGATGGGAACTGCCAGGTGAAGGAAGTGGGTGCAGAAATTGAAAACATCCTTATAAGGAACAAGGGTTTTGAAGCTGCAGTTTCCATAGAATATTTAGCAATCTGTGCTCTGGGACTGAAGTATTAAACAAAGAAGTTGTTGTTGCTTTTAATAAAGCAATTTAAGGCTAGTGTGGGTCAAAACTTGGCATTTTCTTTCTGTGGGAAATACTGACATTTCCAGACAATTTTCATTCTGGACTGCAACAAAGACTACTAAAGTTTTACCTATCCTGTGGGAATGAAATTCTGAAAATATTGTTCTGAGAAGCTCAAAACATTGCTTTTCCCATTTTCTGAAACCAAAAGCAGCAACCATATGCTCACCATGTGGGTGCTGTCTTCTCAGATGGTCTCCAAGTCTGAAGTCCAGCGGTGTCAGAGGTGACTCCACAGCATCTGTGGGACTGCTCCTGTGACACGTGACATGTACAAACCCCTCAGACTCATCCTTTCTGGGGTCTCCAGAGCTGCCGCATGCCCAGCTGTGCAGTGGAGCCTGGGAGCCATGACTCTGACCTAGAACTGTGCTGCCCATCAGGTTCTGCCAGGGGACACCAAGCTTGTAACACCGCCTAGAAAGCTTCAGTCTGGGGCTGACAAATGTTTCTAGAATCAAAAATATTTTCATGAAGCATATGGGTTTCAACATATCACCATTAATCAATTACCAGTTCCTGACTAGTTAGGAACCATGTTGGTTTGGTGGGTAATGAAGCACATTAAGGGCCTGGGATGCTCGTGGTGATTTTCATATCAGCCTCCAGCCTGAGAAGGGAGATATATCAAAGAGACTAACCTGTGCAGGAAGTAAGAATGAGTTTCAAAAGCTCTGAGGTGATCCTATGTATGTATTAGCCCAGGGAGTGTCACTGATGGAATTATGAATGTGCAGCGCATACAGGACAGGAGAAGGGCTGAAGATCTAAAACATCATCTGGGACAACACATTAGCATTATGTCATTTGTGTAGGTTAGGCACCTACATCTCTTTCCTGTTCTAGACCTCACCTCCTTTTGAAAATGGGATTTAGACTCATAAGTTATCTGGGCACTTTTAATCATTTTCTTGCAAATTAAAAACTCTCTTCCAGAAGTTATTTTGGCATTTGTTCATTCCCTGTTTTACAGGGAAAAATATTTATCCCCACATACGTCAGTTCACACAGACAGACCATACAGAAAAAGATGTGGCTTATTATATAGCAGTGACGGATGGTTTCTTTATAGAAACCATTTGCACGTAAGAGAACAACTGTTGTGTATTAAATACGTTCTCTGTATTGCGCACAGAGTTCATACCTGTTGTTGAAGTAAAAATTCAAAAGAGGGGGAAAGAACAAGCAAGCTCACAAAATGACGTGAGATATCCACATAAATACCAAGGGATCCACCACAATTTTTTTTATTACAATGAGCACCTATGGAAGTCATGTTGATGATGTTGATGTGGTGTTTGAGAAACTTGGCAAATGGGTTTGTCGATTCTTGCCTGGTGTGCCTGGGACTTTTTGTTCCTGTACTGAAGAAGAGGGATGAAAATTCTGGGTATTGAGGAGTTAGTTACTCATAAAGCATTAATAGCTGGAGAGTTGCCAAATCATTATTATTTTTTCTGGAAAGGGTATTAGGTATTCAACAAGATAAGATTTTCTTTCCATGTGTCCATACCAGCTCAATATTGGAAGATGAAACACATACCTAGGGGATTACAGGCCCAGAAATCACCTTTTCCAGGAAAATGAGCTGAGTGAATCACTTCAGACAAAAATGTGTTGAAAGGTTAAACAAGTGCTCTCTTGATTTAATGTTGTTGTTAATTATAAAAAAGGTTCTATGAAAATGGAAACAAGTTAAGACTGATATTGTTATATAGAACTAGTATTTTTAAGGAAAACAATGAAACCAGGCACATTTTTTGACCCCACACTAATCTGAAAAAGAGGTAGAAAATGTATCACGAAAAAATCGTTCCTGTATTATTTTCCAGTGATGGGACAGCCAGAAGTGTCATAACCTCATGGTTTCTGCCCCAGGCCTGCTATTGAAGTCACAGCTTAGTAGATCTCCAGCTAGCAGAGTCATTTTCAAACCTGGGGCCTGCCAGGGTTTCTCTGGGCAGGTCTTGAACCTTCAGGATGGCACAGCTTGGCCATGCCTTCAAAGAGAGACTCTTTCCAGAGTAGAGATCCCCCAGAGGCCCTCTGCAGCCTAGGAGCCCTTAGTTTACAAAGCAAGTGATCTTAGGCAATCACACAGGCCTAAGCAATGTTCTGCGTTTGGTCTTTTTAATTATCTCTAGGGTCCCTCACAAGATGCTTCTGTTTCCTGAATTCCATGAACTCAGGAAATGCTCTGTCTCCTTCCCTTCTCCCACAAGTTCCCTCCATTCAACTTGTGCATAGACATTTTTACAGGCATATGCACGAAATGGGGGCCGGGAGCCTTAAAAGGGCAAGAGTCCAGTGCTGGTGGCTATTGACAGGAGAGAGAGAAGAATAGCTGAGACAGGAGAGCTCCAGACAGACCCCTAGCAGCGGTGGAAGAGTGCAAGGAGCTGATAGCACCAGGTGGGATTCCTTTGCTAGTTACAACCAAATTTGTTGTTGTTGTTGTTGTAAAAAATCTTTGCACTTTAAAGTTGAGAGAAATGGAGCGTTTGTGTCCAAGGAAGAAAAGCAAGCTTTGGACTCATGGAGTGAGGAAAGGGGGGAAAGTTTCTGGGAAGGAATATCTGACCACTTGGATAAGCCTCTAAGAGACACTGCTACACTTCTGCTCCTTAGTTAAAAGAACTTTAATACTTTGGGGCTATTTTGGACAGCAATGTGGTGGTGCAGCAGAAGGGATGGAGAAGAAGACTGATAGCAGCAAGTGCTGGCAAGATACTGTTAGGTTGAATCTAATAAAAGTAGCAGCATAGATATCTCAGGCCTTTCTGCCAAGCCATAAGGGTGTGATTACTTTGCCTGGAACATGCTGTAATCCTCCCTGAATCCACACACATCTCAGGTGCAGGAGAGCAACCTTCACGCGTTTTCTCTGAGTCTGGGCAAAAATTCTCCAGGTTTTCCAAACTGGTGCTTGGTCATGTTTCCCTTCCTTGTTTCAGCTCTTCTCATAAAGCTCTTTTATTTAAGTCCTGCTGAACCTGTGTAAGCAGAGAGGTTAGTCCTTCCTGCTACTTGACATGGGGCATTTAGTTTCCCAGGTCTCTGGACAGCAGGTTTACATTGGTGTCACCTAATTTTCCCAGCAGAGAATCAAACTTAGCCCATCAGACTGCCAGGAAATATTTGTTGAAAGGACTGCAAGAAAATTGAAGCATATATGGGCATCTTTAACATGCAGTCCTCTAACACAGGGAAATAAGCCAACAGTACCACAAGTATGCTACAGAAGTGAGTATGTTTTGGTCTGCATATACTTATAGGGTATGTACAGGCTTGTATTTAGAGAGAGAGAGATGGAGAGGGCAGGAGCAAACTCATCTGGAGAAAACCAAACAAGGCAAGACAAGAAGCGCAAAAGCCCCATTACACAGGCTTACGCTGGTCGGCGGCACAGCAGCTACATCCCAGGTGGCTCCAGAAGTGGGATGGGCCTGTTGATTTCCCATTAAAACCCCCAGATGGCACAGGTACAGCACCCTGTGTACATGGCCACATCATGAAACCATTGCCACCTACAGAACCACCCTTCCCATGGCCAAGAAGCCAGGCACTGGTGTGGCAAGAAGCCTTCCCAAGCAGCTGCAGGTCCCATGGGGCATGTGTCCAGGCAGCACCAGCCTCAGGCCCCATGTGGCTCTGATTTCCACTTCTGCAAAAGCAGCAGCCACCAGCCCTGGAAGCCAATTCGAAAGTCTGTAAAATGCCGTAAAAGGCAGTTTTCTGCTGGCTGCGTGGCCTGGTACTGATCACTATGGGCTCCAAGCCCAGGCCTTTCTTCTTTTGCTTCAATTACAGGGCCTTCAAAGCATCTGGTGTTTTCAGTTGCGATTGTCATCACACTTCAATGCAGTGTGTGCCATGGCACGTGCATGAGCGCAGCTGGGTTTCTATACAAAACCAAAGATATTTGCTTTACAGGCCTGTACATACAGTCCCTCACAACCTGCCAACAGCCAAATGTGTTGGGCTACCATTTCTAGCAGAGGATCAAAGAGGACATTTAAATGTCTCTAATTCAACATACAAGTAACTACAGACAGTCACAGGCAATGGGGGTGGCTGGGGAGTTTGTGAGAGGAAAAGGAGGTATTAAAAGAAGATGTATGATTGGGGTGCATGTGCAAATCTGGCTGGCTGTGCAAGCCTGCTGGGTGGGACACATGCTTTTTGTGTGTGGGGCTGGAGATGGGCTAACAGTCCCAGAAGGGTGCTCCCACTGCTTGGGCTAACCTCTTCTGCAGTGGTGGCCCTGTCCTGCTGTGTGTCATGGGGTTGAGACCCAGACCTGGCCAGGATGCCCCTTGCTGGGTACAGGAGAGCCCATACCACCCAGCTTGGAAGCAGCAGGCTCCTGGGAAGGGGCTCTGGAGCCCATGCTCTCCAAAGTCCACTCGTAGCACTCAGGTGTGCAGGCAGGGTGGGCAGCGCCCGGCCCTGCTCCTCCTAGCCCAACACAAGTGAGGGCAGTTTGGTCCATGCAGTGCAGAGCTGGCTTCCTGTTCCTGCCCTGCTAGCAGGGTTTGGGCCCATGCAGAGGAAGAGGAGTGGATTTCTGGTCATCCAGTGGGAGCCACCACTTTTTCTTGCTCCATGGTCCCTCTTGAGGCAATGAGAAAGGGATGGCAGGAGCCAGGAAGACCCAAGGCAGGTGAGCGAGCAGCCCTGTGGTGTGCACACTTAGGTAAAAGGGGCAGGGAACTTTTGTCTTCTCATCTTACAGCCCTTCAGCTTTGTGGCTTTGTGGCAGGAGAGGGAAAATCTGCCTTCTGCACAGTAAAGAAAAAAAAAAAAAGCACCTGGAAGTGGTGACTGGAGTGGTAACTGGAGTAGAACAAAAAGCGTTATGTGGCTCAGCCTGGAAAAAGCTCCTTCTCCCCTGCCCCAGTGAGAACATGACACAGGGAGGTAATGATGCTGAAAATGACCCATTTGTTGCATTTTGTTACTGTCATCATTTCACTTCTATAAAATAAAGCATGTGTAATGACTGTCATCTTGACTGACTTGTCAAGCCTCAACAACCCAGCCACTGCGGGACAGTAGGGTCAGATCCTGCTCAGGGCTCCCCGCTGGCCCTTCCCATGGAGGATGCAACAGGGTGAGCATGGGGATGCCGCTCACTGCTCCTTCTGTCCCCGAGTCTGCTTCAAACAACGCTGGAGGATGTGCTTAACCCACGGAGGCAAAGGACGGGCACTGCTCCAGGCACAGAGGCACGGAGGCGCGGAAGCAATGCTACCTGGCTCTGTGCGAGACTCAGCGGCGCTTGTCTGCCAGAGCTGCTACCTGCTACACAGAGCAGCTTAGCTTTGGCTTTCTTGAAAAGATTTAATATGCTATCCCTGGTTTAGCTGAGCACACGGTGCCTGCCTTCGATTTTTCTTGGTTTTGCTTGGTTTGTGCTATGCTTGTGATGTTCTTTAAAAAGCCTTTTTCTTTTTTTCTATGAATGTGTACAGTAGCAATTTACTAGATTAGAAAGGATTTACTTTCTTCTTTCTTTAATATATTTTAAAAACAAAATGTATCTTTTTTCTTTTCCAGGGTTAACATAAGAGACCCAATCTTGTAATAACCCTGTTTCCTGGTAATGATGCAGAACAATGGACAGTGGTATGGAATAATTCTTTCCATACAGGAGTTATAAGCTGATTTCACTGCTGTTAAAAAGTACGGGACTGTAGCAATTATCGTAGCTTTAACCACTTCTCCACGGTTTGTGGATTTTTCTCTGATCCAGGATACTGCATGCGTAGCTGGGAAGTTGCAGCTAGCTGCAGTACCTGTCAGTTTGAATTCCAGCAAGCAAGTTGTACCAGATTTGTGGTCTCCTGGTAAATGACTCCTTTTACAGAATATTTGTAATATTCTGCTCACAAATATCTCTCAAAAGCCCAAATTTACCCTGTTTGCCCAGACAATAGGACTTATCCATAAGCTAGAGAGTGAGAAAGTGGTCAGTCATCCAAATTTTGGAGCTTTCTGTCTTTAGCCTGCTGCCAAGTTTATGAAATGTATCTTCATGTACTACGCATACTGACTCATTAAAAATTTGGATTAAAGAATCAGAAAAACATCCAATTGAAACCGAAGAGCTGGTGGCTGTCTGCAGCTCTCAGCTCTCAGCTGGCTGGTTGGGCAGCAGTGTACCTGTGAAGGTGACACATCCTCCTCTCCCTGTGCGTGGGTTCAGCCAGGGGCCCCAGCCAAGCCGGTGGTCCTGCACTGCCTGTACAGACAGAGGTGATCCTGCCCCACTGCGGGAGAGGGGACTGCTGGAAGAGTGGGAGATTAGCTTAAACCCAGGATGGGATGAGCCAAATTCTTCCAGGTAATTGGCTGCTTAACTCCACTGAAGTCAGTGTCGATTAAAATAGAAGCAAAGCATCTTCAGCAATCTGGGCTTGAGGGTCTGGGCTCCTTCAGAAGCAGGTGGACATGTGGGATTGGGCAAGAACAGCATTTCATAAAAACAGCACCAGGTGCTGCCCCACTGCACCCATGGGCTCAAAGGGCCATTGGTGAAGGTGATGCTGCCCCGGGCTGGACCCAGGGATTGTGCTTCTGCCTTTCTTTCCTCCCCTGTTGACCACAGGCAGCTGCTCAATGGGCACATCCCCTTTCCTGTTTTGTTTTGTTGTGACTGGTAAAGCAACAATAAAATCAGCTGCGGTTAAATCAAATTTTATCTTATTGGCAGGGAGAGAGAAAGCTTGTCATGCTTCATTAACAACTGTTGATTGATTAGAAGAAACTAATCAGGTTTCTCTGCCCCACTGCACTGTCTCCTGACATGCTAAATATTTGCAGGAGGCAAGGGCCCTCCATTTCACTGCCAGGTTTTTCTCTTGTGGTTGTAGAAGACAGGTCCAACACTGCCACAGGAGGAGGTTGGGGATGAGGTGTGAGCTTCCTCAGCACCCATCGCAGGGGTTGCACGGGCACTGGCGGGGAGGCTGAGTGTGTGAGTGGAGGTGTGTAAGGTGAGGGTGAGACCTGTGTGTGGTAGTGGGCATGGGCTCATGTGAGGATGCAAGGAGGGGGGGTGCAAGACGCGTGAGTGTGCAAGGAGTGCATGTGTGAGTGTATGAGATGTGAGTGGGTGAGGCGTCTGTGCGTGCAAGGGTGCAAGACATGTGTGGCTATAAGCATGTGAGATGTGAGTGTGCAAAGTGTGCCTGTGAGTGTGCAAGGTGTATCAGCATGAGCGTGCTAGCTGCATGGGTGTGTGATGTGTGTGCCTGAGCTGTGGGTGTGTGCATGCCGATGAATCAGCTGTCACTGAAGCTTCATGTTAAGATATGGTTGTAGAGACTAACCAAATGACTTCTCAGTCTTCTAAACGTAAATTAGTTAGTTTTAGCCTAGGATATTTTAAAATAAATGCGTATTGGTTACTGGCCTGTTTTGGTATGCTCCAGTCATCACCAATTGCTGGAATAAAAACAAAAAAAAAATTAAATATATGAGTCATGAGAAGAGCTGGGATATATCACTAACACATAGTTGACAATATTTCCTGCATTGGTTCACAAACCGCTGGGATGTCCCTGGTGAACTACGCACAGTCCATCGTGCTCGCAGGGGGACTGTGTGTGTCATCAGTCATTGGCAGCACAGCAGGGGAACCAACAGTGAAATAAAGCTTTGGTGCACCCAGCAGAGGTTGCAGGATGCTTGAAAACTCCTCAAACAGCTGAAATGCCACCGAGCAGATAATCCAGAAATTGAATAAGGCACTGGGATGCAGGAGGCTGCCTTGTTTGTGTGAAATCCTGTGCTAGCCCCTGGGAAGACCCCCTGCATCCTATGGAAAGGGCTTGTTTGGTAAAAGGAGAAACTGTGGACTTTTGTCAGCATTTGAGATCTATAAACAGAGATTTGACAGAGAAAAATTCAAAGCAGAACAGATTTCTGGAGAGAGAAGGGGGAAAATTTGAATTCTTTAATAGAACTACAGTAACTCTTTTTAGGGAACAGCTTGTCTCCACTATTTGCAAAAGCAAGCTTGTTTTCCTACAACGACACACAGTGAACATACAATATGCCAGAGGTTATCTGATAAACAGTGGATGTGTCATTGGAAATTACACATTTTTACACTTGTTTTTAGGTTTTACAGGCTGAGAGAGTTGGGGTTGTTTGGCCTAGAGAAGAGAAGGCTCTGGGGCGACCTTATAGCAGCCTTCCAGTAACTAAAGGGGGTTTATAAGAAAGCTGAGGAGGGATTCTTTATCAGGGAGTGTAGTGACAGGACAAGGGGTAACAGTTTTAAACTGAAAGAGGGTAGGGTTAGATTAGATATAAGGAAGAAATTCTTCACTCAGAGGGTGGTGAGGCACTGGAACAGGTTGCCCAGGGAAGGTGTGGATTCCCCATCCCTGGAAGTGTTCAAGGCCAGGTTGGATGGGGTTTGAGCATCCTGGTCTAGTGGAAGGTGTCCCTGCCCACAGCAGAGGGATTGGAATTAGACGGTCTTTAAGGTCGCTTCTAACCCAAACCATTCTGTGATTCTGTGATTCTTTCAGCAGAACAAAAATTGTGATCAGGGAAGTTTGACTTGATCTATGGGAAACCACTTGCCAGACCAATAACAGCCTCTGTACACCCTGAGGTACTGTTGTGCTTCTCAAGAGCTTTCATCCTTCAGTCTCCAGAATTAACCACGGCCGGACTCCTTGGCCCAGCCACCTTCCAGGATACACTCAGCTCCTGCGGTATGAACAGCTATGCCACACCTTAAGAGCTAACCCCTCTGACGAGACCAACTGGAAAGCAGAACCTTTGTTGTGGTAGTCTTTCTGTTCAGGAAAGCAGGATTTTATCTCTCGTAACACAAAGGAATACTGGGGAAAGCTCCACCTTTTTCTCTCCTAGCAGATACAGTAAATGAAATGAGTTAATAAGTTTAAAAAATATTTATAAAAGTTATCCCATGTGGTTCCTTCAGGTTCCTTCAGTACTGCACATTAATATCAATGCAGAACACAGGTCTTGCTTTCCTGTTGGGAATATACTGTGCAGTTCCTCTCCAAGGCTCTTGCCCTCTCTTCAGTAAGGTACTTACAAAGATTTTTGCTGATGGAGAGCTTCATGCACTTGAATCTCCACCCAAATAGATGCCAAGCCTTTAAAACTCAGAAAGCAAACACAAGCACATCAGAACCAACTGTGCCCCATGTGTAAGCCCACAATTGTCTGACTCTGTTGCAAACAAAATCTTATTCATGGGAATGTTCATGGGAAAGTTAACAGGAAAGTTCACTCAGCTCCACCTTTTAAATGAAGACAGGCAGCAGATATGAAAATGGCTTTTGTTTTCAATTTCATTCCATATGGTTGTGGAGTAGCTGCAGGATCAAGCTATTTGTATCTCAAAGGGAACGTTCTTCCTCTAGATATGAAACATCCAAGCGTTTGCAAAACTTAAATTTTAAGAGAAGTGAATAATTCTGCTTTTACTACTTTTTCAGCTGCCCTGGGAATACAGACCATCCTGCACTAATGAGTTCCATTACAGGAGCCTTTTTTGTTTCAAAAAGCAGATGAATAAGTCCAACCCATAGCCTTTCCAGATAAGAGAAGGAAGCATGCCTTTATGCACAAAAATATAAGATTCTATCAATAATTTGCATATGGATAGTTTGCATGCATAATTACATGCCTCTGTCATCACTTGCGCATTTTGATGTTGGCTATTCAACACCTAGTTACCACCCAAATCCATTTATCTTTGCTCTGTATCATTATTTTTAAGCTCATCCTAACTGGAATACTAAAAATTTGGTTGTTAAAAATTGTATTATATTAAAACAACTTCTGCACTCTAAAGTACAATGCAGACAGCTCTGGGATGAAATGCTTGGTTCTGTGGAGATAATGAAAAAAATCCTGTCTGAATTAAACTGGATGAAGATAAAGATATATCCGTAAATTGAATCCAACATCTGAAAATGAATCTCCGACAAGAAAATTATGCAATTTTATGAAGTTTGCTATGTAATGGAAAGGAAAAGATATTCTCAATTTAGCATGAAGGGGAAGAGTCCTTTACCTCAGAATCACCCCCTGCCCAGACTGTGCTCCCAGCCTCCAGATTCTCCCACCACTTCATCTCCTCACCCTTCCCTGCCCACCTTTCCCTCTTCCCCCACTGCCTTTCCACCTGGGGGCTGGAGGGAGCTTTCCAAACTCTCCTGCCTCCCTCGGAAGTTGGTCTTGAACTTCCTTGTGACGGGGCAGGAAAGGGAGAAGCACAGGTGGGGAAGGGTAGTGGGAAGATGTTGAACGTGACCATGATGCCAAGAGTCCTGGGCATCCTGGAGAGGTGCAGGAGGAGGAAAGGTGGACCCAGGGCCATGAGATGCCATGAAGCTGCTGCCTGCTGCTGGGGACCTGTGGAGAGGCTGTGCAGGGGTGCTCGGGATGAGGCACAGGGAGGGGAAGTTTGGGAAGCTCCCAGGTTATCTCATGCCATGGTGCCTCACTCCCTGCCAGCAGAGGCAAGAAAGGAGTGAGGAGCATGTAAGGTGATGACTGGCACCATGGTGAAAAGACGGATGTTTGGAGGTATGGTACCATGCCATGAGCAACCAGACCTGGAGTTTATATTGGACATATTGACTTTCATGGCAGAAACGTTGGGTGTTAGGAGCTGGCTGCAACATGACATTGCACTGATGAAGCCAGCAGTGGGTGACTAATGCAGAAGGAAAACTGAGGTCAGCGCCAGCTCCAGGAGGACCTTTCTGTTCTCACCCTTGGTCAGTCAGCAATAACTAAATCATGTGAAAACGTGGAAGAACAGTATCTGTTCATCTATCACATGGCCAGGACCCAGCCCAGCCAGACTTCTGGGTGGCTGCAAGCGAAGGGCCAGCGAGGCGTCAGCCCTCCAGCAGAGGCAGAGCCCTGCGAGGGGACATCCGTGTCTGTGCCGATTCTGAGGCCAGAACAACGCCAGCTCCATTCCCCAGCCTCAGTGCAGCGCTCCAAGGAGTTCTGTGTGCCTTTCCCTGGAGAAGGTCCATTGGCCGGTCCCAGTGACTCGCTCGAGCAGATAATGGTGTCTGGAAAGACAGCTGTTATCTCTCGTGCAGTCTGGACGCCGGGGGCTCCCTTCCTGTCTGGCCGGAGCGCAGCCCCGCTCCTCCGAGCCGTGCTCGGCACTGTCTGCTCTCAGCCACTGGGAGCCAGACGCTGATCCCCGTCCCATAGACCCCTCACACAAAACTGCAGCCACCTTCGCTTTCTTTGCTTTTTTTTTTCTTTCTTTTTTTTTTTTTTTTTGCAATATATATATATATTTAAAAGCGAAGCAGCACAAATCCATTCTCGCAATATGTGTCAAGTGAAGAACATCTGTGTTACAATGCATGCTCTTTATATGAGAGATGGAAATAGCTTTGATATGAGGTAAAAGAGTATCGATGAGAGAAGATCGACAGCCCCCTCCTAGCCGCCTTGTCTTCCCGCAGCAGCACCGAGGGCTGGCCCACGTGGACCCTGCACACTTGCCCTCTGAGAAAAGCAAGAGGACATTTTTGCTGGTGAGCAGGCACCCATATGTCATGTCCAGAAATGGCTTCAACCAGCTCGGTACACCAAATGAAAAGTTAGAGGCCTTTCTCCTCTCTCTTTTCTGAAACATTGCAGTGTTTTGAGAAAATACATCTTGGAAGTGTCTTGCAACGGCTGACGTTAGCTCCACCAGCGAAAAGTATTTTCAGTCGGCTCCTTCGACAGACTGCAGCCACAACAACTACGCAGGGAGCCTCCAGCAAGTAGCCCGAGCACAGAGCCTAAGAGGATTTGTTTTGTACAACTTTAAAATGTAGGTGCCTGGCCAGTAGCACACCGTATGAGCTCTCTATATGCAAACACTGCCAAGAAAAACCACTTTGAGAGGTGCCTTGACATGGTCCAGAGAATAATGAAATCCTGACCACGGCTCAAGTCTGTATGCTAGCCGTGGCCTTCAGCAGGACCAGGATGCCAGCAAAGCAGTGGAAGCAGCTTCTCAGGGTGCACATTATTCATGGCACATGGGAGACAAGCAGCAAAGGAAAGGCAGATGGGAGTCGTGCACACTGCTGAAATATTCACCACCGAATACAAGTGTCTACTCAGAGATACTGTCATCTGAACCGTTTGGCAATGCTCACAGCCACTGTCAGCACTCCTTCCTTTTTGTTATTACTTGCTTTGGGACTTTATTCTTGTAACGCTGCTCTGTACAGAAATCTCCCTAATCCGTTTCAGGCGGGCAATGGGTACCAGCACCGTCTCCCATCCCTTGGGTGTGCTAGTTGAGGATTACAAATGAGGGCCATCTGTAGTCCCTACTATTTGTGGAGATGAAAAGGAGCTTAACTTAATGTACTTTGGCAGAGTAACAGGGAAACATCAATCACAGGGTGACATGTTAGTTCATATGCACCAATAGGCTCATGTTTGTAGCTGAACACATTAAGTGGATCTGTTTCTTTAAAGGCAAGTCCATCACTTACAGACAGGCATTCAGAGCTCTAGCATACAGGACACTTTTAAGAGATACTTGATAAAGAGCTTGAAAATGTGAGTAGTGACATGAAGCTAAACTCTGGCTCATTTTCTTCAGATTCCCTATTAATATGAGCCTCATAAAGTTGAAATTGGGGTCACTTGGACAGATATTTTAGCTAAAACAGATGGAGTTGTGGTGGCTGCTCCTAAAGAAGCAACTTTTGCCATAAGTTACCACACAGTATCTGGGATAAATATATTTTCCTGTACTACATCATTTGGGATTGTGTGGTAATTGCTGGACCAATACTGATTTCTTAATGGCAACCATTCTAATCATTTCCATTAAAAACTATTCTGAGATAGTTCATTTCAGTGAAAAAAAAAAAAAAGTGTTTTCCTCACAGATGCCAGAATCAAACAGTTTCTTAATTTATTACAAGAGTATAAAAATTGAGCATCCTCTGAATTATTGTTTTCCCCATGTAACAAAATATTCTGCATGAAGAGGGATCATTAGACCCCCTGAACTTCCCTTGTAAGTAGAGCACAGCTGTGCGAACGATTCAGAAAGAATAATTTATTGGATGAAGTTCAGCACTTTTCTGACTTGTGAACTGTTCAGGAGTGGTTCGAGACTTTCTTGTTATTGATTGTTATGCAAAATGATTGGAAAATTTCTGCAGTGATTCCATCTTCAATTGGTTCATGAAAAATTCATTCCCATTACTTAAGTTCGAAATTCATTTTGCATTAGGTCAGCAGCACACGTGAGGTGAGGTGACTTCTGTCCCTTGAATTGATGACATGTAAAATTAGAGATTAGTTCCCATTTTCTGATATTAGATATACAACCTCTAAGCAAGCAATGCGCAGTTTTTTGAAAATGATAGCTTATATACTTGATATATGTAGGAACTAACTAACTGAGGAGCAAAACTGCTGCTTGTTATCGCTCCTTGTAGCCATGTTGGTTGGCCAGCAGACCAACCAGGACTGGGCTCCCCTCTAGCAGACGCAAAAAAGGGGTGGTGGGAAGTCCATTTCCCAAACAACTTACTGAAGAAACCAGGACCACCAGAGAGGAGGTGAGGAGGGAATGATAGCAGGAAACATTATGTTAGGTCCATGCTATTGTGTTTCTGAAAGGTGGTAACATCAGAGGGGGATAAGTTATAAAGAGAGAAAAACGAAAGAAGAGAAGGTGCATTGGAGGCAGAGGCACAGGGTAAGAGGACCAGATGTGGAGTGAAGCTAAGGTAAAGAGGTCACAACGAACAGGGAAGGATGATTTCTCTCTTTCCACCTAAGCATCAGCCATTACTTGCCAAATGCGAACATGTCATGGGAACTGCCTCTTTAAAAGTTGTTTCCATCTGGGGATCAGGAAAGGGAAAACCCAACTGCTCTGAGTGCTGCCAGGAGCAGCCCGGGCAGGTGCTGCGGGAAGTGCCCCACAGCTCTGCTAATGCATCTCAGGCATGATCCAGAAAGCCCCTGCCTTCATTACTCTTGCAGTTCCTTGAGCGAGGCGTGCAGTTTGTGTTGAATAGTGCCAAGTTCTGCAATGAGAAAAAGATGTAGGTTAGCCCAGAGAACTCAGGCTCACTTTGGTTTAAAGCAGAAATGAAAGGAGTTGCATTTGTGATTGAAACACAGTCAGCTCTTGATCACCTGGGAGCAACACATCCAGGTTGCGGATTAGCTGTGCCCTGATAAAAATATTCCCAGCCATCTTTATTTTTTTTTCTCTTGATTTTCATTCTTCATCCTAACTTCATTTTTTAAAGCTAAATATACTAAATATGTTCTCACAGCCCAATTTACATATGTTCTGTGTTACTCTTTTGAGAATAACATTGACAGTTGACTGGACATGGAAAAAATGCAGATGACTTCAGTGGACAGTACCAGTGACTTTTTCCTCAGTGCACATGGAGGCATAAGGCTCGACATAAACCGCAACTGATTTCTATTAGCTAGCTGCAAACCAGTGTGAGCACTTATTAGCCTTCCACATGCACAACTGTCAGCTGAGAAATCACTTCTCATTGAGGCAGGCTTACAGCGCTGTGACTTCTGAGCCCACCGTAGGAGGATCATGGGATGCACTTATGGCTCATTTCTCCGTGGTTTTCTTCCAAAAGTCCTGTTGCAATGGGCACGTAGTACAAAGCAGGCAACCACGAACCTGCATCTGGTGGACCCCAGGGAGGTGGTGTTGGTGCACTTTGAAGCAACCAACGGCAAATAACCGCGGGGGAACCTCGCCAGCTGCGCGAGCGGCAGTGGTAGCAGTCATCACGTTGCTCTCACCAGGATGCTGAGTCAGGACAAGTGGCACAGCAGGAATCAAAAGGACATAACCAGGTCCCTGTCCTCACATCCAGACTCACATGTGGAGCCCTGGTAAGGGCTAAGGGTGGGTGTTGCAGGGTGGCCTACAGAGGGCCAGCCCAGCAGTCAGCATAGGAAAACCAGCCAAAAACAGTAGGTTGTGGAAAGGGTTTGGAAAAGGAGGCACATCTTTAGCTGACTGCCTGTCTTCAAGGCAAAACCAAACAGTTTTAAATCAACTGAATCATAGTATTTAACAGAAAGTGAAAGTGGATCTTAAGAAGACACCAGACACAAATTTTAGCCTTTGTAGCAAGGATACATTTTCTAGGTGTAGCAACGTAAAATCAATCAGAAATCTCTTTAAAAATATCAAACCTGATAAAAGGAAGAAGCTGCTGTAGGTCTCAGCAACAAAGGCAAATAGTAAGATTGTAGCAGTAGAATGTCTTTTAATGGCCCATCAAAACTTTAGCATTTCTGCCTTTTAAAAAGAAATGTTGTATTGTTTCTGGAGAGGATCTGGAAGCCCTCTCTGAGTTGGGCTGAGATTTAATAATGGAGCTAATGCTGCTTCTTGGAGCATGGTGCGGCCACTGCAGTGAGAAGCTGTAGGTTATGAAAGGAGGTCGTCTGACTGCTGCATGAAGGGGCGACCATGCACTATACCCTTTCTGACTAATCTATAGATATTAAAAAAAAAAAAAGAAGACCCTGCTTTGTCCCACCACCAATCTGGCAGGGCTGTCCTTCATTAGCATTGCAGTAAAGAAGAATATGATTGATATTATGTGGCGTCCTCAAAATACAGAGCAATGCTGTGCAACTCACTTCACTTTCTGCTGCCCCCTTGCTCCTGCTCGTCCTTGCGTGGCTCAGCTCTCCAGCCGGGGCTGGGCAGGGTGCCGTGAGACGATGCAGTGCCCCATGGGCTGCCAGCTCTGGTTCCTGCTCCCCTGCTTTCCCTTTCCTCTGGCTGTGAGAGCAGGTGTTCGGTTTTGGGGTGACACCCTAGCCCTTTCCATTATGCCAGGCCCTGTACTGGCCCCGGGGAGCTGAGCTGTAAGGTCAGAGTCCTTTTTAAAGTCTTTTTCAGTTCATTAATTCTGATCAGTTCTACAATGAAGAAATCTAAAAGTGTGAGTAAGATTTACAGGAGCTGGGATAGCTGCTGGATCTTGTTCCAGAACAGGTATGAGCAACACAACTGAATGGCCACACTTATTGCTCTCGCATGTCTCAAGTATTAGTCTTAATCCCTTCTGCTGAGTTTTGAAATGATGTGATTTACCCAGCACATGCCACAGTTGTCAGTTGCCTGCAGGTCAGCTCATGTGTGGTATCTGGGTCGTGTTCCCCCTGATGTATCCAGATTCTCAGTGACAGAGACTTTCAGCCCAACGGAACAGATTTGGTGCCTGATCCAGCAGCATTTTTTCTAGACAATCTGTCGTGAATGAGAGAGGATTTTGAGAAGGAGAGAGCGAAAAAAAGAAAGGAAGGAGAAGGGCAAAAAGAGCAAGACGGCAAAGGAAGGAAAGACAACCTCAGAAGAAACAAGAAGATATATTTAATTCAAAGGAAAATCTTGGCACAAGGACAAATGGATATTAATGGGTCATGAAAAGTGTAGTCTGGAAATAGGAAGGAGGAAAATTAGAACAGCAGAGAGATGAGGTTCTGAATAGTCTTTTGTAGGAATAACAGGAGCAAATAACCTATCGAGTTTTAGGAGGGAATTTATGAAAGGGATGACTTAGTGCAATTTCCTGTGATACTGGGAGACTAGACTAGTGACCCAGGAGTCCCTTTTCAGGCGTCTGATGCTTTATGAGTGGAGACTGATGGCAAGAAGGAAATAAGAGGAGAGTCAGAAGTAGGTAGTGGATATTGTTCTCTCAATCATAATGAAACATTTGGGCCTGCTGAGGGCTGTCCGATTTTTACTGTATATTTAAAATGCAAAGATCAAATCAGTTAATGACTGATTTCTGTTCTCTTTTCAGATGTCTGTTTCTTTACCTGTGAAAAGTGCCACGTCATACAGCACACCATCCGTGTTTGCAGAGGCACGCACATGCTGGCAGTGCTCATGGCAGCAGAGGGGCTAACCTCCTACATCCCCCTCCCCAGTTAACTCACACCTGAAGCAAAAGCCCAGCTTAGGGGGCAGCCTGCAAAGACAGTCTGATGCAAAGCCTGGTAAGAACATAGAGATGCCTAAGATTGTAACACAGACCACATCACTTCGTAGCAGATGTTCCCCAGCAAGGTCGAAGGGGAAGCTTTTGGTAAGGCGCTATAGGCTGGTACGTGTCCCGGTGTTGCCTGCCCGCAGGAGCATCTCCCCAGCTGCAGGAGGAACCGAATATGAATTCTATCCATGCAAATCTCAGACTGCATCAGAAACACTAGTTATTGTTTGGTTCCCAGCTTTCCAAATGTGCAGCCCAATTGCACACACTTGTCATCTGTAATGTTGTGTCTCTCCATTCCCACTCTCGTCTTCTTGGTATGTGTCCACCTTCTTGACAGCAAAAGATGCACTTAAAAATTCAAGGGAATAAGTGTCTCTAAGTGGGAGGCTGCTGAACATATTTGAAATTTACTTCTCATCATTTTTTTCTTAATGGAAACAAGAAGACGGCTTCCCTAGACACTGGGAAAAATCAGGCTTGTCAGTTTGACTTCACTGAAGGGGGAAAGACTCTGAAACTCCTTTAAGGAATCAAATAGGGAACACTTGGAAAAGCAGAGCTTGATTAAAGACAGCTAACATCAATTCAGGGAAAGGAGATCATGCCTAACTAATTTGTTGGAATTCTTTGAGGAAATTACTGCCCTGGTAAGGAAGGGGAAAGGATATTATAGACTTCGTTTTTCAGAAAGCATTTGACAACATTCTCCACTGTTGGTTAAAATGTCTAAAGTCTGAAGTCATGGAATAGAGGGACAATGAGCATATTGGACTAAAAACTGGCAAAAGAGGAGGAAAGAAAGGGTAACTATGAATGGGAGCCTTTCATTTTAAAGAGGGGGATGTAAGAGGGATCAGGGAAGAAACCACATTTTGAGTTTGAAAACAAGATTTCCCAAGGTTACTGAAGACACTCCTGAACCTTGGGAAATACAATTAATAATGAGGAGCCATGCAGACAGATGGAGAAAGGAATGGTTTGTGTTACCACGGTATCTTGGAGAGCAGATAGAAAGGGGAAGGTTTTCTTGAATGCTCTGCTAAAACATATCTGTCACAGTCTGAGTGATAATATGTGTTAAATTCCACAGACACAGAAAAAGACTTAGATTTTCACACTGCAAAAACTAAAGGTGGCCCACCTTTCCCTTCTTCACGTTAATGATTACTCCCATGCACTTAAGCCTTCTTTTTTAAGAATGATCTTATCGCATGCAATTGCACACAAATGTTATTACTTAGGGTCTTCTTGTGATTTCACTCAGGTTAGTCTTATCTCATTAAATAGCACAGGAAAAATAGTCCTGCTTTGAATCTTTTCTTTGGAGAAAAATACCACTGCTGCTTCACACTAAGGGCTTGTCTACAATTGCGTAAACTGAAGCATGTGTTGAAACACATTTTAACCAGTAGACGTGATAACCCTGTCCCACATGATGTAAGCTAAGTCATAAAAACCTGCTGTCATTCCTGAATCACATTACAAACCTATACTGACCTCGTGGTACCAGCCAGGGAGCAGGCTTCAGCCTGGAGTGTTCATACAGCTGCCCCCAGACTGCTGAGCTGTGGGCATCCACGCTGGTGGGGGGGGATCAGCAACGTCTTGGGAGGGTCCTGCAGCCTTGCCACCCTGCAAGAGGCTACCAGAGAGGGGCAGCCCTGCCTGGTGCACCTCAGCCCTGGCCAGCAGCTGGCAGCCCTGCCCTTGGCTCTGCACTGTGAACCATAGGTGCTAAAGCTTGCAGAGCAGCCTCCTTCACCTGGATTTTCCCCTGAAGTGGGTTTAACATGGGTACATGGTCCCTGCTGCAGGTATGGACTTCTCCAGTGGAGAGAGAGGGCAGCAGCACAAGGACTCCTATGTCTTTAGCCACTGTGCAGTTACACCTGCCAGGTTTCTGAGGCTCTCTGTTCCTCCCTTTCCAGGATGGGTCACCCTATCTGATCCTCCGTCCAAGAAAAAGTAAGCTATTACCTGTGTCAGCTGTTGGGTACGGTCCCTTGAACATGTTTTCCTTACACCGTTTGAAAGCCATTCTTTCACACAACGCTGCACTTGCTGCTGGGATATTATGGACAGGAACACTTCACTCTCCTGATTACACCATGCTTGGAAAGGAAGCAATAATTTAAGTGGTGTGATTGCAAGATGAGGTTTAATGTACATGGCAGAAGGTACCTTCTGTTAGGGAGGGTGTTAAGCTAGGACACTTTGTCACGCACAGAGAGTTTATTTCAGTGATAGAGTCTCATAAGCACCCATGTTTCTCCACAAGTTGATTTAGTGTGAAATGTCATGTTTTTCTCTGTTTCCTCTCTTTCTGCTTTGAAATACAAAGGACATTAGTGAATTTTGATATTTTATTTTTTTTTAATGCACTAAAGAGAACTAAAGAGAAGGAACAGGATACGGAGCAAGTGCCATCATATCAGGAAAAGGCATAATTTCATCAGCATGTCTTCCTGCTTGTCTTCTTGGTAGGTCATCTTCCTGTTGTCTGCTGCCTTTTCTTGACTGTGTCTGTCTAGGGATATTTATATACCTTTAGCAAGGAAGTTGCCACTGAAAGAAGCTTAATGTGTTTCCCTGTTCTTCCCCTCCTTCCCTGGCTCTGTTTCTCACTTGCCTGAAGTATTAAACGCCCTTGACATCCAGTTCTCACTCTAGCTGCTGGTCATGGCTTCTGACAAATTTGTATTTATTTTTTTTTTTTGCATTTACTCATTTCCAGAAATACTCCTTCCCTTCTTCCCTCTGATTTGAAGCATGACAGACTTAAGAAACTTCTTGCTATCCCTGCTGTCCTGTACAGTGAACAAGACAGTTCTACTCAGTCACTCAGAGCAGAAATAGCAGAAGTCTGAGATGTGACCTTTATGGACCCCAAGCATCAGCATACAGATTTTTTTGCAATACTGTGGATCTCTCAGTATTAGTTCCTTTATGAACCAGAAAAGTACGTTATGTAGGAAATAAATTACTGCATAAGATTTAGTGATATCTGCAAGCAGAAATAACTGTGATATATATTTTATTTTAACTCAGTGTCTTTTGCTGCTAAGACAAAGGCTGGACTAGAGAAATTCTGAACATTAAGCCTGTAACCTTTGGATCACCATCTCGTTTCAGCCTTTCCTCTATATATTCATTTTCTTCCAATGCTTTTTGGCACATTTTGCAGTATTTTCCCCTCAGATGATATTGCAACTCAAAGCATTGTATGGGGAGGAGGGAAACTCTTTCAAAGACAATTCTAATCTACTCTAAGCAGATCTCCCTAAACTAGTCCTTATTAATTTCTGGTTTGTCAAAAGGGCTCTTCTCTTGCCCTTGGGCTGATTATTAATAGACATGATAACAAATTTATAATCCCACTCTCATTACTTTTTCTTTCAGGCAAGGAAAGGGGAGAGGGTTGTATATTTTTGAACATTAACCGTTGTCCCTCCTCTTATCAGGTTAATTGGGCTGTAGTAATGTCTGCCTGGATATCCTGCCTGGAGGTGATTTAAAAATGGCAAATGTCATGGTTTTTTTTGCTTAATGCTGGAATGTCAGCCTTCTCGTATAAATTATGGTGGTTGCTCTTGTCTCAGTGACATGCATATTTCTTTAAAATGTATTCTAGGATAAATACCTACAGAGTTGTCAAGAACAAGGACTATGTGACTTCACAACAAAGAAAATTATCTTCTGTGAGCCTTATCACTCTGGACTTGTAAAAGCCCGTTGGTAGCTGGCCAGGTTTAAAGATGTCACCATCATGCTTGCTACTTCCACTTAGCTCTGCAGAGCTCTGCCTGGCATCTTTTCAAAACAAATCTTGGAAAGTGCACAGAGAAATGCTTTCTTTCTGGAGCCCTCTAGGTCCTCCTAACTACATAGTGGCTGCCAACTGCTGCTAACAGGGCTCTTGCTCTTTTTCTCCTTTTTTTTTAGCTCATTTTAAGTATCAGTTTCCTTGCTTATAAGGACCTTCCTCTGCCCATCCCAGCCCCAGATGGCGGGAGGTGGCACGGGAAAGAGGAGGCTTTGGGACATGGGCAGCAAACACAGTTCCCACGGCTCAGGGTGCTCAGCGAAGGGTAGCGCCTACGCTGTTGTCAACCCATAAAACTCAAAGTCCTTGAGCTAAGCAAATTGATAAGCAGTGAACATGGCAAGACTAAATAAGAAAGAAGGAGTAGTGATTGAAGAGGTGGGAAGACTGCTACTGTAATGAGAGTGTCACGAGGAGGGAAAGAGGTTTCAATCTGGGACAAGGCATTTCTCTGCTGTCTGGAGGGCAGACCGCAAAAGGACTGTCTCTTCTCTTGGGGCAGCAGCCCTAGGAGGAGGTCCTGTATGGCAAGGACCTGATGGGCAGCGGATGACAGGGGGCACCTCCGCGGACATTAGGGGTGGTGGCTGGTCAGCAGCACCTCGGCTTTGTTGACATGGGCGTAGAGCAGGACCCGGCACTCATGGGTCTGGTAGCAGATGCGCAGCTGGTGTTTAAACACAAATAGCAGCGGGACACTGAGCCACAGGCTTTGTTTCTCCTGTCGGAGGCCTTTACTAAATGATATGGCAACTTTAAACTTCATAGCACAGGGAAGCATTTTGTACAATACTCAGTTGAGTTATCTTCTGTGATGCTTGAGGTTTGTTTGTTTCCTCCTTGCTGTCAGATTACCTCTTCTTCAGCAACGGAGCTCCATACTTCTTGTCTGAGATATGGGTATGGACCTGCTCTCATTTTGCTTTACAAAAAGTAAATCAGGAGAAAAACATTGCAATGACTTAAAGGTCTGCAGGAGGTCACCTATGTGTATTTTGATGAGAACAGAGAAGGAAACTGCATTGTGCTGGGTCAAGCATGGCGGTTCTGGGCACTGTCAGAGCACTTCATGGAATTTCAGCTCTTATGGATGTGGCCCATTCAGTATTTTGCTTGTATTTAATAAACTATTGTTAATACTGTCCAAATAAATTCATGAAGATTTGGATGCAACATATTTTTAGATAGGTACAGAGCATTCCCTTTTTCATCAAGGAATCTGAGAGCTCTTTGTTATGATTTCAGAGAATTAAAGCTTCACAGTATTTCCCAGTTATACCTGGAGGAATTATTTCCCATAAGCTGAGGGAGCAGAAAGATGGATGTACCTTCCTGATGCTGGGGCTGGGATAATGGATCCAGTGACTCGGCGGCTGGGGCTGCCACAAGAGTTTCCTTGTTCTCCTATCCATGGGCTTTCGGTCAGCAACCAGCCCTGGTAGCAGCCACCCTCTGATGCGCCCTGAGAGATGCAGCATGTACTGGAGAGCACCAGCTGAAGCCTGGAAAAGGGATCTGGGGAGAAACAGGGGAAACTAACAAAATGGTAGGAGCTGCTGTGTTTTGTGAGTTGTTTTAAATAAAGGATCCATTTTAATCTTACTGGCCTCTTGCCTGCCTGCTTCATTCAAAATAAAACACGCTCTCCAGAAAATGGTTTTACATAGCCCAGCCAAGTTTCTGGTAGAGCACAGACCCCAGACATCCATAATTCATGAGCAAGGAAGGGTGTGGATACTTTGTGGGAACTGGACCCTCTGTGAACAAGATCATTTTCATTTGCTGATTATGTCGTGTAAACAATATGCTTTTAGGATTCAGAGGAACAGAACTGTGCATCTAGCAAAGTCAAACTGCTGATTCGCATATTGGAAGGAAATTGAGTTAACCTGAAGCTTCAAGTTAACAATAAAATATTAAAAGGAGGAGTATTTTGTCCCTCAAATTTTACTTTACCAAGTTTTAATTTCTGCTATGTATCTTTTACCTCTTTATCTTTTACAACCTAAAAGCGGTTCAGCCTGCAAAATACTTGCACTTTTCATTATCATGGCTTAGATTTGTAATACCATGGCAAGGTTTGAGTGTTTGGAGCCATTCAGAATGTTTACATTTGAGAAATGACAGTAAGGAAATTGAAATGTCTCACCAACTTAGGCTTGACAGAATGGTATAGTGAAAAGGATGTGGTGGACATGGTGCACGTTGTTTTTCATCATGCTTGTGAGTTTTGGTTCCTGATGCTAATATCTTACCCCTAAGATACATACACATAAAATATGATATGTTATTGCACATAGCTTGTTGTCAACACTGTAACTAATTTCCAAGTATATTTATCATTTGTGCTGTATTTACTCCCTCAAAGCTCTAGGTATTAGATCCAGAAAAGCACTTGAATACAAAAATTCTACCCTAAAAGCATTAGGCGTTTAAATCTCAAACCATCATTCTCAAAACCCCTTTCTCAGCTCTTACCTAAACCTACAGATGGCAGTGTCTGTGACCACTGAAATTCTTTCCTTCACATCTCTGCTGCCGTTCTCAGGGGGTGCCTCTGACACACGTGACCGAAGGAGGAGAGGTCTCCCCACAACCCTTTTCCCAAGAGGTGGGAGGCCTTATCCTGGCCACACCAACTCATCCTCACAGAGCTCGGCCTACGGGTCCTGCTCCAGGCTACAAAACCTGGAGGCTTGATCACCTCAGCAACACTAGTGCCATGCAGACGACTCCATCATTTTAGGTGAGTATCATGTCGTGAATCAAAAGAAGACATAGCTGTGAGGCAGCAATCTCCTATGACATTTCAGAGGCAGAATATTTGTACATCATGTTTCTTAATGTCCGTATCATGACTGACAAGAAATAAACATAGCGGCAGCTTCATTTTATTCTTTAGGGTATTTATTACAGTGCTTCTCCTAATAGAGTCAGGTCTTTCTACAGTGGTGATTTTATTAGGCGTTTGGGAACACCCTTAAATCTCTCTAGCTGTATACCAGTACATGGATTTGCACTGAGTAACACTGATGTCTCACCTGAACCTGCCTTATTGAATGTGAATGCAAAACCCACTGGCTGGCTCACATCCATGGGCAGCATTTGGCTATAAACAAATCATCTACTTGCATAAGAAACTCTGACACACTGTCAGTATTGCCTATGGAGAGACCATCACAGCAGTGCTTAGATGCTGGACTGTGGTTTCACGGTCATTATCCGCCAGCCGAAGCTGCTGAGCTGCCTGGCCAGTGACTGCATGTGCTGTCGGAGGTGGTCTCTCATCCAGGGGGCAGGGACCTGGGTGCAACCCACCCGACAGCAGCATGGCCCTGCGCTGATGTAAGGGGGTTGAGAACCTCCTTCCTTAGGGCTCGGCACTTTACTTTCCAGAAACTGTATCCAGACAGAGATAGAAATCAGGCACCACACCTTACTGAAATGTATGAAAAGTAGCAACGGACTTGACTCATTCCTGAGTCTTGACAGAGAGAAGCCAAAAATGTTTTGGGTGCTACAAGGCTTAATGTGAATAACCACAGAGCATAGCTTACTGGGATGGAAAGACACCACGGCAGGCTGTAAATTTTGTTGGGCTGCTACATGTTTAGCTTCTGTGGTAGCCATCCACCCTAGGGGTATCAGAAAAAAGTTCATTTAGATTTTAGCAACACTCATGAGTGTTCTCCTAAGGATTTTACCCCAAATCAGACCAAGGCTCCACTTGAGGCACAGTCCTTGAGGTGACCGTACGGCAGATAGCTGCTGCAGGCAGAGGGAGGAGCACGGCCGTGGAGGTGACATCTGCGGGGCTGCAGAGGAGACCAGCACAGGGTGCACAGAGAGGCACACTCATTGCTGCAGGGACCCTGATTCCTACGGCAAGAGATTTATGCTTTTTTTCTGTGCCATTAGAGGCTTCCCTTCCTCTCTGGTGGTAGGACATACAGCGAGCAATAAAAGCTGCATGAACAAAGAGAACTGGAGCACTCAGAGAAACACATTTACAGTGGAACTCTCCCAGGGTCAGCATTTTTAGAGACAGAAATACAGAAAAGAATTAAACAAGGACAAACACAGTCATGTATGAAAGGAGGATTATTTATAAAACAGGCATTAGGAGCTCTGTGGCTGGGAGTTAAGGAGATTACAACCACATGAGAAGGCTAACCTACTCCTGTAAGAGCCAACTGCCATTTATTCAAGCAGAATAAGAAAATTAGCTTCAGCTCCCTCCGGTCGGAAGGCATTGTATTCACCAGCAAACTCCTGAGTGAGGCAGATAAATTGAAACAGAAGAGAGAGCAAGGGAGAAATCCCTATACCTTGCACAGACATGCACATCGAGCAGGGGTAGAAGTGGTGATTTAAATCATGCTTGATGCCTGCAATGCCGTATTACACTCTGGCTAATGGGGAAATGAGGAGACAGGGAAATAAGGTGCCCGATTCATTGGCCCAGCTGCAGGGAAAGGACTGCCCCACCTGAGGGAACAGGAAATTCAGTTTTAAGACTGCACTGGGGATCATTCAGCTGGTTTTAACCCTACTCCTCTGGGTATTTAAACTGCTCCTAGACTGGACATTAAGCCTTATATGGAAAAGGCGAATCTCAAGTTTTCAGGCGGTAGACAAGAAGCGTCTGAATTTTCACAAGATAGGGATATAAGTTTTATCTGGAAATGTGTGTATGCTGGCACCAGCACTAAATGAGCCAGCACAAATGGAGGAATTGTATGGAGTGACCTATTTTGCATTCAGAAGTGTGAAATTTCCAGCTTGCCTCAGTGAGAGTGTGTTTGTAAGCGTATGGCAGAGGTCTGGGACCCAGACCCATGCATAGCACCGTGTACGGGGTCATCAGGAGAAAGCTGGCTCACAACCCTAACGCCTTGGCCTGACCTAGAGCTGACTTGATCCTCGCGAAGCTCAGGATGTCATGAGTATCCCAGCCCCTTGGTTTCCCCCCAGCGCTTTATGCTGTGCAAGGGGGAATGCCGAGGCCAGAGGTGGAGGATTGGCCAGAAGGACAAGTAGGAGGGAGGAGGATGTCTGGATCTGACCTCTCGCTTTAAAAACTTATTTCAGTCCTGGCCTCTCCAGCTCTTTCTTTTACAGCTCAAATCCCCAAAGTCCCTGCTCCATATTTACCCTTTCCTTTGCAAAACCATGATGAAATTAGTGGAAGTTTTGACTGAGGAGAAGCAAATTTATACACCAGGCCTCAGCCACCTGAGGATATGTATGTGCTGGAGCTGGGAGGGGGAAAAAGGGACACAAGGATCACCAGCAGCCTAGGTGGTATGGCCAAGAGGATGGGGATGCACTTGGTATCGAAGTCTACCTGTCCAGTACAGATCCCCTCTATCACAATGCAAAGGTGGTGGCTCAGGGGACAGCCCCCTTCCCAAAGCCACTTACTGACCTTCCCCTGCCCCCCACATTTGGGGGCGATCCCAGCTTGAAAACCCCACAGAAGCCTTGAGGCACAGTGGGCATGTCCTGCATCCACTGAAACTGGAAGGAGAAACAGAGAGGCTCTCCTCTTTCTGAGTTGAAGTACAAACCACTTCTCCTCAGCTCAAGCACAGCTGGTGAAGCAAAAAGGAAACATTTTAAAGCTGAAATGCTGCATGCAACTGAAATCTGTGTTTTTTCAGCCCGGGAGCCAACGGTTTCTAATAGTTGTGTAAAAAGTGATGAAGAAAAGCATGTTCGTCTGCGCCGTGCAGCCATCTACACATGTGATGTTTCTGAAGGGGTTCGCACCTCCGATGGAAAATGCTTGGGGATCGGCAAACTGCAATGAGCTAAATGAAATCTCCGCCTTCATTAGCGTGAGGCTGTGCTGCTCGGCTCCGGGTATAAGAAGTCCTTTGTGCATTGAGGCGTGCTCGGGCCAGTTGACAGATCCCAACATTTGCAGTATCGTGGCAACCAGTGTATCACTTGCATCAACCTGTACGGCACTCTGCTGGGTCCCAATACACAAACCTCACACAAATATTTCAACATGTTTGGAGCCAAACTCTAGTCAATATATGAAGTCATTTCACCACAGCTTTTAGCCCAATAGGAAAAAATTCCCTACAAACTTATTTTTGGAGGTTAAAAATAGCGTTTTTGTATGTGTGCGCGAGGTTAGTAAAAACAGAAATGAGAAAGACAGAAGCGAGGGTATGTGCCTTTACCATTTCTGAGCCACCTGGAGCTGGTCCCTGGCTGGGGGGTTACCTTCTCTTTTCTTTGGACAAGCAACCTTTGTTTGGAGGGACCAGACTGAGGATGGAGAGCAGAGGGCTTGTCCCATCAGCCCCCAGCTGCACCCCTGTTCTCTCCATGGGCACAAAGCATTGGTCTATGTCCCCCTTTGCAGGGGTGGGCCACTGTGGAGATGTACCAAGAGTCCCCAAGGAGAAGCCAAAGCAAGGAAAGGACTACAGGGGCAGTGGTGCGGTGACGACAGGGCATCCCCACGTGTGGCACCCTGAGGCAGGAGGAGAAGCAGATGCCTCCACCTTGACCCTGCCTGCTGCACCTCGGGGTGGCCGGGGCTGTCCCATGGTTCCACTGCCAGTAAATATCTTCATGTGGGAATAACACAGAGACCTCCAGGCCATAAATTTCCTAGAGGAAGATTACACTTTTTGGCAGCCCACTTTTTGATGTTCCACCTCCCCTGCGGCACTCTGCTTTCACTTACTGCGAGCAGCATGTGATGTGGATTTTCATCTAGTGCTGGTTTGCTCGGTTTTGTAGCCGTGCAGCGCCAGATGCTGCCCATGGGCCCTCACATCTGGCGGAGGTATAGCAGCAAGGTCTGTGGGGGCTGCTCTCCTGCAGATGCACTCAAGTTCTTGTGGGGTGTGAAACTGTTCTTAAGGACAAGATCACCTTATGAGCCACCTCTTGATCCCATCTGTAATCCCTCAGCCCTCGGTATGACAATTGCTCTGCTTGCTCATGGCAAAAAATAATACTGGGTGTAATATTGCTGTGCTTAGTCTTGCCTTTAATGTGATGGCTGTCTGTGTGTGTGATTGCATCCCCAAGCATTCCTCTGATCTCAGGGGTCTGCAAATGTTTAAGTTAACAATGAAAATAAAATATTTTCCTTATCAAAAGCTTGCCTTTCTCATGAACTGCTCTGGTGTGTCAGAGGCAGACATGGAAATCCTCGCTTTCTCTGGTTTCTGTCTGCTTTTCACCCCACTCTTTCTGCCAGCTCCCCTTTTGCCTGCTCTCCCCCTCCCTGGCTGCCTGTCCTTGCTTCAGCCTCTTGTCTCTCCTCCAGCCTCATGCTTCCTTCTTAGAGAAGGAGGGAGGCTTGGGGAAAAAGATGTCCTGGCTCCTGCACCAAGCTGATCCATGGTCAGCCTCCACCGTACCATAATTGTGGAGGCCCTCACATGCATATACCACAGTTTTTCTCCAAACCTGTGGGCAGCAGGACTATCCAACCCTAGCAGTGGCTATGGGCTGGGGACAAAGGGAAGGAGCAGTGTCCCCATGCCGTCTTCCCCTATCACCACCCAGGACTGTGATGCCAGCTCTGTGGCAAAAGTCTTTCTCCCTGGGAAGGTAAAAGAAGGCCAGAAAGGTACCATTTTTAATGATAAACTGTGACTTTTCATTTGTCTTTTGGAGTCCACATGTTGAGTGCCAGACTATTGTGCTCCACAGAAAAATGAGAAGAACCTGTGCCCTCACCCAGAAGAAGACATATTAGATACGCTTAGATATGCTTAGGTTTCTAGGCTACAGCTAATGTGAGCAGTAGGTAAGTTATCAGTGTGTAACCACAATGAATTTCAGTACACAGAGTTATGCTGCTTTATAAACCATAAGTGCATTCATTCATTCCACTAGATAAGAGGCAGAACTAAGGAACTGCTGTTGGCTTTCATCAACAGTGGGTAAAGGTGCTGTTGAGATGCTGCTTGGACAGGAAACGTAGCAAGAGAGATGTGATGGGAGAGCAAATTACTTATACTGAGTGTGATCAATGGAAAGGGGCCACTGCACAAAAGGTGGAAGGATTTGTGTCTCACCTAAAGGGCTACCAGGTGTGTGAATTTCAATTTTGTGATTTAAATGCAGGGGAAAGTCATCTACCCTAGCAGCAATAAGCCTGACCCTTCAGGGCTCTTCAACATCCTAAAGGTGCGCTACCTTCTCCTCCACTTGCCACAGTAGAAAGGGACCTGTCCTGGTCAGATCTGCTCCTCAGGATGTTAAAATGTAATATTATTTGCATTCCTGTCAAGTTCTTTTCTGCAGTCTGTGAACTCTGGGATCCTTGGAGAGGAAAGATCAATTTTTATTTTTAAATTATCTGCTAAATAAAACCTCTCCTAGGTCTTTTGTCCCAATAACATTTGAAAATAAGAACTTATCAGATACATCTACTTAGCTCTACTCATACAAACACATATTCCAATACAAAGGCAAAAATAGACATTAAATACCCCAACTGTTACCCTAAGTTCCCCAGTATCTAAAAGGCATAGTTAACAGCTGAGATTTGTATGCACTTTGAAGATTGAGAGATGGGTAAACATTTGGAAAGAGCCAGCGTGGGGTAAAGGTTGAATTCTGGTTTTCTGAAGTGAAGTAAGAGCTGAGTTCCACTCATTTACAGTGAGACTGGACTCAGAGAATCGAACATCTTTGAGACTAAGACTGAGTTCAGCTGTTCTTATGCATACTTCATATGAAAATATATCTTGGCCTATGCTCTAAAGTCCCTTGGGCATTCATGAAAAACTTATCTTTTGGTTGTTGCAAGGGAAAGTATAAAGAGCATGTACTATGTGAGGTTTCATCATGTTGCCAATATTTTGGCTAATATCTTTGATCTATTTCTTAGATTTGAATGGAAATGGAGCTATGCAGAATATTCTTTCTCTAGTACTACCTGGCATCTTCTTTGCCTGGTGCGGTCCACACAGATCAAGTGATATCTCACTGTTAAAACAGTGATGAACAGGCTCCTGTCTGGGGGCTTGCTGTGCAGGCTGTACAGATGGAGATCTGCAGCGGCGTTGCCCTCCATGGCACCTTGAGCCAGACCCGCTCCACAGTAACCGCCACAGTGCTCATGTGCTTCATCCACTGGCTCTGCTGGACAGGTTGCAACCTCCCACAGAGCAGCTCTAACATATAGCTCTGGAGGAACACAGCACTTCTACAGCCTCTGCAGCTAGCTGCTGAGTGAGTATCTCTCCAGATCCTAAGACAATAAATATTTAATGTACAGAGATGACTCAGATAAGATGCACAATGGAGATACGACTCTGGAGAGCTTCTCCTCCTCCCTGCTCTTTCTCAGTCCCTTTATGAATGTCCAGAATGGGGCAAGGAAGGTAGTACGTTTACACGTACCACCTCTGCACAGACGAACTGAGGAACCACGTGTTGGCTAGGTATTGTCTCTCTTCCCCTAGCTCTTGGCTGGCATGCCATGCACTAACATGCTAGCTTCCTTCCACCTTTCTCCCTAGTGGATATTTTATGTGAGATATACTATCTCTTTCTAGTTATGCACTGAGGCTCCCTTTTCCTGAGGAATTTCTGAGGAAATTTGAGGTAACATTGGTGAATTCCGTTAGCACATTCTTCTCTTCCACGTGGAAATTCCTGGTGTCTCAGGCAGGTCAAGGTTTCTGAGGTTTGCTTGCTTCTCATGATCTATTTCTGGCTTTTCCAGAGAGCCTGATGCTTCCTTTCCTCCCTTACAATGGCAATGTAGGTAGTTAATCTTTGGGGAAATACTTATCGTACTTCTTCGGTTCCTTGTGCTGTTAAATTGGTTTAGTCTCTCTGGTGGTCAGTACCACAACCTTAGTCTCACTGTTGAGTCCATAGATTGCAGACATTGTGCTGCTACTCCCTTGCTGTGCCATTGTCTTTCTGATCTTCCTCAAATCTGCTGTCAGCAGTAGAGGAAATCTCTGCTTCTGCTCATCCAAAGACCTTAGAAGTCTATGAAAAAGATTGGTTCATGAAAGGATTGATTGATGTTGATTCTTTATGGTCTTTGAAGCTTTATGGTCTTAAATACCTGTGTATGTGTCTCCTGATTATTGCAGGGAAACACAGCTGACAGCAAAAATATGAAGGAAATGACTTCTCAATATCACAAAACAGTGAAGCTTCATCAATCAGTGAAGCTCTTCCTCAGGAAGGCAAAATACCTCACAGGGTGGCAGCAAAATGCATGTGGGTACATGTGCTGTGTGCTTTTTGAGACATGGTGTATCGGTCATGATAACAGCCCATTTGCAAACAGAAGTCTTATGGACAGGCAGGAAAACCAGAGCTGGAGCCTCGTTTGGTGAAAACTGGCTTTGCTCCACTGATGCCACCAAAGATCTGCTGGTTTACACCACCCGAGAAAGGCCACATAGGTCCTGGAGAAACTGCAGAAGTGCCTTCTAAAGGGGGAGGACTGTGTCTTCTTGGGGTTTAGTTCATATCTGGAATTTCCCTAAATTCCGCTCACATGAAACAAATAACTCAGAGCTCATTATTTCTTTAATCAGACACTAAAGTCCCTGTTTATTTAAAGCCCTGCAGAGATAATCAGAACTAATCATCATATGTAATACAAATAAAGGCTTTCCTCCCTTAATAGTAGGAGCAGATCTAAGCCAGTTGTTCTCCAACTGAACTCAGCTGGACTAAGATGGGTTTTCTGTACTTGTAGTGATTGTTATTCTGTCACTAAGGGGATAATGGGAGGAGATGTTATGTTTTACAAGGAAATAATTTGGTTTGCAAGGGAATAAACGATGAGGAAGAAGTCTGAGCCATTTATCTTGGTGAGGGGAGCGGATTATTCCTGAGGAAGGTGAAGCATTCATTTTGAGGAAAAAAATATTTATATTACCAATAAAAACTAAGGCCATTCCTTCCTATCATGTCGTCCTGAGCTTGATGTCTCCTACCCTCGCATACATCTCTCTGCGCTTAACCTGTATATGTTCTCATTCATTAATAAAAATGGGAAACCCCTCCAGTGGCTCTCCCAGTTTCACCCTCTGCCCGTCTCTCCGTGGCTGATTTAGCCAAACGTTACATGAAATATGCATAGTCTTTCCTTTCTTTTCCCATTGTGCTTGTAGCTGTCTAAAGCCAAGCTGAGCTGTCAGCTTCAGTGCTGAGTGGCTCAGAGCACCCATGCTACCCAGGAGAGCACTGAGTTGCTCTGGACTCCAGCTGATATTCGAAACTGGTGCAAAGCATTATAGCTATTGGGAGAGGCAAGGAGAAGGTTAGATAGAATGGAGCCAACATTTTTATAAATAAAAGTGGGAGAAGCCTGCCTGACTTCTTACTTTAGAAATATACAGAGGGAAAACTCTGTTTACTGAAGTAAAACTAGAGGGAGAAATCAAAAGCCCATAGGGGATGCTGTCATTTTCACAAATTCTGCATTGCTCACAATGCTGCCGTATCATTGTGGAAGGGTGATCATTTCAGGTGTAGCACTAGAAAACTGAAAAATGTTTTTCTTAATAGAAGGAAAGGTTTTCTGGCTCAGATCTGCATCAAAGGCAGAAAAGGACTTTGGTATATGATCTTGCTTTTTGTGTTGTTACCCTGGAGGTCCTGACTCCCCAGTGCTTCATGTATGCATCATGAGCAGGGCATAGGGAATATCACTATTCTCACTTGTTAGAGCTAAAGGTACCTTCACTGACTTAAAAGACATGAAAGACTTAAAATATCTCAGGAGATCCAATACCTCAGAAGTAAAGACAGAGAAATGGAGAATACAGAAAAGTGCAAAATAAAAAGCTGACGCAAACCTTCATGAGGAAAGGCAGACCTTCCACTGAAGAATTTCCCTTCAGCAGAACCAAATAGTCATGCCATTACCTGCAGTATCTGAAAACGGTTGCAGGTGGCTGCAAGTAGAGGTCTGCCACCACCGTGGTTCAAGTAGTGCACGGGGAACAGGAATGGTGGAGAAATCATTTTCTGTCTCTGTTGCATTCGTGGAAGGTGATCTGTATTGCACTTTGGTGCATGTATTATCACAGCTCTCTTCTTTTTTGTAGATTTTAAATGATGCCATACACTTATTTTTCACACACAGACAGTTACATATTTGTAACACAAACAGCCCTGAAGGAAAAATATCAGAATCTTAATTACCTTGAGTTCTGCAATGGAAAGAGGGAAACATATGCACATGACACTGGTACCTCTTTTACCGTCTTCATGGAGATCCCCTCCTGAGCCTACTGCAAGGAGAAGACACCAATGGGGCACTTTGTTCATAGGGCCTGATCATAGGTTCTTACAACAGGCAGGCTTTGCTGCATCCTCAGCACAAGATTACACTGGGGAGTTGTTGTCTGTCGCTCGCGTGGGCCCCACGTGAATCAAGTCACCCTAGTGAGTGGTTATTTGTTAGAAAAGTGTTTCTCTTGCTGTTGGAAATCAGTTGCAGTGAAATGCAAGAAATATTGCAACAAGATGCTATATGTTCGAGAGCATACCTTTACACAAGCGACATAAATCTAGCATTAACTTCATGTCAGCATAGCCTTGGTCATTCCTGCTTTGTTATTTCCTTTCTACTACATTCACATACAGGAAAGGGAAAACAAATTGGAGATAGGATGAAAGCCAGATGAAATGGTTATTATAGAAGTATTCTACATTTGGGACAATTCAGCTACAGAAATTACTGTAATGCCAGCAAATGTGATTTTACAACTATACAAAGCTGTGGTACTTTTTTTCAAAAGAACCTGCATGCATCTTCCAAATTACAAAGCAGTGCCCCTAACTTTTAGAGGTTTTAATGTAATGTGTTTATTTATTCTTTAAATCCTTACAATATAAAAGTGGCAAAAGACACCTACCTAAACACTTTCGGGCTAGTGTTCAGTTGAACAGATGTTGACTTCTGTATGTTATCCATCCACATCTGAGCTTGTTAACTGGATTTCCTTTATAGTCAATGAAGTGAAAGAGACACGTCCTCAGTATAATTTCTCTCTTCCTAAAGCAAGTATCTAACACAAGTCCAGTAACTCACACTCTACCCATTTATTTCCACTGATTGTAAAGTGGATGTAAAGCTGTGTCTTCATCAGGCATCAAGTGGAGTGGTAGAGCACCTCTGTAGTACAAAACAGCTGATACCAAGAACCTGATGATATGTAAATGCATATCCACATGATATGCATTTAGGACTTTTATTTTTGACTAGCTGTAGTTTGCTCCTGTGAACTGAATGACCATTAGCAGTTGGAGCACATTACATGTTCCTCTGGAGATCATTTCCTGGCTTAGTTTTCATCCAAAAGGAATCCATTGCACACACTCTGAGAGGACTCCACAATGCAAACAAAGTGTGGAAAATGGTGGCAATGAGGAGATTCACTTCAGAAGTACCATCCAGATCCAGCTTAAGACACTGACATAGTTGCAACCTAAAGTACTTACTAGTTAGCCCAGCAATCAGCAACACAGAGATTTACAATTAGGTGACACGAGTTTCATCCCACCTGTCTGTAGCACGTTATAAAACATCTCAGTAGCTTCTTAATAGAGAAGAACAGGGGTCAACCAGCAAAACAATTTCCCTGCATAAATTTCATCTGCAGCACCAAGAATCTCTTCTGTAGTTCTTCTGAAAAGCAGAACCTGACAACATCCTCTGAAAGTCAGTGTCCCTGCAGTATTTTGTTCTGAAGAAAGTTGTGAAGAAAACAGGACTTGCTCCAGAGCTTTGCATCACCAGCTCTCCTTCATTTCAAATGGATCAATATGAAATCAGCCTGAACAGCTGGACCCCAGCAGTGCAAAAGGGAATGGCAGCAATGTGTGCCTTCGTAAAGACCAGTAAATATATTTTGCACACCTAGTGGATTACCTAAAGCTCAGATTTTCACATGTAATTTGCACTTCTGCACATACATGGGGTTTACTTATCTGGTGTGCTCAACTTTCTCATCTAGACATGCACATTCTGAGATACTAGCAAGGCTAATGCTATATACAGAGGAAAGAGACTCTACTTACAGTTCAGTTCCTCTGCAAATTTCTGAATATATGGCTCCTTTTATTTCAAGCATCAATTCTCCATATATTTACATCTCCGATTTAACACTACTGCAGACCTGTCTGGGGCATGCATATGGAATGGCACAATTCACATATGGCTATACTTTTGTCCCTTTAATGGGGCACAAGCAGCAAGTAAGCTACACTATGTTTTGTTCATGCTGTTGCAAAGTTGGCCCTTAAAATTTGACTCAGACATGCAGCTGTGGTCCTAAAGTGATTATTTTGTTTTTGGCTGCTGCCGTTTATTCCCTCTTTTCCAACCAGCTGGTAAGCACACTTAATATATGCTGTGCTTCTCCTAGCTCTCTTTTTGTTATTTCTCAGGAGTCAGCACTTTCGTACAGAGGCAAATTGTCTGCATCCTTTGCATAGAGTATCAGTGGGTCACCATCCAAGGAATGGCAGACATCTTCTTAAAACAGGAGGTCTGTGGAGGTCATACTTAGAGAGTTTGTGCTTCTGAGGTGCTCTTGAATCACCATGGCTGCACCAGCATGAGGGAATTAGCCAGAGCCATTTAAATTATACAGTCAGCCTCTCTTTCACTTTCTGGCCAACTAGACATGGGTAGATACAGCTCTAACTTGAAATAACTTTAACACCTCCCCAAATCTTTTGCAGGAAGCTGTTCACTGGGGAGCCCCGAGGCAGCTGCAGTTAGATGCAAGCCGTGCAGGGGTGCAGTGAAGGTGATACCCCTGCCTGTCTAGGTGACTGCCAGCAGGCATCTCTCCGTCTTTTTAATCTTTCTTCCTTTAAATGCCAGCCCTGAGGGCAGCCTGGTTTTCAGGAGTGCAGGTTTTTCAGGAGCGCAGGATTTTCAGGAGCACAGCTTCCCAAAGCACAAAGGCTCCCAGTTGCTTTGGTAGGAGGAGAACCTGCGAGGAAATGGGATGTGGGGGAACCTCAGCAAATTTTCTTCCTTTCAGGGCCTCTGCTTGCAGTTTTTTCCATTGTCAGGGTATTCCCCATCTCCCTTTGCCACCCTCTGGAGAAATGCTGGGCACCTGCTCTTTCCATCAACTTCACAGGGAGCTGCGGATACTCAACATCTCTCCACGGAGACTCAGACATCACTGGGTGCTGCGGGCACTTGACACCTCACAGCTGGTGCTTAGGGGGTCAGGCGCTGGGATAGCCTCTGGGAAAAGCCATGACAAGCTGAAGGACACATGTACTTCTGTGAAAGAAAGTAAAATTGAGCTTTTCCAAAAAATACATGTGCAACTGAGGCTCCAGGGATGTTGAAGCTTTAAGGAGCTTATAGTACTTCTTGAAATTCACACCATTCTGTTGATGTAAAAAAGATCTCTTGCATGTGAATTTTAAGAGACCTGACCATTCTCTTCAGAAGGAGAAAACACACAATACTATAAGTAAACATATAAATCAGTTAGAGAACCTAGAGATTAAGGATTAGGTTCATAAAGCTTTATGTCCCATATATGGAAAGTGCCAAAAGTTGCTCTTAATGACTTTGGAAAAGGTATGTGCTTTTTCTGTAGCCCTAGCTCTCTTTCCCCTTGTTAGCAAATGGTTTCATTCTACACTCAAAAAAACTCACAAGCCAAGAAAAGGGGGAAAAAAAAGGCGAATGGAATTTAACCAAAAAAATAATAAAAGTCATTCGTGGTTCAAGTGCTCAGCCTAAGCTATATTTATTCAGTTGACATTTTTTCCAAAAAGACCAATGCGTAAATTAATGTGCACATGGGCAGGTCTGAATTATACCCTGGCCATTTATAGTATGCAAGGTTTTATGCGACTTTTTACTCTCTTGTTCAATAAAACAATAAGTAGTTATGCAGCAGCCAGAGGAGCCAGTGATTCATTAACTTCCACGGTATGCCAAGAACCTTCTTAAGGAAATACACTCACCAATATGTAATGAAAACCTTTTGTACTTTCTGTGGTGCTTCAAGAATTAATAGAGTTTCCAAAGACAAGGGATGAATGAGATACAGTAGCAAGCGCAGCAGAGGCCAGGGTTGGCCCAGAGGTGACAGCATGCAACTCAGCCTTCTCTGAAGCTTAACAGCAAGTGCTTTGCTCACACCGTGGTAAATACAATCTAATGTTGCTTGCCTCCAGATGATTCATCCTGCACAGGCTGTTTGATTCTGCTTGCTCAGTTGGTTTTGTTAATGTTGTAGGAACCATAAAGTAAAAGCCTGCAAATCAACTCTGATAGATTTAATAAAGAGTGCTTTGTGTGTGCTTGTCATCCTTTCTGACCAACATTAAGTTTCCTTTTAGGTGGCTTTAGTAGGTGGAGAAGGGGCATTTGTGTTGTGAACTGAAATCAGGTGCATCTCCAGGCCTTTAAATTTTGAGTGTTTCTTTATCTGCAAAGGAAACAACGAATCATCCTCCCTGGTGGATGGTCAGAAAAACGAACAGCCTGGTTAGAATTGCTAGAGGGGATGTCAGAACAAGAGAAAAGCATCACTGTGCCACTGGATAAATCCATGCTGAATGTACTTGTACAACAGCATACCCATCTCAACAGGAGTATGCTAGAAACAGGAATATTACAAAGAAACACAACAACACAACAAGTAGGTATGGAAAAGCAAGCATATCAAGAAAGACTGAATACACTGAGAGTCCTCCACTAGAAAAAGATGCAACTGAAGGGAGACATTAAAGGCCAAAAAGAGGGGAGGAGAGGAAATGATTATTTGTTTCTCCCTACAAACAAAACCCAGGATGCCTTCAGAGAACTGACTGGACAGAACAAGATTTAAGCCAAAAAAATTTCTTTGTATAATGCATAATTACATCGTGGAGTTTGCTGCCACAAGGATATTGTGGAGACTGAAAGTATACATGGGTTACAAACAGGATTAGGACAAGTCCATGGAGCAAGTCTGTTGATGGCTACTGAGCAAAGAACGCCCAGATGAAACCTGCAGATCAAGATGTCCCTCGTCCATTGCCTGAAACTGCAGAAGTTTAATTTGTGTGACGTCATGAAGTACACTTTGCTGCCCATTGACAGATAAGAGATGCAGCATTTCTCCTACTCTTAAGCAACAAATGCGGGGCAGGGGAGGAAAAATTTTCCTAGCTGAATATTCTGAGTTTTTTTAGATTAGAGTAGCAGTGTAATAACTGATACCCAGTCAGACAATGAAATCTTCATAATTCAATAAAGAAGTCTTTTCAGTTCATGAAAAACTCTGCTTGTCTGCATAGATGTCAAAATAGGGTCTAGTAAATCAGTATGAGCTTTTTGATGTTGCCAAAGTATTTTCTCTGACTAATCTTTGCTTTTGGTTGCAGCTGAGGACACTGAGGGGAAGGGTGTAGCATTATACCAAACAAAACCTGAAATGCGTTTGTTTTTAGAGACCGAAGCGAAGATGAGAATGGCTCAGCATAAAGCTACAATCTGCACACCCTTAGGAGCAAGAAAAGTAAACAGATTCCTTCTCGTGGTAAATGGGAGTCAGAAGGGTCTCTAGGTACTTACTGTCCTGTGTGCATACGTGGGCATGCACTCACTTGTACCAGGCGTGGTTGTCCAAGACCACAGGTATGAAAAGTAACCTGGTATGAGAGCTGGAGCTGAGGGATTCCTGGCCCCTAGTCCTGCATGAAGGACAGCTCGGCTTGCTAGTCTCCTCCTTTCTTTCAGAAATGCTCATTCCTTGTGGAATGAACCCAGACTTAGGAATTCTTTAATATTTTTGGACTCCACATATTTCCAAATGGACCTGGAAAATAAACCAGCCCTCAGGTGACAAATCAAAAATTAATTTAGGTAACAAAACCAAAGAAATTGCCTCCAATCATACATGCAAACAGTAACTTATCGTACATTAAATTCTAGATGTCAGAAAGTAACTGTCGCAATCCAAGCGTGCTGCAATCCCCTTGGAGAGCTGAATGATAAATCTGTGTCTTTTCCAAGAGATGAAACATTATCATGCCCCAGAGATTCACTGGCTCTGTTCTCATGAAAGTCAAACAGGGAGCCAGTGACCCTGGAAAAAGTCTTGTACTGGTCGTTAACAAACAGCCAGTAACATACCTGTAAGACTTGTTTAATGCTCACTGATAAATGCTAATATATATTGCTAGCAAATTCTCTGAAAGGAATCCAGACCTTGAATGGACTGTTTCCTGTAGAGACAGTCTGACTGGGATTTTCATTCATATACCTTTGAGGTTACTCCAATATGTCTGACAGTGCTATACACACCAAAGCTTCATTCTTCCCTCTCTTACACCGTGTATATCAGAAGTAACTTCCAGACACAGAGAATTCTCACCAAGGAAGTGTTGATATGTTGGTATGAAAAAACGTTATTTGTCAAAATTAAGTCTTTTTTTTGCTCAGTTTTCACCTGTTTCATATTATTTCTAATGGAAAATGCATTTGTTTAAAAATGTTTCTGCTTTTCATACTTATGGTAAAATATTTCAAAATTAGAATTTTGTCTAGCAGCCAAAAAATTAAACAAAAATCTATTTAAGAAAATGAGTAATGTTCAGAATTCTTTCTCAAACATTTGGCAAGGATCTTTGAAATCAGTGAAAATACTAAATTATTTTCTTGCTGTTTCAATTGACTTTTCATATTTTCTCATCAAGTCTATAAACTTGAAATGGTATTAGGCAAGTAATTATCTTTTTTCAAATGAGATTCAGATTTATCACTCGAATTAAAAATTCTAAAATTAAATACTGAATAGACCCAAATGTGTTAATATGAGAATTTATAGCAAGTATAATCAGCATTGTGGTTTCCCCATGTTTTTAGATTTGCACGACGCATCTTTCACCTCACAACATTCTAGTAGTCCTCATTGTCCCCATTGGTGATTCAGCAATCTCACAAGGATGGGAGAGGCAAGTGGACTCACAGTGTCAGAGGTTGCTGTCCTTCAATAAAAGCAATGCTTGGCGTTTTATTTTATTTTATTTTATTTTATTTTATTTTATTTATTTAGTGATGAGGGAGAGACTAAAACTGACCGTTTTACTGGTGAAAGATTTGTCAGATCCACTGGAGAAATCTCCAGATGATCCTAGGGAGCTGGTGGCATTGGTGTTAGAGTGCAGTCCTTAGGGGTTTTCAGTATAACTTAGATTCCTTACATGATAACTGTTGCCCTGAGGACTTAATGCAAGCTTTGTACCATTGTTATTGCAGAGAGCATTTGTGGGGCTGCCTATCAGGCTTTGATGCGTGGTATGGAGGCCGCTGGTTCTGAGATCTTGAACTGAAATGGCACTTCATTTATGACAAGGCAAGTATTCTTCCTTGCTCTCAATGCTGTTGTTGAGGTCTTTCAGTATGGCTTTACAGCATAACATCTTATTTTAGTAACTTTCATGTTACTGCAAGTCACAAAAGTGAATAATTCCATCTAGAAGGGATCTCAGCAGGTCACCTAGACCAACATTCCACTCAAACCTAGGTCAACACTGAATTTAGACCTGATTGCTCAGGGTTTTGTCCTGTTAGAGCTTGAAAACCTCCAACTGCAGAGATTTTGCAGCTTCTTAGATGACCTCCTCCAGTGCTTGACTCTACTGACAAATGGAAGTACCTCACACATCTAGTCAGAAAAGTGGCTCATCAATAACCATAATTCATTCATAAGGGAAACTTTTGGCTTGTGAACTCTATACCATACCCTGTTGCCTCTCTTTTTCTGGGAAGCCATTGGAGTTTGTGGGGGATGTGGAGCAGAAGCATTTGAATTAAGGCTTGGAGAGGAAATGGCTGAAGAGCATCTTGGAATTTGATCATTTGTTGGACCTTCCAGGTATTCAGGGGGGGAAATCATGACTGAAGCTGGGACATACAAGTGTCCTTAGCACTACATGCTGCAACTTATCACCTTCTACAGCTACCTTCTATAAAGTGCTATGAATACTTTCTTCTTGTTCATTTTGGAAAAAAAAAAAAATTGGAAGTTTTTTCTTTTCTTTCAACTAGGAGCTCGGGGTTTCCATGGGCAAATGCTCTGTAGATGGGTTCAGGTCAGCTTCTGGTGGGGCAGCCTCCAACGTTCTTATACCCTGAGAGCAACCAAGTGTAATTCTCTCCTGTCCATCACAGTTACTTAAGGCAAGTGCAAAGGTACAGTCATTATTAACGCATTATCTACTGAAGGTTAAACACTGGCTGTTTTAAAATACACAGACATTTCACCCAGTCCTCCAGAAATCACCTCTTATCATGGAGTACTTGCCAAATGCACCCCATCTTAAATCTTTTTTTTGGAGAAAGGTAATGATTCTTCCACCTTGAGGGATGTTGGTTCAGATGCTGTTCCATCATATGGTCTTTCTTTGGAGTCAATATCATGCATAAGAAGCTGTAAATCATTTCCTGCTTGTGTAAGATCAAAATCTTCAAGCTATTTTGCTTGTGCTGGACCTCTTGGCAGAGAGTAATATATCTAATCATGGACAATTGCTTCAGCAGCCAGGGATATTGTTGTTTTACTTGAAGCTGCTCTCCAGTGGTTCCTGTCCTTTTGGAGTTCTGGAATCCACTCCTAGTGATGGCTGCTTGGACTTGTCACTGAGGACTCTGAAATATGCGTCAGCTTTTCTGTCTTCTTTAAAGTATAGCCAGCTGGGGAGATCATTATAAAATATAAGGTAGAGTATATTGACAATACTCGTCTTGTATTTCATGTGGACACTGCAAGTTCAGTCTAAGTTATGGAGGAATGTCTGAATGTTACTGCTTTTTGGCTGCATTAGGGGTGTCTTGTCCTCAGCTTTGGAAAGACAGAAATGTTGTTGCTGGATATACTGTCTTCCTGGCTAGAAGGGACTTATCTGGAGACTGTGAATAAGGTTAATAATACTGGCATCATTTTTAATATGTCCTTGACTTGGAAAGCCTTGTGTTGGCTATAGAGTTAAAACGTGATCCAGTTACGTGCTTTGCATAAGTAATTCCCCTATTTATCTCACGACAGCTTAGAGAAGCCTGTCCCTGAGCCTGGATCTTTTACCTCTTTCCCTTGCTGGTTTATAACTTATTTACTGTACTTGTGGTCTTGAAGACTTGTGACAATATTTGGTCTAATAGTGTCTTTTTTATATTGAGTACCTTTTAAGATCCAGTGAAGCTTATGCGAGCCTTTATGCTGTGCAAATATCCAGCCTAAAAGTAGCCTGCTTATATTGAGGCTGGTGAACGAAGTTGTCCATCACTTAGTCACTTTTGCAATCACAAGCCATTTGGCATATCAGTAATATTCCAAGAGATTTTCTCTTTCTGAAATCTAGCTTGTTTTGTCTCCCCCTCACATTAAGAAAGATTAATTTTTTTTTAATTTTATTATTTTTATTTTTGTTTCCCTACTGTGATGAAATTATGGCAAATGTTGATGTTTAAGCATTTATTTCTGTTGATTTTATCTGTACATATGCTTTGTCATTTTTTTGAGATTGGAGTGTCCTTTAATTACTGCAGAATTGGTGTGGGAACCATTAGTGAGTGCCGTCCTTGGTTTTGAAGGGGATAAGTTTGCAGCACTTTTTAATACTGCTACTTCAATGCAGTATTTGTTGAACATTCACTCCTAAGTATTAAGTCTGGCTTTGTCTTGCACCTATTTACGGGGGCTCTATATGCCTCAGTGATTTCTCAGGGTATACTTATTCTTGCCTGACTGAACACATCTTTAAAGACCTTTTCATACAGTTGTACTCAGGAGTTTTACTACAATGGTGTTATTGCACCTTCTTTTCTCCCTTTTATGGAGCTTTTTTCTAGAGTGTTTTGTTTTTTTTTTTTTTAATCATTCACTAACACCTGCGTCATCTCCTGACAACAGGCATATGCCCATTGTCAGCTCTTCTCCAGTCTGAGCAACATCTACCTGTTTTTCCCCTGTAGGTCATGGCCCCTGACCTTTTTATCAACTGTGTGCCTGGATCTTAGCCCTGGTTTATCACTAGCTCTTCTGAACCAAGGGGCCCAGAACAAAACAGACTACATGAGTTATGCTCTTGGAGTCATTGGGACTGCTGGTGTGACTAAGTGCTCACCAACATGAGCCAGGGTCTCATGCCTGAGTCCTGAGCTGTGAAAAAGGGAATGCTTTATGTCACTGATTTACTCAGGTTCCCTCGGAACGTGTCCAAAAATAGGAATTTGCTTTTTTGCAGAAAGCATCCTGTCATGCACTCATGATTAATTTATATATTAAATTATTTTTAAATTTATAAATTAAAGAGACCGTCACTGCCTGGTCTCTTCATTACTGCCTTCTAGCTGGGCTTCCCTCATTTGTTACAGTATTTCTGCTGGTATTATTTCCCCCTAGCCTCTTGTGAACTGGACTAATAACTGCAAGTAAGTGATATTGCCCATATTGTCAATCCTGAAAGAAAACTCAGCTTTTGTTTTTCCTCAGAAGCTTTCTCTGCATGAGGAGATCAGTTTTATGTGCTCAAACATATTTTCTGGGGAAGGCAGTGGAGAACAGCAAGGAGTGGAGGCTGCAGGGGAATTGCCCCCAGGTACTTGGGAAATTGCACATTGTTCACACTGGTTGGGAATTACACACTTCACCACCGAGTGTTTCAGCAGGGCTCTGTCATGAGTGCATAGTCTTTGTACCTGCAAGAATCGCCATTCATGTTGGGCCAAACTAGCTCCTCAAGAAGGCAGTCATAGTTTTGTTGACTTCAATGTGAATGGAAGCAAACCTTTCTCTGCTTTCTCTGCAGTTTTCTTATCCAAGTGCCATATTCTTCCTATACTATTTTGCTGTAAATATAATGAAAAGCTCCCTGTTGCTACAAGTATCACTACTCTGAATGGGAAGTGCTGTTAGTCTTGTTTATTTTGGCTAAAAAGGTTGCACTCCATTGTGCAACTACTCTCCACAACTTGTGTATGTATTATTCCTTGACTCATTACGCCTAAGCACCAGGGGAGGTGCAGAAGCCAAATGAGATCCACAGATGTCCACGATTCACCCAGTGGCTCCCCTCTGCTCCACTGGTGACCCACGGAGTCACCAGAGCAGAGCCATTCCGGTCCCTTGGGCTGCCACCATGCATCTCCACCACGCCGTTGTATGCAGGTCAGAAGTGGCCATTAGACAGCTGGCGAGTGGCCAACACTGTGCTTGGTTGAGCAATATTTGGGAGCTCTTGTATGTTGTTTATTGCAATTACCTCTGGGCAAGCCCTGCAGAGATTGGTTTGTTTGAGCTACTACAATCAAAGCTGCAGGGTTCAGTTTTCAGAGGTTAGCACTTGAGCAACTTCTATATATTTACTTGGAGGTTCAAGATCTATTAAAAGGAACCATTCTGTTCTTTTGTCTCCTGTAAGCTGTATCACATTTGGCAGGAAAGAAAGTACAATGGTTTCTTTGTATGTAATATATTGCCTAAAAAAAGGTATGTGATTGGAATGAGAGAAGTGCTGGCTGCAGTTACTGCCTGACTGGAAAGGGATGTATTTTCTCTGATGCAGAACAATTGTGCAAGCTGAAGAAACGGTACAAATCAATTGACTTATTGCACATAAAAGTAATGTTTGTACTCACGGCTCTACTCATGTGACAGATAACATCCTGGTAAAAAGAAAGCACTTTACAAATCCAATGCACTAGCCACTACCTATTGTGGCTTTCTTTTTCTTTTTCACATTTCTTATTTTATCCTGGATAGTGAAAACCAAAATCAGCTTCACTTTTTACAAATAGCCTTGTAAGAGTTTTTAGTGCTTGGGGCTCACAAGACAATACAAATTTTTTTCAAAATATTTTTTTCAATTCACCTGTAAAATCAAGAAACAGTGGACTTTAAAAGTTTAAAACATCATTTCCCATGAAATGCACATTTAACAGCATATCCCAATAATCTTGACTAAGAAGGTCTGAATGAGAGCCATATAGATGAGGAAAACTTCTTTCTTTTCTTTAGTTTCATGCTGCATTTCCACACACAATTGTAGGACACAGGATACTGGGACTGGTATAACGGATTTAGTCTCTTCCTCAGAATTACGGTATTCTACTTATAAAGGACAGATAAAGTGTAGGACAGAACCTGGATTATCTCACTTTGTTAAAAATGCACCATTTGCTTATGTTAAAAAACTACTGTTTGAAACAAGTCTTTTCAGTATTAATGAAAAAAAGGAAGTTCTAAATATGAAAAAGGTCCTAGCACAAGATTGATTGCATCTCTTTTCTTGAAAACAATTATTGTACAAAAACTATAAGCTGTAGGTCACCGGTTTTGTCCTGGTAGATTTATAAAACCATGCAGTAGTTGAGCCAAGACCGTCCTACTCCACAATGAAACCAACTTTTCCTTCCATGATGAACACTAGAATTGGCCTTTGCAGCATGGGTCCCATGAAAATATTTTTTATCAGATATGCCAATTCAGAAAACAAATAGTATGCTTTTTGACTAAATGCAGAACATATCTCTATAAAGCAAAGTTTAAATAAGTATGAAAAATATTGCAATTGCATTAATTAAAGTTAGAATCTCTTTGAAATAATGATGCTAATGCAGGGATTTAATGTAATCTATGATTTAAGTTTTAACTCCTTATCTTTCTTTCCTCCAGGTTTTTCTGGAACTTAGTTTCTTAAGGACACAAACTTTGAAATGTGTCTACAATGTCTTCAGTTATCTTTAGGGAAGTTTCTAGTAATTTTCAAGATGGGAAGCATAAAAACCAATTGATTTTGATTGAAATAGGAACCATACCTCCTTGAATACTTATTTTTTTACAGATGGAGTTATTTTTGAGAACTTTATGTCCACATCAGGGATGAATACTGATTGAAATTTACTATTTCTGAGTTGATGAGTCCATAAAATTTCCTTTCTCATTGTGGATGTTTGGGTTCCTCTTTCACTCTTGATATTTTCCTGGAAATTTTATTCACCTTCATTTCAGCTGAGTCATTTCACCCCCAACTTTCTCCTGAGTTTGTTCCTAGAATAATGTGTGCCTTTGATCTGATGCATGGACTGAAGTAAATAGTAATTTTCCATGCATTTTCCACTCAATATTTGAGATTTTCTGAACTTCAGCAACATCAGTTCCTTTGAACTGATGTTCCTCATTTTCCCATCTGAGTTGCCATATCAACCCTTGCTGAGCTCTTGTTTCACAACATCACATTGCATACTTTAGAGTTGGCAAGGTCATAGCTTGCTCATGAGAATAGGTATTTGCGAGTTGTGGTTCTTACTGATTTCACATCGCCAAGCAAAAGCAGCATAATATGATCCACAAGAGTAGTCAATATTCAGAACTGGAGATTAATCTATTTGCAGATACAATTATCTCTGCCAGAGTACAGGCTGTCTGACAGAAAGCTCTTCACAAGCACCTAGTCACCTAGTGTTACTGTAGATATAATTGCCCTTCATTGGAAAAGTCAGATTTTATTTACCATAGCAGTATGCCACTTTCCTAGAAACTTCCTAGAAATATCCTTTACTACTTCAGCAGCACAATAGAACCTGTGAATTTGATTTAACTCTTTCTCAACCATTTAAAAATCCTGGGATCATATTCTGACTTCAGAAAAAGCAGAAGAAAAAGTTGCAGACAAATTTTTCATATTTTCATCTTGTGCTGAATAATGGTTTCATTATAAATAGGACAAGTTCTTGTTGGCAAGATAATATATTATACTTAGCATTTTTATTAGAATCTTCCTGTTTTCCTCCTTCTTCTGAGAGTTCTGAAAATGAAGTATGTCACCACCATTCCTTGTGGTCTTTTGAAGAGTATCAACTGCTCCGTGATGACATGGGGAAACATGGTGCCATTCAGATTTGTCTCAAGTCTTTTTCCAATTAGTGAATCCAGACTGTGTGAAAGCTTCCTCTGTGTGCTTAGTCAAAAGTAGTTTGCAAAACAGTAGCAACAAAGTACATTAACCCCATTAGCATTGAAAAAACAGGTCCACTGAAAAACACAAAACCAGGATAAGCATAAAGAAAGGCTTGTTTTTCCAAAGTCATGCACAGGGAGAGCCCTAAGTCACAGCTGACGAGGTGTTCAATAGAGTCAGGCAATTAGCATTTGGTTCTTGTTGCAGATGACACTGGAGACACATCAGTCCTACAACCAGCTAAATTTGATCCACTTGTTGTTGAAGATACAGTCTCCTTCTTTTAATCAGACATCATTCAAGTGATTCCATTTTTTGCACTTTTAAAATAAATACTTCGGGATTTTTCATTTCAGTAAGTCACTGATCACTTAGTAAGAATGACATGGGATTAAAGAATTAGAACCACACAATACTGAAACATGTAGCTGGCCCCTGGCTTTTGTATAGTCCCTTGTTCTGCCTAAAAGGGTCTACAATGTGGCAGATGGGAGAAAGGAAACAGCCTTCACCTGATCTGTTCATTGCCCAGAAAACAATTGCCTTTATGTTTTGCTTATATAACCCCTGCTTTCCTGCCTCAGCCAGGGATCCTGACAAGGAAAACAAGACAAATAAGATGCCAGTTGGCGGCCCCTTGACCCCCAGGGCTAATTGCGCTGGGGTCAGAGACTCCATGATGTCTGGCCTCTCTCCTTCTTTTGTGCAAGGATTTTGTGGAAAACCTACAGGAAAGGCAGAGAAGCAGCACCACGGAGGAGGCTCTGCAAGCCATCCCAGTGGATGGGCAGCTGGGATCTGCACCCATCCCATGCGCCCAGGGAGGACAGGTTGTTCCTCTGTCATGTGCAGGGGCTTGTCCACAATATGAGGAGCAGCCCGAGCTCCTCCAAATGACAGCCCCCTTGCCCAGCAATGCTGGGGCCATGCTAGGAAGGAGCTGCGGCCTTTAGTCTGCCTGACATCAGCCACATGATGGGATAGAGCGTAGGCACAGCCAGGGAGCAGAAAAGATCAGGTTGGTCCCTTGCTTGCCCACCTCTGCTCTCCCTCCTTCCCTAGGAGAGCCAGAGCATCTCTCCACATGCATCATATTCACACCCACAGAGAAAAATGTGAGGAGTCCTCCAGCGGCAAGTGATGAAGTGGCCAGTGGCTTTTGGGAAAAGTGGTGTGAAGCATATATATGTACATATGCATACATATAAAAGCATGCGTGCATTGATTAATTCCAGTCTCCTCAAAATCAACAACCAATGAAAGCTGAGTAAAGTGTTGACTTTTTAGGAACTGTAACTATAGAAGCATGAAATCCACAGAATAGTTTGAGTAAAAGGTGGTTCAGTCTTCTGTTTAAATTAGAGACCTTAATCTAAACTGAAGAGGATTCTGGTGACAGTCTTATACGAATACAATAACTGACTAAGGCCTTGTCTACGTACACTTCTAGACTGAGCATTGCTACAGACCATCTTATACATAGACCAAAACAACTGCAGAAAGCAGCAGTACATGGTCTGTGAAACAACTGCAAGAAAATGCAGGGAAATGTGTGTTCCCTTTCACCAGTAGGGGAATGAACAAGATGCAGAAGAAGAGCAGCAGAACACAGTCATTCAGGAGGAAGTACGGTTATTCACCATCTGTAGGTGAAAATCTGTGCAGGATACAAGATGATACACGGACCTTTTTTGAAAGGTGAGCTGACGGGTGCATGTCCAGTCACATAGCAAGGAACGCCAGAGGCAGCGGGTGCAGGTTGGTGCAACAGCTCATCCAACCCCCAGCCCTCAAGAAGGAGCATGGATTATGGGTGTGAGGGAGCTGTGGTATGATCTGGCTGTTCTGGTGGGCTGCATCTGGCCTGTGGGTCCCCAGCTGGCCACCTCTGGGATACAGGATCTTTGCAGGTCCACAGAAACTCTATAATTCTCTGAATTTTCAGTAAACCACCCAACATGACTCAAGGCAGATCTAGCAGAATGTCTGCTTGAGGGATTGCCGCAAACAAGCACAGTGTTTGAAGAGGACACAAACCTTGTTATTGTTATCTGACATTGCTCCAAGGGAGTGGTGACAACAAGATAGTATAAACGGCCACATTTATATTGTGGTCACAAGTTGCGCCTGGGGAGATTTAGATTAGATATAAGGAAAAACTTTTTCTCTCAGAAAGTGGTCAGGCACTGGAATGGCCTGACCAGGGAGGTGGTGGAGTCACCGACCCTCGCGGTGTTCAAGAAGCGCCTGGACAAGGTGCTGCAAGACATGATTTAGTAACTTAGTGGGTAGTATTGGTGATAGGATGACGGTTGGACTAGATGATCTTGTAGGTCCTTTCCAACCTTGTGTTTCTATGATTCCATGATAAATACCTGTCTTGGTGCATTAATGCTTGCACCACAGCTACCAGTGGTACCAGTGTCTCAGAAACAGTGCAAAGGTAGGTGATTTCCTAAAACACACTAAGGAACCCAGGACTTCTGTGATTTCATTTTCCCTTCTAACAATGGCAATAATCACAAAATCTTATCTGTTAAACCAATTCTTAGAGTGAAACAAATCTTAAACCAGAATTGTTTTCTAGCAGTTATGAGGTATTTGATGTTAGCAATTACTAGATGCTTTTATTAAACAGTGTAAGAGAGAAACCTACTGTATAAGTAAATGATAACAGACATCTTACCTGGGCATAACATTAAAGCCTACAAGTTAAAATAGAGACTTCCATAGAGATTTGAACAGGAAAATGAGAGTCAATGAATTTACTAACACAGAGTCTTACTGAAGGAGGTTGTCAATGAATTTACTAACACAGAGTCTTACTGAAGGATGTTTTGCCTTTTCTTTTTTTTTTTTTTTTACAGTTTTGCAGTTTACTGTAGGATTTCTGTGATGTTTTAGAGTGCCTGCTTATCATACTGCCTTGTGCAAGATTAAGCACCGACTGAAACATGGTGCTGTAATTTACCTGACTGTAAACTGCTGTAAGTGGATATCTGTTGAGAGCAAGGGGCAAGTTTGTTGCACAGAAAACTGCTAACAAGAGGTTGTGAGGAGTACATGGCGGGTACCTTTACATTTTTCACTCTGCTTCTTGACTTTCCTTCTGGAAATCTGCTCTTTTGTCCCTGTACACTTTCCTTACACTCCTGTACACTTTCCTTCCCTGCCAGCAAGGTAACTCATGTCATCCATGTGTAACTAACTCATGCTGCCTCTAAACCTGGCTGCCTGGGAGGTCTGGCTGGTTATTTCATAGTCATCAAGGAAGCATGGCATTAAAAAATGTACTTGAAGAAGCTGGACAACATTCCCTCTGTCCCCAGCTGCAGACTGCAGAGAACCCAAAGTGATTTTGGTGACCAAAAGCTACAAAAAGCATTTATTACCCTTCCATGGGCTTGCTGTCCACAGTGTACAAGCTGTTAGGAAGATACGGACTTCCATGGGCTATAGATCACATGTGTGCTGTGAATATACACACAAATAACAATGTATAAATTGTGCAAATATTAATGCCAAGAGTATATGAAATGATCATGATCAAACCTAAACCATAGTATATGTTTCATTTTTTAGTTCATACCAAAGCAAAAAAGGATATCTATATGCAAAAGAGCTGTAATCTGAAAAGAAGTGCCTGATTCTTATCTTCAGGGAGGGGGATGCCAGTACAGAAGCAAAACTTGGTTTTCACAGTAGTTTACTGCGCAACTTTGGGCAAGCTGCGCATAAGGTCCCCTCACTTTTTTGTGCCTGTTTTCTCCCACAGCCTTTGACTTGTCTGTTAAATACAAGATTTTCCCAGCAGAGGCTCTGTCCTCCCAGTGTATTGTACGATTCATGGTGATCTTTTTGGTGTTTCATCATACAAACAGAGTAATTTGATCCAGAGTATATCAGCAGGATGTCTGTTCACAAATGACTGTTTGGATCATGTAGGCAGAAGCTTGATGCACGAAAGAAAAGCTCAGGATGAGATTATTTTTTAGTACGAAAATGAAATTCCCACTGTTATTCCTTCTTACTAAAGGGTTACAGTAGGAGCAAAGGGAATTAGGCTGGCTTGGTACAGAGAAGATCTGGGTCAGGAAACATGGAGACTACCCCACAGGAGCATCAGTGCCAAGTGCACGCTAGAGATAGAGCAGCTGGTGCAGGAATGCAAAGAGAAGAGGGCCACAGCAGTGAGAATGTCAGTAGCCTCTCAGTCCCTTGCATGCACTGGAAAAGCTGCTGCCACTCCTCAGGAGTGCCCCTGGTGTCATTTAAATCATGCCAGCTTAACTCTGCAGTCCTCAGAGCAACCCAGCAGCAAAAGGCTGCAAAGGTAGTGTGTCAAAAAGGCTTCTGTCAGTTGTGCTTGGAAGGTAGGTCTTACTATCTTTTATTAAAAAAAATAATTTAGGAAAACAATACATTAAAAATCCTAGGGTTTAACAAATATATGGTCTAGTTCTCCTCTTTTACCTCTTCCTGCTTTGCTGCAGTGAGGCCCTTGGAGTACTCCCAAGCACAGTTTGCATGAGGTAGACAGCAAAAGGAACAAGCCAATTATAAAGGACAAAGCCATTACACAGTTGAAAAACACCCCTGAAGTTATTCTCCAAGTGCACAAAGCCACCTGCTTTCTCACTTGCATCATTGCACTTGTGTTATGGAAAGACTTTGAAATCACGTGGAGTCTGGTCCTGAAATCCTGCACAGGAAGCTTGGCTGCCCAGCCCTGTCCAATTCAGTGTCTCCACAGGGAGGTGTCTCTCACAAAATGCTGGAGCACTCCCTGGTTCTTCCTACGGAAAAGGGACGACGTCTCAGCCCATCTTGTAGTTTCAGACACTCCCATCACACTGAGACGAGTTTGAAGCTCAGCCCTTTTCTGAGGAGTGAAAACATAACACTTCTCAGGAAAAATGACACTTCTTTCCCTAGGAACTGTGCTCCTTATTAGGCAATATATTAAGAAGTGAGTTAAATCTCATTGGAATACTGACTTTCTTTTCAGAAAGTTGTGAGAAGTTGTTTAGCTCCTTTACCTACTCAGGTGATGGAAGCTACAGGAGCTGCTCTCCCACATGTGCACAAGCCCAGGCCTAAAGACAGCCTGTGGTCTGAGCCCTGCGATCCAGAAGGCATCCCCAGGCATCAGGATAGCAAACATGAGGTCTAAAGTCACAGCTGATGCCTGGGTCCTGAGCACCTGCACCGGAGCCTGACTGCCATGCTGGATCCGGCCATGATATTTACAAGCAGGCCTTCACCTTCTGTAAGAGCAAGGTAGCCTGCATGGTAGCTAACTCCATCCACAGATCCCTGCAGGGCCCACTTGGGCTGGCAGTTTGTGTCACCGGGACCTGTCACACACAGGCAGGGCCCTGCAGGGCACAGGAGAGGGGCCTGGAGCCTGTCCCACGCGCAGGCCCCCAGCTAGCAAGGTCCATGCAGCATGGCTCTGCGGCCATGGGAGGACAATTCCTCACATCTGTGCAACCCCCTGAAACACATCAGAGCTTGCATAGATGTAACTGAGGCACAATTTGGTCCTCATAATCTTTATTGCTGATGATGACGGTGATGATGATGTGTGAGAAGGAAATAGCGCAAGCTTAACCTTCACGTCCCAGGGGGAATTTGCAGAGCTGGCAGTTATAAAACCCCTCAGCTTTTCACTTGTGAACTGAGCAAATTTGTTCTGGGAATCATTAATACATAATGCCATTTCGAAGCCAGTTTTTGGTGTAGAATTGCACATTCGACTCTCCTAATCCTTCTGTCATCCCCACACAATTCTGCAACAGGGCTGGGACTGAAAGAAGTCAATTGTACTTCAGAAATTACAGGCAGACAGTTTAAATAAAGAAAAGTATCTGCTATTTGGTGCTTTCCATTCATAATGTGATTCCGCTCTGTTAAAATTCATTAGGTGACCTAGATCCTGAGAACCCATTCCTGCAAATTGCTGAATGCTTCCTGGGAAGTGCTGCAGGCTTTTGACTCTATGTAATGGGACATGAAAGAGGTCAGCACCATCCAACAACTGTCCCTTACGTCTCTTCAAAATGCCATGAGTCTGCTCCCTTTCCTTGAGGTGATGTAGCGACAGCCCTAATGGTTCTGAAGGAAGGAGAAAAAGGAAAATTGAAAATACCAGACTCGAAGTTAAAACTGAATGAATTCATGACCTCTTGCACAAGCCCACAGTGAGCTCATGCTCCGAGTAAGTGCGGGACATGAATTGGAAAAGCATTGCGATCCCAGCCAGGTGTAGCAACTTAGAGAACAGTCTCAAGGTTTTTACTTATGTGCCTGATCTTAGCACATCTTTACTGTCTAAGCTTTTTCCATCCACCTCCATCTTACTTTCTTTCCAGATGAAGACCTAATATCAGATAGAAGAGGGCCACAACCCATCCAAATGCATAACTCAAATTGGAATTTCACACAGCATTTGCCTTTTTGCACTTTAGCTATACAAGCACTGAAAGGCTTTGATGTGCTCGGAGTGCAAGCTCTCCATTCTCATACTAACTCTCCTTCATTAGTGCTATGCAGACACATCCGCTCAGCCCGCAGAAAGGAAATCATGTGACTTTTTAATTTACCACGGTTATTGTACTCAGCCTGTACTCAGTCTAAAATTAAATGGAGGGGAAAAGCCTAGACTGATGCTTTGCTACAGATGAATGGTTAAAATCACAAAATGTCTGGAAATGCAAAAGTGGAGTTTCCAGCAGCAGTCCTTAAGTTAGCTGCTTGTCCTCTGTGTTTTGGAATCTCCATTATATTAAAAAAATGTAAATAATTACATGGTTTGGTCATTTAAACAAGGAAAATGGGAATTTGAAAGCTGTCCCTGTGTCACTGAGTTAACATTCTTCTTGAAAATTTAAAGAAAGTGCAGAGTGCACATGACTTTTCCAATGCCGCCTGCATACTGCTTCTGTGTTCCCTTCCTTTGCAGCTGAGAAGTAAAGATGGCCATAGTCCTAGCGTCCTCCATCACCATGTAGGGCAGAACACTTTAATTTTTTTGTGCTTTTGATATGGGAGCTTGCCTTGCTTACTTTAGGAGGGAGATGGATTTACCCTTTAACTGCAGCGCATTTTAAGAAGGTATCTAAGTGTGTGTCTCTCTTCAAGCATATCAGCAGTCCTGCTGGGCTCTCCAACTGCTGAACCATAACTTTCCTGCGAGCTGGTAGCTCACATCTATCTGCACATCTACCTGCATGCCTGGAGGCTGTAACTTTTTGTACCCACACAGCTTGACATAGAAGAATAATGCTCTGAAGTAGAAACCAATCACACTCAGTCCATGGAAAGATGTAGTATGGTAAATTTAAGATTAATATTTCAGCTGTTTTTGTTATAGCTGTGTTCAGAAAACCACTTACCGTGGGAAAAGTGTTGCTTCTTTTTCTCCACCATTCCCAGAAGTAAAAAAAAAGCTGAAGAGAACACTCCCCAATTTTAAAAAGTAATTGCCATTAGGCAGTGACTGAGAATGGACAGTTTCAGCCCAAAGGGGATTTTTCAGGTTACAAGTCTGTGGAACAAGCAACTTATGATGGAAAATGTCTATGAATCTTAACTGAAGTGGCCACTGCTGAAACACTTTGTGAGGCATTATACTTTGAAAGATCAAAGAGCAATACAGAGCTGAAAATATATTACTGTCTTTTAAAATGGGCTCATAAGACTTAAACCTTAACATTTAAAGTTGGTCTCTGGGAAAAGAAAAAATATTAAAATAACACACAAAATATAATTAAGATAATAAATGAAGGGCCTTTCTTTTCATCATTTCTATAACTACCTTAAATATCTGCTGGAAATGATTATATCAGCACAAGCTGGACTATATTAAAATAATGAAGAGTGAAGTTTTCACTGTGTTCACATTTAATCATCACCTCACAACTTTACATTTTAATGTCTGACCTTAGGATATCCTCTTCCACTATCACATTAAGAATGTTGAAAGGAAACAGGAAGGGCCACAAGGGCTGTAGTTTCCTCAGAAGAACAGTGGCTATCAGCCTAATGGACTCTGAATTTCTCACACAAAGAGCAGCAGCGGCTCAGCCCACAGTCAGTTATCAAATGTTCACACAATACAAGCCTTTCCTCTAATTAACAGAGTTGCCTTCAATGAGGGCACTACCTTTTTGCATTATGTTACTGGAAAAAAAAAAAAAAAAAAACAGCTGCATGGTGTGACCTATTCTATAAATAGCCCAATGAAACACAGAAGACAAAACAAGATCCATTCAGTTGCTTTTAAAAAGTAGGAAAAAAATACTTGCGAAAACATTAGGAACTTCATTTGACCACTGCATCTCCACAATGGTTCAAAGTCTAGATTTGAAGTAAACACCTGAAGTCATTATGCAAGTATTTGGCAGGTTTCTGAATATCATTTCTGTAGGGAGAAGCTAAACATTACTGACTAGTGTACAGGTGAAAAGGTAGAGAGGAAGAACCAGAATGGCTTGTCTTCTGTAATGAAATTTGTAACATTTCCAGAGGGGCAGGGGGAAAGGAATTGTAATGGATGAAAACAGGAGATGAATTATTAAACAGATTACTTTCAGCAAACACGTTGATGTTAAAACTCCATGTTCATGTAAGGGGTGAACAGCAAGAGGAGGAGGGCTCTCCATCATTGTAAATGCCATTTAGGGCCAAATGGCTGGGAAATCTTGGATATTGTCTTAAAGCAGTTCCAAATGTGAGAACTGTTTTATACCAACCTAGCTGAAACCTAGTATCTAATATCACCTACAACAAATTAGTTTCACATGGTTTTCTCAATGAGAAATAGCTAAGGATCCATCCTGGAAAAAAAATATATGGAGCAATTTCACTTTCAACAGACCCGCCTGGCTGCCTATGAAAAGTACAATGTAAATGCTACTGGATGGTCATGAATTTTTGCAGACGGGAGGAGCAATGGTGTGAACCATGGACCACAGTGCTTGAATCCTGTCATTTTAAAATTGACTTTTCTTTGGTAATATCAGGATGTTTGTACTACATTCAAGGGACTCCCTCTGGTGTATAACTTAACACATGAAATTTCTTGCTTTATTCTTTACCAACGAGCCTGTGTAGCCTAGTGCGTGGAGGAGCCGCTTTTATGACAGTGCAGAAGGTGTGTGACACATGAGTTTCTGCTACAAACGGAAAGAATGACCCTGGGTCTGATCATGGCCATGGTGGGGCTGGGAACCAGGGAAACATCAGGTGCTTCCTTGTGTCGCTCATGTCCATTAGTCCAAAATGGCAAGGGTCACTCCAGGGGTGCCTCTGTGGCCCCATCAACAAAGGTGCTGAGCATCCCTAGCTGCTCTACTTTAAACAGGACCCTTCTCTGAAAGTGTTAACAAAATTTTAGCCTTGAAAACAGGGTACTGAGGAACTAACTGGTTCCTTACTCATTGTTTTTCTTCACAGAGTTCTTTTCTCTTTCCATCTCACATCCAGTTCCCTAGGGGGGAAAAAAAAAAGGATACACCATAAAAATCTGATATGATAAAAATCACAAAAGCCTTGTTCATCTTCAAACATCATATGGAAAGGCAAGGCAAGGGTGTTGTGGATGAGGGTGGGAAAACATGTAGCCTTGTAATAGAAGCTTTTGTTGTAGTAGGGCTACAACACGGATGGATGGGCAGTTTGCTTCTGGCATTTCTTCATAGTCAGGTGGTTCGATATGCAGCTGTTCATTCTTTCTTTTCCTTCCTTCCTTGCTTCCTTCCTTCTTTCCCCTTTCTCTCTTTCTTTTTCTCTCTTTCTTTTTCTCTCTTTCTTTTTCTCTCTTTCTTTTTCTCTCTTTCTTTTTCTCTCTTTCTTTTTCTCTCTTTCTTTTTCTCTCTTTCTTTTTCTCTCTTTCTTTTTCTCTCTTTCTTTTTCTCTCTTTCTTTTTCTCTCTTTCTTTTTCTCTCTTTCTTTTTCTCTCTTTCTTTTTCTCTCTTTCTTTTTCTCTCTTTCTTTTTCTCTCTTTCTTTTTCTCTCTTTCTTTTTCTCTCTTTCTTTTTCTCTCTTTCTTTTTCTCTCTTTCTTTTTCTCTCTTTCTTTTTCTCTCTTTCTTTTTCTCTCTTTCTTTTTCTCTCTTTCTTTTTCTCTCTTTCTTTTTCTCTCTTTCTTTTTCTCTCTTTCTTTTTCTCTCTTTCTTTTTCTCTCTTTCTTTTTCTCTCTTTCTTTTTCTCTCTTTCTTTTTCTCTCTTTCTTTTTCTCTTTCTTTTTCTTTTTCTTTTCTCTTTCTCTTTTTATCTCTCACTTTTTCTTCTTTTTCTCTTTTTCTTTCTTCTTTCTTTCTCTCTTTCCCTTTCCCTTTCTTTCTCTTTCTCTTTCTCTTTCTCTTTCTCTTTCTCTTTCTCTTGTCTGTCTCTTTCTCTGTCCCTCTTTCTCTTTCCTGTTCCTGTTCACTTTGCCTTCCTCTTTCCCTTTTCCTGCCTTTTTTTTTTTTCCCCCAAAAGTGGGTGGTATGGAAGTTCTTAGATGTATCTAAGAAAGTAAATAAAGCAAGGGATTCCCTTATTTGCTAGATAGCAGTTCAATGTTCATCCAGTCTGCACAATTTTCATGCTCAGTAAGGCAAGGTTCCCATAAAAAATGACTGGAAACAACGTACCAGACAGAAGAAGTCCTTTTGGCACACTCTCCTTTGATACAACCTTTCAATATAGCTATATTGTTTGCATATCATACAGAAGGAAGGGAGGTGCAGGGTTATTTTAAAAGCATCCACCAATTAAAAACAAAAGTCCATTTTAAAATAAATAAACTAACAGCAGAGCAGCTATGAGATTGAAATTTCCCTTCAGTTCATATGCCGGCATGGAATATCAGAAAACTGCTATTATGTATGCTTTGTATTATGCAAAAGGGTAACCTCCTTTTCCCTCCTTCCATATCACACACCATAGGTACCCATAACAAAAGACATGCTGCAGGGACTACAGAGTGTGTGAAGAAATTGGGTTTATTTTTATTTTTCTGATAAGCATCTGATACTAAATTAGTTTTTATCTCAGACATTTTAGCTGACTAAAAGGTAGCTATTTACGTTCTTTCCTTCATCAAGGGTATGTCTAAGGAGCAATTCATGTCTCTACCTTAGAATCACTATTTTAAGATAGTCAAAGCTGCCTTTTGTGGTTTCTTGTCTCTTGCCAATGACCACAGACGGTCTGAACATAGGTACCAATTTTTGTTGGCTAAAGTGAAAAAAGTTTTAATCCTCTGCATCTTTCCCAGTTTTACCACCTAAACAATAAAAAAACCCTTCTTCCTACATCAATAGCCCACTGAGTGACAAAATCTACTGCACAACTCAGTTCAGCACTGATCTTGTCAATATAACTAACCTACAACGTAAGGACCATGGCCTCAAAAGGGATCTTGGTACGTAACTCCTACAAAGGACACCTGACTCTGAGTCCTACCACTCACAGCAAATCAGAAGTTCTAAGAGTTTCCTAAGAAGCAACTGTTCTCAATTTCAAAAAGCACAACAAGTAGTTTTTACAGTGCCCCAAACATACTATTTCACTCCTTGTTTTCTCAAACGGCCAATCCAATTTTGATCGAAGCGGTTCAGTCCAACACTGGAAACATGCATTCCAAAAAGCTGATGTTTTAACATAGTTCTAAGGATCTGAAAATGAGTTTTTGGGATGAAAGCACTTGTGTAACTTCATCTGAGGGAACCAGAATGCAGTCTTGTAGAAAAATGAATGGCATAATATTTTATGCTAGACTTTTAATGGCTCTATACGTGTTCCCACTTGCCTGATATAAATGCAGCACAAACACCATACACTTTACTTTCAGTTGTTAGAGATAACCATGAAGGGAAAGCTCATTCATAATTTCACTTTACTTTAGTACTTCCTAAGTTTGAAGTCATTCTTAATTCATTAAAAGGAAAACATTCACTTCAGATTTATGATCCCCATGCCTTTTCTCTCATTCACAGAAGTATTCACAGTAAAATCATGTGCACTTTGTCATTGCATGACTGATGTTCTTTTAACAGGGTGATAATGTCTCGGTGAGGTTCGCTGCTAAACATAATGACAAAATTTTCAGAAAAGGCAAGAGAATAACTGTTAAAGAGCAGTGATGTTGCCTAGCGAGGACAAGTGCCTATGGTCTCTGTGAGGGAACTTTTAAGTCCTGCCTTGAACTCCAGCAACTGAGTCCCTTGGTGCTGGCCCTTTCACTTTATTTCTATTTTTGACCAGTCTCTTGTGGTAGCACAGGGTCTACCAATATAACAACACTGGGAATTTTCACCACTGATTTTGATTTTCCACTATTTTTTGGAACAGGGATCAACTGTTTCATTACAGCTTGCAAGCTCTGGGCTCTGACTTGTGCTCTGAGAGGCTGCTGCTACATAAAGAAGTACTATACAGTAATTGCAGTACTAGTGGGTCTCCAACAGCTCTTATCACTGACAGGACTGTAACTGTTTGCAATGGTAGGAAAATGTTGCAAATGTTTCCTACTATAACCAGCATAACTCCGTTTCGCCACCTATAAAATAATGCTTGGTTCTTTCACAGGGACATTTGGAGGATTATTACTTGGTGTCTCTCTGTTCATCACTTTGAAAATGTAAAGCACTGTGTAAGTGTTATTATTGAAGGGCTGACATCTGTGAAATACAGCGTGTATTTTAAATTCTAATTTTAAACCAAGGAAAATCAAGTAAGCAAGGATTGACCATGTGTTAAAAACACTTGAAGCCCTCTTTCTTGTAACTGTTTATCTACATTTTAAAACCTATGTTTACATTGTAGTAACAGCTGTGTTTAAAGGGGACATGACAGAGCAGACTAATTTGCAAAGCTAAACTTGATTTTGAAGGAAAAAAAGCTAATGTTTGAAAAAACACTTCAAAAGAAGACAAAAATGATTAAAATAGACATAACCATTTGTTTAAACTATGACTTTCTCAAGAAAAACCGGTCTAATGTAAACTGGCCTATGCATGGTCCAAGCAGCTGTTCTGTGTAGCTGTTACACAAACCCCTTGTTTCAGGGAGGGATAAAATTAAGACAAAACGGGTCATTTCCAATGAAGAAGCCAAACTAAGGACTGGATTATAAATTAAATGTGCACACACAGGTGAAATTTGCCCTAATCCATCAGAAGGCAGGCCAACTTTTTTTACCTACTTGCCTTCAACCAGGTTTTAGCCGTGTGCGTCATAAGTGTTTAGTGTATTTATTTTTGTCCACACCTTCAGCAAATTCACAGCAAGCACTGGCTGATTTTAAATGAAATTACTCTATCTCCTATTATAGGCAAAGACTTTCTTAGGGGTTTTATAGTTTGTTTGTTTGTTTGTTTGTTTGTTTGTTTGTTTTAGGATGTCAGAATGTAACTGAGGTAGATTAGGTCTGTATATTTCATGGGGACTACCAAGAGATCTCTGGTCAAGGCAGTAGGAAATATATATTAATCACTTGTTTCATCATCATGTTATTTTTGAGAAAAAAATGCTTTGTTAAGAGGAAGATTGTCACATGCCCAAGCACTAGTCACACAGTGTTAAATGTCTTTGAAATCTCATTTGAACCCCCTTCACAAAAATGTTCTTTGTTTGTTTGATTCATCTGAGGCTTCGTAAGCTGCATTGTCTTAGTAGAGGACAGCTGAACAGAGTGAATCAGGGTGGTGATATCATGGTGGTGATATGACTCAAGTGGGTCCTAAGTCAACCTCAGAGTCTTTTGAAAATCAGAATTAAAAACTGGAAGCAGAGAACAAAGTGCACAACAAACCAATGCAGGGGTAGAGAGCAGAAAAACAGGGGTTCTTATTATCCTGTTCAACTGACGAGCAGAGATTTTTTTGCATCTGGATCCTGACTCATCTGGACAGGATGGACACAAACATCAAAGCACCCACAGTCTTACTCATTCTAAGGTTTTGGTCTTGCTCACGAGTTTATGTCAGCTCCACTAAGAGGAACTGAGGTCTTCTAAGTGAGGTTCTCCCACAGAAGGTTTAGTAGCCAGCATTTGCTCTGTGTAGCAGCTGGCAGATCCTGTGAGCATCTCTGACCTTCAGGTCTTTTGTCAAAGCCAGAAGACAGGGAGGTACAATCATAGTGCAGGCCTCTGTGATCCTCCTGTTCAAGGTGCTTATGGAAGGAAAAGTAGTTACATCCTTTACATCAGTGGTTGTTGTTGTTGTTGTTTTTTTTTCCCCTAAAGGACATTGTCAAACGGATGTTGCTGTCTAACACTACCTACCTATAAACACCCTCTCCCAGGATATGGTTAAAGCTGTGAACCTTTTCTTTGCACATAAATCTCTCCAAGAGATGCTAGGCACAAGGAAATGGACTCAGACTGGTGAGCTGCATGCTGAATCACCTGTCTTTTTGTACAAGATGCGGCTCAGGACAAAACAGTAAACTCCCTGAATATACTATGTTTTTCTGAACTCACTCTTCCAGGGGGAAATGAGAGGATCCCTCCAGCAGCAGTGAGGAGATGTTTCTTTTCTGCCCCATCAGGCTTCAACCTCAGCTCAGGAGATGGTTGATAGTCATTTCTTGCTGCTGTGTAACCTTCCAGGTCTCCTTCATCAGACTATCTGCTCTGTCCTTACTAGTGACCCCAGGTGTCTAAAATGTGACTTCACTATCTACTTAGCCTACCTCCCTGGCAACTCCCGTCTCCTCAGTAGGAGCTAGGTCATCATCTTGGTAGAGATGTTTTCCAAAGGCTTTGACAACTCAAATCCAAATGTAATGGGAAAGTGAAGGAAGTGCTCAGGGGATGGCTGGATATAAAGGTCACTGTGGCCATGGAAAGCTGGTAAGGCCATGCTTCAGTGGGACTGCTCAAAGGTATTTGCACCTGAATGCTTGATTGTTTCCTCCCAATAGCCTTTTTTTTTTTACCTATATTTGTGCCACCACTCACTGGAACTTTACTCCCAGGGAGGTAAAAAGGCAGCAGAGGAAAAGTGGCGTGTCTTCAAAATGACATTGGCAGCCTGGTAGGGAGGCAAGCTCACCAAGCAATCATTAACTGCTTAGAAGCATTTTTCATCTTTGCTCATTTCCTGACTTTTAATTTTAGTAATGAAGAAATCAACACCAAGATATCAGTGTTTGCCTCAAACATTTTTCCTCAAAGCTGGCTGCTCATGTCCCCAGCATGTTCAGTGGTTCCCATCCCACAAGAGACCCCTTTTCTATCAAGGGTGCTCAGCTACACTAGGTTTTTTTTTTACCCTTCATTGTGAACAGAATTTGCTGAATGAAAAGATGGGTCTTGCGGGTCAGCTCACCTGACCTGTTAAACACTCCTGTAGGCACATATGTGTGCAAAGGTCTGATCCAGCAGTGCCCTCTATCCACTTGGATGAAAAGACCAGGCTGGCTGGTTGCTCTACTTTCCCATCTTTGGTGGTGCATGATGGTTGAAAGCCATATTATCGTTTTCCATGTACCCTGGAGCCAACTATGGCATTGCAAATGTATTGGAAAATGGCAGCTGGAACAGGTTTGCACTGTCAAAACAGTACAGAGGAGCACAGTATAAGTGTAAAGCTCACATCTGCTGGCAGGTACTATCTTTTTCATGACATGTTGCCACAGAACTTAGCAGAATGAGCTCCACTCCTCCAAGTATTTAGGAAGCCCCACAGCGTAAATAATGCAAACGGTCTATGGGCATGCGGAAATGAGGAACATTTTCCCCATCAGGACAGCCTGTTGTGGCTCAGTGTAATCTGCTTCGAGGGAGAATGTGGCTATTTTTAAGACAAAATTGTGTTTTTCTTGGTCTTGTGTTCCAGCTAAAGACACTGTAAGGCAACAGTGACAGATTATGTACTCAGTTAATGGACATCCCATTGCAAAGCCTCCAGCAAGTTCATTCTTTGTATAGAACACCAAGCAAAATGTTTTCTAAATTCCAGTTGTATTTATTTGTTGCTGGATCAAGAAGAAAAATGTGTTGTATTATTAACTAATTCTCTAGATTCTTATTTTTCCATGGAATAAAACTGACACATTTAACTTATACATTTTATTTTAAATTTATAACAATTTATAAAGCTGAATCTGCAGTAGGAGGGTACCAATAACAGTTCCTCATTTCAGCGAAATATTTGGGAGGGCAAAAGCTGAAAAAAAATACTTTTAAAAATATGTATATAGCTGAACAGATAGTTGACTATAACTCACTGATTTCAGTACACTAGTGACAGTTTGATCTACAGTGCCAAACTCTCCTTCTGGCTGTACTAACATGTTTATATTTTTTTTCACTGGCTGAGGTTGTATATACAAATGCAACATATTTTTCTGTGGGTTAGATGAACCTATATGAATACCTGGCTGGCATTATTTCACTTTTTTACCTTAATTTTTAAGACTGAGAGGAGTCTTCTCAGCATGAGAAGTGATCTCATTTGACTTTAGATCTGACTCCAAATAGGAAATGGAATAGTTGTGTCCTAATACTTAATGCAGTGTGTCTCATTTTCCAGGTGCATACATCTGGTCTTTAATGGCCATTTTATCAGGACTGCATCATTTCATCTTGGCCCTTTCACCACAAATGTTTGATTGTAATGAGATCTGAACGTGGGATGTGTCATCTGTAGTACTGAATATATAGAACGACCTGGGTTTACTATTTCTATCTTCAAGACATCCCGTGCGCTGTTAGGGATGACAGTTTTTTCATGGCAAAACATTGCTGACAAGATATTGTGCAATGAGATTTGCATGACCAAATATCCTGTGAGTAGTCCAGTGGTTAGGATAGGAAACAGAGAGTCAGGATAGCCTGGCTCTGTTCCCACTTCACATACTGACTCACTGTGTGACCTTGGGGCAAATCGCTTTAGGCTGGAATTTCCAAGGGGGCCAAGATGCACAGCTCCCAGGGGAAGCCAGGCAGGGCTGGGTGCCTGGCTCCTTCACAGCTCTTGCAAAGTCTCATGTTCCAACCAATCTGCGTCTCAGCGTACCCATGTTAATACTGGGACAAGGTTTACAAAGCTACCTGGATCCTCAGGCAGAACTGTTTATTAAGGAAATTATGTTAATTGTGGCATAAATATGCAGTCTTTACCAACATGTGCTATTTGGTAGGTACAAGCAGACGAACAAATGATCTCGCTTGCTCCTTCTCCTTGAGAAATGCACTGCAGTTGTTTTCTTTTCCATTAAAAGGAGAAACTAAAAAGACTTAGGGGTTGTCCATTTTCTTGTTAAACCTTTGTTTCCAAATATACTTTGCCTACAAACCAGCAGCCACAGGGCATCCCTGGTGGCAGCAGTTCTTGGTGTGGTAGGTCATCACTTCTTCTCTACCCCATCACTTGATTCAGTCTAGGATCTCTTGCTATATTGTTCTTTTCCACCCCATTAAAACATGACCAAAAATGCACCCAGGCTCTTGCATCCTCCACACTCCTCCCTCCAACCCATAGAAACAACCAACCTCATACCCTTACTGTTCACCCAGACATCTCAGTCTTCACCTTTCTATCACCTCCCACCTTGCGCTCTCTTCTTTTATCACCCTGCCTTGCTTTTATGTCCTATCAGGAGAATCAGGTGTTGGCACTGGCAGACCTTTTACAGCAGCCACTAAGGCAATAAGGTATTGCTGATGCGCTGCTGCATGCACAAAGACCAGAGTGTGAATAGACTCGTGCCAGAACTTAAAATATTATCTCCACCTACTCTGCTGGAAGCTGTCTGCAGACCTTGTTTCAAAGCGGCTTGCACATCACCAGGGAGCCATGATGTGCAGAGATCCCTGCTAAGCCATTGGGTCTGAGTGATCACACTGCTGCAGAACAGATTTTTTGGCTCTTAAAAAGCAAACAAAATGTCATAATATGGGACCAACCACTGTTTTGGTTTGAAGACAGCAAAGGAGAAAAGGTAACTCTTCAGATCAAAGTGAAACCCTGTGCTTTAAGATTACAATTTAAAAAGAAGCACTGGGTTTGAGGTGGCCACTTTCTGATACTGTTGATATTTCTGAATTTCTACTGAAAAATGTGAAAATGTTCTCAAGAATGGTCACTCTCTAATTGAACACTGTGATTGTAATGAAACCTTAACATAATTGGCCATCTTCAGTTGAAAATGTATGATGAGGTCAGCTGATTCTGCACCAAGCTTGGGTCTTTTTTAATTTGGGAAAATAATATTAATAAATAAACAAATAAATAAATAAACTAGCAGGGGCCCAAATCTTCTGTGAAAGCTGTGCAGTTACTCCAATTTACACCAGCACAAGACAAAATAGGCAAGCTGAGACCTTGTCTACCTATCGCATCTGGTGCTGCATTAGATACCTATTGTGTGTCTGCCAGTCTCCAGCTGTGATTCTGGAAGGACATGGGTCTGATTTAAATCCTCTGCCATAGCTGCCAGCCCCATAAAGATGTGTGGATACCCAGGCAGGTTTAAGAGGCCACAGGACACCACGTTCTTGTCCACAGACAGTCACTCCTCTAAGGTGAGTTTGCTGTCTTGGAGTCTTGCCTGGCCAGAGCAATGTGGATAGGTGTTGAGGTCTGCTCACTGGCAGCTGGGAGATTGTTTGCATGCACCACATTGTTCAACCTTTGAGAGAGGTGCAAAGGGAAAGGAAAGGAAAACATTAAGGTGAACAGCAAAACAAATGAAAACAAGGAAGCTTGGCTCAGCACTGAATGCCCTTCGAACAAAGCCAGGCGGGAGTGCACAAGGGGAGGGGGAACAGTAGGGAGGGGAATTTGGCACTGAAATGACTTTTAGCTCACATACAGTGAATTTCCTTTTATCACTAGTAGCCCGGGTCATGGAGACTCAGAGGAAACTCTCCCATTCCAAATGTTTGATACTGCATATATTTGGCCGGCTGCTACTTCCAGATGTGAGTGAATCCAGTTTTTGTATATTTGTCTGATAACATAGTTTGGCCCCACTCTTTGCTGTCCCTTACAAGCACAAAGTACAACTCCACCACCTCTCTGTTGCCCCAGTTCCTGACCCACGTGCTGTTGAAGAACCTTCTGGTACAGATTCAACCAGCCCAGAGGCTGCTGTCATTTGTGCCAACGCTTGGTATCTCCAAGGGGCTGCTGCTGCACCTGGATCACGGAGATGCCAGAAGGCCTTCAGACTCATCTTTGCCATCATGACCAACGATGGCAGCAAGAAGAAACCCTCTGCCTCCCAACACCGCTCAGGCAGCTCCTCCACCGGCTCTCCTGCGGCCGGCTGGGTCTGCTCCAGTGTAATCTTACAGTAACAGCGCAGTGCAAATTCTCCTTAGATCAAAGATCTAGGGCCTCATCTCAACGGTTATTTTATTTTTTTTTTTAATCCCTGCTTTATCTGGTTACCCTGCCCAGCAGCTTTACAAGGCTCGTGAACTCATGACCAAAGAGAAGGAGAAGCTCCCTCACCCCCTTGTTAGCGCACTGTCTGTATCGCATGCAGCCCAACAGCCCGCTCCTTTGGCTTTGAAGAAGACTCAGCTCAACTCGTATGAGGGAGGTGACGGGGCAGATAAATTATTAGCGCTGCAGCTGTGAGGCAAAGAAGTTGAGAACAGTTGTGAGTACAAAGAAAGAAGGGGGAGACCGGGTATACTCTCCAGATAAGATTAATCCAGAATTCTACAAATTCTACAAATCTCTTGATACAGTGAACTCAGCTCCTTTGGTGAAGATTTGATTGAGAGGGAAGCATTCCTTCTACTGGAGGATATACACATGTATGTTTGCAGCTAGTGTATTTGCTTGTTTGCAAAGCACTACGGGCTTTTCCAGAGATCATTTTTGGTGTGTACAAGTCAAAAAAAAAATTTTTGTCACAAGTGGTAACAGTCTTTGGAAAACAGCTTGAAGAGACCATTTTTGTGACAGAGATAAAAACAGGCACATTAGGAATGGGGAAACTTTATTACATTCAAGGTCTTGCAAACCTTGCAGTACACGTGGGGAACGTGTTATGCTGTTGACAACTTTTACGAATGCTTTTCCCCAAAATTTTATCTTGTATTTTACAGGCTTTTCAGTTTACATATTTGTTTAAATCCATCGTGTTTATTAAAACAAAGATGAGGTTATGGCTGCTTTTTAATATTTGTGCTATAGTTGCATGGAGACAATCTCAGCTGCCCAGCATAGCGGGTTCTCTCCATGCACTATTTTTGTCCGTTGGTGTGTATTTATTTTATGCGTCTGTTTATACAGGCAAAATATAGGAAATCCATATGTCACCAGCATGCCTTATTTGTGCACATATAAACATATGTAGGATCAAATGTAACATCTCCTTTTCCTGATACATATGTACTCCCACACTCGGAAACAGACGTTTTCTCTCAATTCTTTTCTGCCTCATTGCAGCCTTTCTTAAACAAAACCTGAACCAAAGTGGGTGGGACCTGCAGGTTCAAACCTGCGATGAAGGGCGAATTTGAAACAGGGTTCTCAAAACGACGTTCTTCAGTTGCCACTAAAACACCCGGCTGTTTCCACGCCGTTGGTTCCCCTCCACCGAGAAATGGGCCGAAACGCCAATCCGTTCCACAGCGGTGGCAAAGCAAGCGAGCATGATTTCTGCTTTTTCATTTAAAAAAAAAAAAAAGAGGAAGGAGGAG